>JAQPPZ010002877.1:9397500-9749644 GCA_028583015.1 Wollemia nobilis | reverse complement strand
TCAATAGGGAGATATAAAGTATAATATAAGGTTGAAATATTAAGAGAAATCAACCATATTTGAAAGTAATATTAAAAAGGAATATATATATATATATATCAAATAGCCTAATATTTACAATCTAAAGCATAGGAGAAATAAGGATTTCTACCTTGATAAATTTATTACCTAACATTGAAAATATCATTATTAAGGAGTTATAAGGAATACTACACCATAATAGGTTGTTGGAATTTAGAAACATTGAATATCAAATTATAAAAGGCTATAAAAGAAGGTTCTATAAGGAAAATCAATAGTTGGAAACTAATTACTATACTTGTCTCAAACTTATATTAAAGGGATAAAAGAATTCCAACAAATAGAACCTCATCAAAATAGAAAGTGCTTAAGTTCAATAGGTGAAATAAGATGTAAAAGAAGTTGATATTTGCTATTCACAAAACTTTACAAAATTAACTCAAAATTGAACTATTATTCCCAAAAGCACTTTATCTATCATCTCTTAACTAGGGAGTCATAAGAAAGCCTACAAAACGTAAGCTAAAAATGTTTTATCAAATCAAGCTCATAACTAGGGAGTTATAAGGTAGACCACTTAGAAAAATTCAATCTCGTAAGATACAAGCTCTATCAAAGTACTATATGCATCTCTCCACCCTGCCAAACTACTCGAAAAAAATAACGCGTGTTTATGGACCAGACGACCTGGACCGATCTGCATTTCCGTATACAAGCCGTAAGGAATTTTCGTTCACGCTTTCCTCCGGTCATCGAGACACTGCATCTCTCCACCCTGCCAAATTCCTCGAAAAAAATAACGCGTGTTTATGGACCAGACGACCTTGACCGATCTGCATTTCCGTATACAAGCCGTAAGGAATTCGGATTACGTATGTTAAAAGGTAAACGCTTATATTCGTTTGTTTTTCAAAACGCAGGGGTTACAGGATTTTTTATTTATATTAATATGGATTAGTAAGATATGAATAAGATTGTAAATTAATTTTTTTTAATGAGTTTATATAAGTTTTTATAAAGAATTTTGGTTTAATGAGGTTTGAATTTTGGATCTCTTAAAAAATAGTCAAAACCTTTACCACTAATATAAGTTTTATAACTATATAAGTTTTACCGCCCATGTAGAGGAGTTGGAGAGCAAGTGGGTAGTTAAACCTTGCTGAGAGGCCCAGGTTCTAATCTCTCGCCTCACATGTTGCGGATATGTTATGTAATGGTTCTCTCGTGGTCACAATCTCTCGCCTCACATGTTGCGGATATGTTATGTAATGGTTCTCTCGTGGTCACAATCTCTCGCCTCACATGTTGCGGATATGTTATGTAATGGTTCTCTCGTGGTCACAGTCTGTTTACCCCTTGTGGCCACCACAAAAAAAAAAAAATATATAAGTTTTATAACTATCTTTTAAATTTACAGAAGAATTTATAAAAAATCCCAATCTCTTCTTATCAAAGTTTAAACAACTAATATTATAATTTTTTTTATTGAGTAAATACTTCTTATACATATTTATATCTACCCTGGGATTGAATCAGTATCATATCACTGACAATGCAAGTGACGTCCTTGCCAGTAAACCACTTAAACAACTAATATTATAATTTTTAATATAAATTATTTTCAAAATAAAATTTTGTCCTTAATACTAATTCCCAAGATTGACCAACCACTTGAGTAAGTTGATAATCCACCGTTGTGATGCTGTCGTGGTGGTTTGAGTTCATGCCGGAAATACAAGGCTATGAGACGATTTGTCTATGGAAGTTTAAAATGTTTGAATAAATGTTATAGGAACATTTTAAGACTGTCACGGCAAGAAAGGTTTTCGTTATATTCATTCCAACTATACCAACAGTTACGTAGTTTTACCCATAGAAGGTTCTGCACCTAGCGAGAGTCAAATGAAGATTTAAATGAACGGTGGAATTCTCGAATGAGCACAAGGTAAAAGGCAAAGGAAAAAAAATCTAACCGCCATCTAGAACCACCCACCACTTTCTTTCATTGTGACACGATTTCTTTATCACGAGGCCTGCAAAGGCATAAGGGCATACTCGTCGTTTGCCTATTGCTAGTTTATTTAAATTCGCAAATCTTGTGATCAAATCTACAGCCATCCTCAAGTTTTTCTTGGATTATTTCAATGAAAATGTGGACGAAGCGTCCATTAGCGTTACGCTCGTTAACATTATTGCTTATGGCACTAACGATGCTTGTACTCCTAAACAATTGTGACACCATAGGAGTTGATGGAGGAGACGTTCTTGAGTTGGGGGCTTCCCTGGCGGGAGAGCAAACCATAACTTCAAAGAATGGCACGTTTGAGTTGGGTTTCTTCAATCCCAGCGGAACGGCCAAATGGTATATCGGCATCTGGTATGCTCAAATCTCCGAGAAGACGATCGTTTGGGTGGCTAACCGGGACAATCCTCTCAGAAACATGCCCGGCGTCCTCAATATGTCGAGAGACGGTCATCTCAGACTGTTTGACGTACATGGAAGTTTAATTTGGTCTACCAACAATGGCATCAGAGCGTCCCAGGCATTGATTTTGGACTCTGGTAATCTAGTTATGTTCGGCGGCCACAACAATTCTGAGATTGTTTGGGAGAGTTTCGCATATCCGGGAGATACGTTGTTGGCTGGTATGGAGATGTGGAAAGGGTTGAAATTGACTTCTTGGATGAGTAATGCAGATCCAGCGCCTGGACCTTTTTCATTAAGTATGGATCCATCTCCAGGAAAGACCCAGTTGTTGCTGCTTTATAAGAACCGTGTTCCATATTGGTCCAGCGGAGAATGGATGGGTGACTATTACAGCAATTTGCCTGAAATGGCAAGTGCCTTTTCGGTCGACATGCGCTTTGTGAAGATTTCTTCTTCACGCATGTACTTCACGTTTCAATTAAAATCTGAAATCCTGATGAAGATGCCATTTCGACTAGTTGTATACAAGACCGGCGATGTGCGAGTGTACTTATGGATTGAAAACAGTAAATGGAGCGTCATTTGGTCGGAACCCGGAGACCAGTGCGGTGTCCTTGGCGTCTGCGGAGCTTATGGAGTATGCAAAAACAACAACAACATTCCATTTTGCAGCTGTCTGCAGGGGTTTACGCCCAAAGATAGTCGCGCCTGGAATTCCCAAGAATGGTGGTCAAGCGGGTGCATTCGACGCAGCCCATTGCGATGCTCTGCTATAAATGGCACTACCGACGGTTTCTTGGAACTGAGGGACAAATCCTTGCCCAGTGATCAAGCTGTTTCGCATCCCGAAAAGCAAACACAAGAACAATGCCACACTGCTTGTCTCAACAATTGCACCTGCACAGCCTTTGTTACAACTAATTCCACTCCTCCTGTTTGCCTATTGTGGTTCGGGCAGCTCTTAAATCTGCGCGACTCATCAGATGGTCAATCCCTTTTCATTCGGTTGGCTGCTGCTGATTTGTCACACATGTCATCGAAGAAAAAGAATAGAGTCCCTTGGTTTTCCATCCTACTTCCATTGGGCGTTGTTTTCCTGACTCTTTCGTGTCTGCTCTTTGTAGTCTTTATTAGACGGAGGAGTCGAAGATTGCTTCAGGCAGGCAGGCTGGATGACATGCCAACATCGCTGAAAATGTTCAGTTATAGGGAGCTGAGAATTGCAACCAAGAATTTCAAGCATAAGTTGGGGAGCGGAGCATTTGGATCTGTGTTCAAAGGAACATTGCCAGACAGCACGCTTGTAGCCGTTAAGAGACTAGAGAGAACAGCACAAGCAGAAAAGCAATTCCGTGCAGAAACGAGCACCATCGGAAACATACAGCACGTGAATTTGGTAAGGCTTCGGGGATTTTGCATAGAACGCTCTCGAAGGTTACTGGTTTACGAGTACATGTGCAATGGCTCGCTGAATTCCTTTTTGTTCTCCAAGTCCGAAGAAAAAGGAGCACAAAAAGTGTTGGACTGGAAGACCCGATTTGAGATTGCGTTAGGCACAGCGCGAGGATTAGTTTATCTTCACGAGGAGTGCAGAGATCGCATCATTCACTGTGATATTAAACCTGAAAACATTCTCCTGGATGAAGACTTCTCTGCAAAGCTGGCTGATTTTGGGCTTTCAAAGCTTGTAGGTAGGGATTTCAGCAAGGTATTGACTACAACAAGAGGAACGAGAGGGTACTTGGCTCCAGAGTGGGTCTACGGCCTGCCAATCACTACAAAGGCGGACGTATACAGTTATGGTATGACACTGCTAGAAATAATATCAAGCCGCAGAAATCTAGACTTGACTGTGCAGGAACCGAGTAGGTACTACTTTCCCACGTGGGTTGCAACGCAAGTTCACAAGGGAAACGTAAGTGGTGTGGTGGATGCAAGGATCGCCAACAACGCCGACATTGAGGAGGTGGGAAGAGCCGCAATGGTGGCCGTGTTATGCATTCAGGAGGATGAAAATGCTCGGCCAAGCATGGTTCAAGTTGTAGAGATGTTAGAGGGGAGGATGCAGCCTCATGCTCTTGGGTTCCCAAGTTTTGGGAGGGCCAGCGTTAATGTGGACCAGCGATTGGAGGAGGACGAGAGCCACAGTTTCGTTTAATTTCTAAAGACCTACTAAATTCGCCCATGAAATTGACCTATTTTGTCGTTACTATTACACTAGATATATAGGAAATTAATTAGATAGAGCTAAATAGTATATGCAAGTAGGAGATAAATTTTGTTGTCTAATATCAAATATCAAGGAACAATGTAGCATGATGATATATTTTGGCTTATTCAAAGTCAAACGTTTCTAATTTTGTATCTTGTAGCAATTAATCCCAATTCAATTGTTACTGTATTGTTAACAATTTTCGCATGAAAATAAAATACAATACATATTTTTATAAAAATAAACGTTATCTCCATAGAGTTTTTAAATTTTTTAATATATTAAAATTTTTAAATGGTATGGTTATATTAACACATCTTTTATTCTTATCTATTTTTTATTTAAAAGGTAGTTAAACGGTTGGATAAAGGAAATAGTTTATTAAATGCATCAATGCAAACGTGTTTTTATTGGAAATGTAGTTTTAGAGTAAGGAATTATAACTAGCCTTAAAAAATAAAAAATTAAGGTGTTATTATGTTTATAAAAAATTAAGGTGTTATCATGTTCCATAAACAAAACAAAAATTAATTATGGTTTATTCTTTTTCATATGAAATTTTCATAGATTATATAATTGTTAACATAAATTTCTAGAAAAAGTATTCTCTATAAATTAGGAAATAAAATAATATTTCAAAAGTTTAATCAAAGCCTTGATAAATATATTATAAGAAGTATAAGAATGGTAATGTATATGTATAAAAAGTATTTACTCAATAAAAATATACTATTTTTAAAGAATTTAAACTAGAATAATTTATTTATCACCTGCAAAAATGTGTATGGTATGATGATTAGAGCCAAATTGACTCAACAAGATGATAACATGTATGATCATCTAATTTACTTCACTAGCAAACAAATGAGCAATACTAAAGTGAATTATACATTTATAAAAAAATAAGCATTACCTATCATCTTTGTAATAAAGAAGTCTAAAAACTATTTTTTGTTGTAGAAGTTCAAGTATAATCACAAATTTTTTAGAGAAAGGTGTTTCCTATGAATCATGAAAGAAAATAATATTTTAAATGTTTAAACAAAGTTTTGACAAATGTATTACTTTTAAAAGATATAAATTAGAATAATTTATTTATCACCTACAAATGATTAGAGTCAAGTTGATTCAACAAAATGATAATGGGTATGATCATCTAATTTGCTTCACTGACAAACAAATGAGCAATGCCAAAGTGAATTATACATTTATAGAAAAAATAAGCATTACCTATCATCTTTGTAATAAAGAAGTCTAGAAACTATCTTTTGTTGTAGAAGTTCACCATTACTAGGGACCATAATGCCCTCAAGTATAACATATTCAAATGGTGTGTACTTCTCTATTTTTTGTGTAAATTTTTGAAAATTCAAATTTTATGAGAATAATCCAAGGAATATTTTTTCTCTATTCAAAATTAATGGTCATTTTGAGGAGAATGTGTCATGCATGGATGTTTGTTATGATTTTAGTTTTTCATTGCCATGGGTGTCTAACACCTTGTGAGGTGATTTGGTTGGGAGACAACATGTAAGGTATTTAAGACTTGTTGGTTGGGATTTTGACTCCTCATCCCCCTATGCACCTTGTATTTTCCTCTTTGTCACACATAAATAACCTTCTAAAGCAAGTTGTAGTGGATAGTAGGCTTGCTCAATGTCTCTAAGATATTATTTTTTTGAGATTTTAGGCTTGTACCCTCAAACCATGGACCCCTTGCTTTTACCGAAGGAATAGTTCATGCTTATGACAACAAAGTGATGGACTTGTTAGATGATTTTCATATTCTTATTACTAGCATGATTCATTGGTTTCAATTAGGAAAATGAGACTCTTACTTAGCTTTTTATATTCAAGGTAATAATTCACTAATGGTTGGAGGTTCAAATCCATCCCATTCATATTGAATTTAGTTGGATATCCATCTTGCTAATGTTTGGTATCCAATATGGATGATTTAATGTTTGACATGGCATGAATGTGGCCATCCATAATTAATTTTTATATTTATATAGTACTTAACTAATACCAAAATAACAACTAAAAGATATGATTCACTCCTTGACCAATCAATAGTAGATCCAATAAACACTTGGGAACTTTAATTGATGCTCCTATTAGTTTTATTTGTGCCATGTGATAGTGCTTTATTGAGTAATTGTACTTTTAATTATTATATATTTTTTTAATTTTGGTAGTTATATTCCTTTAAAAAGGGAAAACTCTAAAAGTTCATAATTTATATCAAAGCATTTGAAGCTTATTTTTTAAAAACTATATGATGTTTTGAGCTCCTTGCAATGGTATTGGTGGTTTTATTTGGTTCAACTAGAAAGAGAAAAAATATATAGGATTTTAATGGCATATGTCACAAGTAGCCATGATCAATGGCTAAAAGTACTCTCATAGAAGATCAAGATAGAAGATATTTTGTACACGAAGGTATTATGGGGGTTCATTAGTAATATACTAGAAATTATTTATTTAAAAACAAAAAAAAATGCTTCTAGTCCAAGGAAGAAGAAGCACATAAAATGACTACTTTATATATGGATAAGGATATAGATAACAATACCATAGTAATGTTGAAAACTTATCACTTTGGAATGTTATAAATATCTATTTGACATATTTGATGCCACACAAGTCAATTATCCATAGATTAATCTTGCTACCTTGAAGATGGTCAAATTTGATACTGTTAAGGAGTACATGCCTCATTTTAAAAAGTTTCTTGAGGAGTTTTTTGCTATTGAGGGGACCACTACAAATCTCATGTATTATCTCAACATGGTACTCAATAATATTTTATAGGAATATGATTAGGTAACCACATTCTTTGATACCATTTGGATGATTTTTCTATTACAACCTTTTCCTTCATTAGGTTCTACTTTTACTTATTTTATTCATCACCAAGCATAGTTGAGACATCATAGGGATGTGTTTTCTATATTCATAATCATCTAAAAGAAGCTATAAATTAAGAAATTGATAAAATAGAGAAGGAGAAGATAAAATAAAGGGGTATATATTCTTTAAATATTCGTCTTGAAATGCTCCACATATATTATCTTCAAATCAAGAAGCTTGAGGAAAATAAATGGGTATATATTCTTTAAATATTCGTCTTTGCATAGGATGATGGTCAATATTTGGTTAATACCTCATAGGAACATGTGATATCACATACATCCTATTAGACTTCAACATATAAGAAAGAATGGATTGCTAATTCTAGAGCAACTTGGAATATGAAGAAGCATATTCATCTCATGATTTACTATAATAGAAAATATCATGTGAGTGAGTCACCATTGATGATAATTCTTCTTTCTAGGTTTTAGGATATAATGATGTGACTTTTGGATCCTTATCCTTTGGAAAAGTACTTCATGTTCTAGGTTTTGACCCTAACCTTCTTTCCAATTACTACTTACTTTCACTAACAAAATTGTGGGACTTGGCTTGATAGATGAGTAATTAAAGATGTTGATGATGTATTTAAGATCATAGCTTCAAGACACTATGAGTAATCATATCAAATTTTTTATTATGGTGTCCCACCCTCATATTCCTCTTCTTACAAGTAAAATATACTTGTTAGTATGGTTTCTAATATAGATGAAAACAATAAGCATATACATAATCAATTTGGACACACCAATTATGGACCTTTGAAACATTGGAAGATATGGTAATATGACCTTATTGGTTAAGTTTGACATATGATGATGTATACCTCCAAGCAACCTTTGACGTAATACTATGATGCTTGAAATCACACCTATTTCTAAAACTAAATAGAAGTAATCCATCCACTCAAATCTTATACATAAAGCATAAAGAGGACAAAAGAGAGATATAGTTAGCACTAGTAGGAGCTATAAATATTCACTATATTATCCATAGAATATATACACAACACTCTGATACAAGGGATGGAGTTGTTGAATAATTTTACATTATTTGGTACATGCTAATCTGCCTGCATGGTACCTATGGTACAATGTAAATATTAGAATAGGATTTGAGTCTAATAGAGTAGATCACTGCTTACAAGGTTTAATTTGTTGTTTCTATATCAAAATTTTTTATTTCTTCTCTCATGTGTGGGACCTTGATTTTATGACACATTATCTTTAGTCCCTCTTTCTCCTTTAGGGATACTCTTATTGTTGTTCTTTCTCTTTAAATGTAACTTATGTTTATGCTTATCTTCAATTTGATTACTTTAGATCTCATACCCTATAAAAAGGTATGAAACAACTAGGACTCGAATCTAGGACATCCATTTGTTGAGGTTGCTTTACCTATGAGATTTTGGATCCTCCTTGAACCAGCCTACTATTTATATGTAGGATTTCTTCTACTCATTGCTCCAATATCCTCCCTAAGCCAAATTATTAGTGCTTGGGACTCCTAGCTTTAACATCAACTTTGAGCTTTAACACTAGCTCTAAGCTTTAACACTGGCTCTGATACCAATTGTAGAAAGCGAGTGCTCTGATACCAAATTTTGGTTTATATAGAAGGAAAATATATGTGCATAATAGAAAATATAAGACACAAATTGCTCATACAGAAGATATAAATTGTTGTTGCACTACATATAAATTTATTTACTGATTTACTATCTTACATTATAATATTCTGCAATTCATCTTGATATTCCCAATCTTGTTTCTTGATGTTGTTACACCACTCTAAAAACAATAATCACTGCTACATACAATTTAATCCAACTATGCATAGGTTACATGATCCACCCATGTGAGGGTTGGATGGATAAATCAATTGGTGGGGATACACCAATATATAGAATTATTACAATTCTAATAATAACTTCTTTTCTATTTATAGAATTTCTATTTTTATTGTTCCATACAGTTCTATTTTTTGTTGCCTTTCTATCTTTAGATTTTGTTTTTCTTATTTTCCCAAACTCTATCTTTAAAAGTACATTTTTTTATTATTTTCCCAGCATGTACTTCTCTACATTAAGCATTACTTTTCCAACAATGGTATGACACTACTAGAAATAATATTAAGCCGCAAAAATCTAAACTTGATTGTGCAATAACAAAGTAGGTACTACTTTCCCACATTGGTTGCAACATAAATTTACGAGGGAAATGTAAGTGGTGTGGTGGATGCAAGGATTGCCAACAACGTAGATGTTGAGTAGGTGGGAAGAGCCACAATTGTAACCATATTATACATTCAAGAGGATGAAATTGCTCGACCAAGAATGGTTCAAGTTGTACATATGTTAGAGGGGATGATGGAGCCTCATGATCTTGGATTAACAAGTTCTAGGAGGGCCAATGTTAATGTGGACCAAGCAGAGGAGGAAGAGAGCGATGATTTCATTTAATTTTTAAAGAGCTACTCGAAAATAAATTACACTATTTTTACTAGATGTTTGGAAAATAAATTGGATGGAGTTAAATAGTCTATGTAATTAGGAGATAACAAGGAATAATGTAGCATGATTATTGTTGTCAATGTCTAGTGTAAACTTTATAAAAGTAATTGATATAATTTAGCTTTTTCAAAGTCAAAATTTTTATTTTATTTTTTATCGTGTAGCAACTAATCCCAATTTGATTGTTACTCTATTATTAATATTTTATTGTGAACCATCACATCATTTTCCATATGAATGTAAAATATAATATACTTTTATAGTATGCTACCTCTATAGAGTTTTTTATTTTTAATTATATTTATATTTAAAATGGTATGGTTATATTAACCAATGTTTTATTTTTATTTTTAAGTTTTTTAAGCAATACAAATTACAATAGGTGGCACAACTGGGGGCCACAATCCCCAAGGGCATAGTAATAGAGGGCATCCCTTCCTATGATTTGAACTCAGGTCACCGAGATAAAATACCAATTACATACCATTGGGATGTCCCCATAGGGACTTCTTATTTATTTTATCTTGATAAAATATTTAAGCGATTAGATGAGGTAAAGGTTTTAGTGAATGCATTAATGGAAAGGAATTTCATTTTAGGTGATTTTAGAGTAAAAATTACAATTGATCTAAAAACATGTTTCAAAAATTAAAAGGTTGTTATTTTCCATAAACAAGAACCAATTATGATTGGTCTTGGGTTATGTGGGATATTAAAAAGTAGTTCATCATAAATTTTCATAGATCACACAAATACTAACAGAACTTCTATGGAAATATATTACCTATAAGCTTGGAAATAAATCTTAGGTAACATTTCAAGAGTTGAAGCCACCCTTGATAAATGCACTACTTTTAAAGAATACAAAATTTGAATGTGTCCTTTATCACCTACAAATATGTGTCTAATATGATGATTAGAAGTATGTTAATACAACAAGATGATAATGGGCATGATCATCTAGTTTACTTTAGTAGAAAACAAATAAGCAATACTAAAGTTAGTTATATATTTATAGATTTAAAAAGTTAGCTATCATTTTTGTAATAAAGAAGTCTAGAAACTATATTTTGGTGTAGAAGTTCACCATTATTGGAGACCATAATTCACTCAAGTATAACATATTCAAAATATTTGTGCTTTCAACATTTCTTGTGTAAATTATTAAAAATTCAAAATTTATGGGGATAATCCAAGGAATATTTTTTCTCTATTCAAAAGTAATGGTTGTTTTGAGGAGCACATATCATGCAGTGATGTCTAGTATAACAAATTCTTATTTTTTATTTCCATGGGTGTCAAATACCTTCTAAGGTAATTTGGTTGGGAGGAAACATGTAAGGTATTTAAGACTTGTTCGTTGGGATTTAGACTCCTCATACCCATGCACCTTTTCTTTTTCTATATGACATGCATATATAACCTTATAAAGCAACATTGAATGGATGGTACACTTGTTTTATGTCTCTGAGGAATTATTCTTTTGATATTTTAGGTTTGCACCTTTGAACCATAGACCCCTTGCTTCTACCAATGAAATATTTCATGCATATGACGACAAAGCGATGGGTTTATTAGATGGTTAGCATGGTAAAATTTGTTTAACCATGCCTTGGCCTAGGTTTTGTCAAAAGGTATCCCTTGGGAACTCTTGATTAATCACTTGTAATTCTCCTCATCATCTTATTGGTAGCAAGATTCCTTGGGTTCAATTGGCCCAATGGGACTCTTACTTAGCTTGTTATATTTAAGGTGATAATCTGTTAACTTTTGGAAGTTTAAATCCATCCCATTTGTATTGAATTTAGTTGGATACCCATCTTGCTAATGTTTAGTTGCCAATATAGATTATTTAATAGTTGGTGTGGCATGAACGTGGCTATATTTAATTAAATATATATATATAGTACTCTAGTTAATACCAAAATAACAACTAAAATATATGATTCATATCTTGCCTAATCAATAGTAGATGAAACTAAAATTTGGAAAACTTTAATTTGTGCTTCTATTAGTGTTCTATGTGCCATGAGGTATTGCTCCATTGGATAAATGTACTTTTAATTTTTTGTGATTTTTGTAGGTATCTTTTCTTTGAAAATAAAACATTTTAAAATGTCATAACTCATATGAAAGTATTTGAAACCCATTTTTTTAACTATATGATGTTGAAGCTCATTGCAACGGTACTGGTCATTTTTTTTGTTCTGCTAGAAAGAGAAAAAAATTATGAGGGATACTCATGCCTTATATCACAAGTAGCCATGATCAACGACCAAAATTATTCATATGTTAGATCAAGATAGAAGCTCTTTTGTACAAAAATGGATTATGATGGTTCATTGCTAAGATATTTATAATTATTTATTTAGAAGATAAAAGAAAAAACATATTCCATTTCAAGAAAGGATAAGCACATAGAATGACTACTTTATATATGGGTAAGAATCTAGGTAACGATACCATAGTAATATTGAACTTTCATCACTTCAAAATCTCATAAGTGGCTATTTGACAAACTTGATCCCACACAAGTCAGTTATCTAGAGGTAAATCTTGCTACCTTTAAGATGGCCAATTTTGGTACTATTAAGAAGTACATACATTGTTTTAAAAACTTATAGAAGGATATTTTTACTTTTGAGGGACCACTAAAAGTCTCATGTATTATCTCCACATAGTACTCACTAATATTTTATAAGAGAATGATTAGGTAGGAACATTATTTGATATCCTTTGGATGATTTTTCCATTACAATATTTTCCTTCTATAGATTCTACTTTCACTAATAAAATGGTGGAACTTGGCCTAATAGGTGAGTAATTGATGCAGGAGCATCTGGTGGCAGTAGAGCAATCTTGCATCAACAAAAAAAAAATTAAGTGTTTGCCTCGATGTCGCGATATTGCGACAGAGAAAGTGTCGCGATATCATGATGTGTCGCGTTTTCGCGACTCCGAAAGGAGAGAGAAGGCATGGAGGAAAAATTTCACAATTTCGTGACATGTCGCGAAATCGCGACCAAAAGACAAAAGAAGGTGCAAGGGAGAAAAAATTATCGCGATTTTGTGACATGTCGCGAAATCGCGACCGAAGCAGGAGAAAGAAGGTGTCCGTAGAAATTGTCGCGATTTTGTGACATGTTGAAAAATCGTGACCAAATCAGGAGAGAGAGGGCGTTCGAAGAAAAATGTCGCATAATCATGACCAAAGAACATAGGAAAGGCCAAAGGAGAAAAATGTTGCGATTTCACGACATGTCATGAAATCACGATCGAAAAAACACAGGAAAGGCCATAGGAGAAAAATGTCATGATTTCACGACATGTCACGAAATTGCGACTGAAAGGGAACAAGAAGGGTCAGAGAAGAAAATGTCACAATTTCGTGACATGTCACGAAATCATGACCGAAGGAGTAGAAAAGGAAGCAAGGAAGAAAACTGTTGCGATATCACGACATGTCATGATTTCGTGACCCGAAGCAGAGAGCGAGAGCAGAAGGCAAAGCTGTCGCGATATCATGACATGTCACGATTTCACGACCCAAGAAGTGAAGAGAGAGCAGAGGGCAAATATGTCACGATATCATGACACGTCGCGATTTCACGACCCAAAAAGGTGAGAAGGAAGCAGAAGGCAGATGTCGCGATATTGTGACATGTCACGATTTCACAACCAAAAGAAAGAAAGAAGAGCCAAAAAGAAATGTCACAATATTGCGACATGTCACGATATCACAACCCAACAAAGAGAAAAGGCATCAAGGAGGAAAATGTCGTGATATCGTGACCCCTCAAAGAGAAAAGGCAGCGAGGAGGAAAATGTCGTGATATCGTGACATGTTGCGATATCGCGACCCGATGAAGAGAAAATACAGCGAGGAGGAAAATGTCGTGATATCACGACATACTGCTGGTTCATGACCCAAAAAGGCACGCATTCCTAGATGGTGTTTCCCAAGGCGGTCAAATGCCTCATCAATGTAGGATTTCTTTCTCGATAAGTTTGTTGAGAATTGCGGCCACTCGACTATTGTGCCTAGAGGTCAGATATGTTCAGATGGCTCATAAATGGGTGTTTCTACGGTTGACCCGATGGCAGTTACCGATTAGGATAAAAAGATGTGAAGGTTACAGTCACGAGGGGGAGGAGCCGAGTTTTGAGATACAGAGGATGTATTCTTCCTGAGAGCATAAGCCAGATCACCGAAAGTGAGGCAGCTTGCACCAGGAAAATAAAACTACGCCTACGGGCTAGTGTTGTAATTTGTTTTCCATGAAGAAAATAGAAGGATGAAAATTTGATTTTTGGTTTTGATCTGTGTCCTCTCCATCAAGTGGTATCAAAGCGGGAGTTCCTGAGTGTGTGAGTAGATCACCGAAAGTGAGGCAGCTTACACCAAGATTTGTGGAAGGGTTGTGAGAAGAGAGTGAAGCAAAATGCCTCCATGAAGAAACTATGGTGGTGGAAGAAATATGGTGCCAGCAGAAGATTTCAGAGCTTTGCAGAGGCAAGTTCAGGCCCTGCAAGAGGATTTGTGCAGAGGACTTGAACCCAGAGGGGAAGAAGGAAGTGAAGATGAAGTTGATGAAGAAGAGGACCAGTTTGAGGAAGAAGAAGAGGCTGTAGATCCTGCACAAGCCAGGTTATATAGAGCCATCTCTCAGATTGGAAAAAGACCGAAGATGGAGGTTTCTACGTATTCTAAAA
Source organism: Wollemia nobilis (assembly GCA_028583015.1). Taxonomy (NCBI): domain Eukaryota; kingdom Viridiplantae; phylum Streptophyta; class Pinopsida; order Araucariales; family Araucariaceae; genus Wollemia; species Wollemia nobilis. The sequence goes on along the minus strand of JAQPPZ010002877.1, from coordinate 9,734,842 downwards.
ATCTTGATCCAGAGGAGTTGATTGACTGGATCAATGATTTGGAAGAATACTTTGAGTATGAAGAGGTTGAAGATCCCAATAGGGTCAATTTTGCTAAGACCAAGCTGAAGGGTCATGCCAGCATATGGTGGAAGGGAGTACAACTGGAAAGAAATAGAAGAGGAAAGGAAAGAATAAGCAGATGGGATAGAATGCTGGAGAAGTTGAAGAGGTAGTTCATCCCAGCTGAATATGAGATGGATCTGCTAAGGAAAATGTAGAGTTTGAGATAGTCAAGCAAAACTATCAAAGAATACACTGAGGAGTTCTATAAGATCTCCATATGAACTGGCCATTCAGAGGCTAACAAGGAGAAGGTGGCCCATTACATCAATGGGTTGAGACCCAGCATTCAAGAAGAGTTGAGTCTAGTTAGGATTAGCACCATTGAAGATGCTTACCAGTTTGCTCTAAAAGTTGAAGAGAAGCTGAACAGACGGTTTGAGGGTAAGCAAAGAGGAAGAGGTCATGGAGAAAGAGGACGTGGTGGAAGATTAGATGGAGGACGAGATGAGAAGAAAGAAGAAGCCAGCTGCAGTCAGGATCAGAAGGAGGATGATGGTTACCAACCCTGTAATCAGAACAATGGTTACCCAAGAGGGAGAGGTATATCTAGAAATGCATTTGGAAGAGGAGGATTTCGTGGAACCTGTTTCCACTGTGGCAAAGAAGGACATCAAGTATTTAAGTGTCCACAACATCGAGAAAGGATGAACAAGAGACCTGAGGGTCCTGCTAGAGCTGCTGTAGTAGACGAAAGAGCCAAATCAGAACATTCTGAGGAGGCAGAGAGAGGAGAAGTTATGTTCATAAGGAGAACCTTGTTGAATGAAGAGAAAAGGTTAGACCAGAGGAGGAGCCTGTTTTGCACAAGGTGCAAAAGTTTGGGTAAGGTCTGCAATATTATCATAGATAATGGTAGTATTGATAACTTGGTTTTAGAAGAAATGGTTGCCAAGTTACAATTAAAAATGAGAAGACACCCACATCCATATCGAATTACATGGTTACAAAAGGACCATAGAGTTTTGGTCAGTGATCAATGTTCAGTGAAGTTCAATATTGAGAATTACTGTGATGAGGTCCTGTGTGACATCCTACCTATGGGTGCTTGCCATTTTCTGTTGGGAAGGCCATGGCAGTTTGATCGGTGTGCAGTGCATGATGGTCGTGCCAACACCTACTCAGTGACAAAGAATGGAGTGCGCCATAAGCTGAATCCCTTGAAGGAGGTGGAAGAAAGGGTATGTAGCAGTGCTAGGATATGTTTGTTGAAGGGGATGGATGAAAAGAGGTTGCTGACAACAATGAGAGTGGAGGTTGAAGAGGTTGAAGATTTTGCAAGTTGTGAGAAGGTGACAAAACAACACAAAAGTGGAGCATCCGGTGGTAGCAGAGCAATCTTGCATCAACAAAAAAAAAATTAAGTGTTTTCCTCGATGTCGCGATATCGCAACATGTCGCATTTTCATGACAAAGAAAGTGTCAAGATATCGCGACATGTCGCATTTTCATGACTTCGAAAGGAGAGAGAAGGAGTGGAGGAAAAATGTCACGATTTTGCAACATGTCATGAAATCATGACTAGAAGACAAAATAAGGCACAAGGGAGAAAAAAATGTTGTGATTTCGTGACATGTCGCGAAATCATGACCGAAGCAGGAGAAAGAAGGCGTCCACAAAAATTGTCGTGATTTCGTGACATGTCACGAAATCGTGACCAAATCAGGAGAGAGAGGGCATCCAAAGAAAAATGTCGTGAAATCGCGACGTGTCGCGATTTCATGACCGAAAGAACATAGGAAAGGCCAGAGGAGAAAAATGTCATGATTTCATGACATGTCATGAAATCACGACCGAAAGAACACAAGAAAGGCTAGAGGAGAAAAATGTCACAATTTTATGACATGTCACGAAATCACGACCGAAAGGGAACAGGAAGGGTCAGAGAAGAAAATGTCGTGATTTCACGACATGTCACAAAATCGCGACCAAAGGAGCATAAAAGGAAGCAAGGAAGAAAACTGTCACGATATCGTGACATGTCATAATTTTGCGACCCAAAGTAGAGAGCGAGAGCAGAAGGTAAAGTTGTCACGATATCGTGACATGTCGCGATATCACGACCCAAGAAGCGAAGAGATAGCAGAGGGAAAATATGTCGCAATATCATGACATGTCACGATTTCATGACCCAAAAAGGCGAAAAGGAAGCAGAAGGCAGATGTAGTGATATCGCAACATGTCACAATTTTGTGACCAAAAGAAAGAAAGAAGAGCCGAAAAGAAAATTTTGCGATATCACGACATGTCGTGATATCATGACCCGACAAAGAGAAAAGGCAACGAGGAGGAAAATGTCATGATATCGCGACATGTCGCGATATCACGACCCGACAAAGAGAAAAGGCAACAAGGAGGAAAATGTCACGATATCGCGACGTGTCGCGATATCGCGACCCAACGAAGATAAAAGATAGCAAGGAGGAAAATGTTGCGATATCACGACATACTGCTGGTTCACAACCCAAAAAGGCACATGTTCCTAGATGATGTTTCTCGAGGTGGTCAAATGCCTCATCAATGCAGGATTTCTTGCCCGATAAGTTTGCTGAGCATGGCGGCCACTCGACTACTATGCCCAGAGGTCAGAGATGTTTAGATGGCTCATAAATGCGTGTTTTCATGGCTAACCCGATGGCAGTTGCTGATTAGGATAAAAAGAGGTGAAGGTTACAGTCACTGGGGGGGAAAAGTCAAGTTTTGAGATACAAAGGATGTATTCTTCCTGAGAGCGTAAGCAGATCATCGAAAGTGAGGCAGCTTGCACTAGGAAAAGAAAACTATGCCTGCGGGCTAGTGTTGTAATTTTTTTTCCATGAAAAAAATAGAAGGATGAAAATTTAATTTTTGGTTTAGATCTGTGTCCTCTCCATTAGTAATTAAGGATGTTGATGATGAATTTAATATCATGGCTTCAAGACACTATGAAGAATCATATCAAATATTTAATTTTGGTGTTCCACCCTCATCTTTCTCTTCTTACAAGTAAAATGGGCTTGTTACTACAGTTCATAAAGTAGATGATAGCAATAAGAACAGAAATAATCAATTTTGAGATACCAACTATGGACCCTTGAGATGTTGGAGGATATGGAAATATGACCTTATTGGCCAAGTTTGCCATATAATGATGTATACCTTTAGGAAACATTTAATGTAAGACTATAATGTTGAAAATCACACTTATTTCTAGAAACAAACAAAAGTCATCCATCCACTCATATCTTATACAAAAAGAATAAAAAGTATGAAAGAGATAAATATATAATTTGCACTAGTATGCACCATACATATTAACTATATTATCCATATATACAATACACAACACTCCTATACAATGGGTGGAGTGGTGGGGGTATTTACACCAATACCAATACTCTATTTACAAAAAATATGACATAACAAGAGGACTTAAGGTTAATTATAAATTATAAGGTGGTTTTAACCATAACAAGGTTAACCATGGGTGAAAAAATTATATAATAAAATATTACAACAAATTAAATACAATTGTACAATTATTTCCTATAGGCCCATACAATATTGCATCATAAATGTTGGCCTTGGTCATAATTTAAATTATGCTTTCAAAACCCCTCATAATCTAAAATGAAGGGCCAATACAGGAATATGTTAGTAGCAATAATATTTTTCCCCTCATAATGGATGCTCTAATGACACTTTATATGTGGGGAAGACTCATCTAGATCTCCCTTATCATATGAAATCTATTGATGCAAAAATACCTTGACATAAGAATCTCCTTAGGTTGATCATAGTCATCACTACCAATATCATATACTCATGAACATATCCAAAGGAAACCTTTGCTAAGACTCCATATGAGGAATAAAATCCAATGGAACATCCTTTAGAATGTTTCTTCACTCTTCTATGGTTGTTGAAGTTAATATGTGGAAGCATAAATTTCTATTTTATAGCATGCATCAACTTATTTGGAAACTTCAACTTGCCCTTAGGCCATCTAATTTATATCACCAAAAGAGGCTTTGCATGGACTTGATTATGAAAATATCCATTACAAAATTCTATGAGTACTTTAACAAATAATAGCAGAAAGAAGATATCATGAAATATTAGATCTTGATAAATAAGCTAAATTAATAGTCCAAAGGCGGAAGAGGAGTTGATTATAGTAAATTTTGAATCCTTTTTCTATATGGATCAAAATAACTCAAAAACTACTACAACCATCATAAACCCCACCGTATCTCCCATATGTTTAGACCAAATATTTTTCCCTTTAAAATAGGTAAATAAGTTTTGAAGATAATCATACAATGAGATGTCCAATTCTAGTAAGGCCTTATAAAACTACCAACAATGCAAAGAGGTCAAAAAATCATGTCATTAAAAAAAAGGGGGGGGGCTCAAATTATTTCTATATACAGAATTTATAACATTTAAAATTGTTTCTTTCAAAATAGTCGTAGAGTGATATTTTCATAAAACATCAATTTTTAAAATTTTCCTTTTGATTTTTCTACAAGTAAAATTAAAAAGAAATAAATTTATATTACTTCTTACATAAAAATCTAGAATTACATCATATCATGCCCATCTAGCTTGATTATCATCTTCACTACTTAGGTTTAAAGTTGTGCCCTCTCCGTGAAAAAGGATATCATGATCCATAATAGTAAAGAGATCCAACGATTTAAACAAGTACCATGCACAAAATTTAAGCTGATACAAATGAATACACCTTCAATTCCTTCTTCCATACAAGGTGCTAAATCTCCAAGTGGGACAAAAACATCACGTCTTCCTTATTTGCAATGGCACCATGTCCTTTTTGTGAGAAAACAATATTTCAATATCCATGAAGAATTCAAGACACCCTTCTAAATTCAAAGTGATAATTCTTCTTCTATTATAAGTGGATCAGATCTATAGAAAATAGATAAAAAATATTCCAAAAATAATGGAACATAACCTAGAGTAAGCATAAATTCTTCAAAAAATATAATTACTAGAGAAATAAAAAATGGATCTTCCCTTTTCCTCTTTTGTTGAAAGTGCTTATGAATCTTGAAGAAGTAATTTGTTGAAGTTGAAAGAAATTTTTGAGGCTTCGAACAGACTTTTTGCATGACCAAGTAATGAAGCTCCAAACTTGCTTTAATACCATTTTGAAATTTACACTTATTTCCAAAAATGAATAGGAATACATGCACTCAAATCCTATACAAAAATCATTAAAAAAAAGGATAAAAGAGAGAAATATATAGTGGGAAGCCATTGTTGAAATTATAATATAATTCATGGCCAAGGCCCATATTGTATGATGTATTGGATAGGCCTAAGGGCATCTATATTGAAAATAGATATGTTATATGTCCAATATCTTAAGAATCCTAAAATTTAATATTTGTACATCTCTCCTCCTTTATTGTTACCAAATCAGATCTCATTCTCCATCCAAAATACTATATTTGGATTTAAAAATCCATTATATTCTTATTTCCCTTGGCTATGACAAGATTTAGAAAATTTGGCAAGAAAAAAATTAATATAAATTATGTTGTTTCACACCATTCTACACATATGCACGAGTGTGGGTGCATGTGGAGATGATTATTCTCTACATTTTTCATGGGCTTGATGGTGTTCTCAAGGGAGTGTTAACACTTTTTACTTGTGTTGGAGCTACAACAAGATAATCATATTATTGGGTGTTAATCTTTTGGGGTATCTCTAATTTAAATCCATGCAAAGTCATTTTGGGAATCCATCTCAATAAAATGAAGGGACAAGTGGTTCTTCTTTTCTTTATCACTAGTGACATACATGGCACAATGGTGTGTACAATGTTCCTTGTAGCATGAAAGGGGGAGGTCCTAGGTTAGGCTAAGGGTATTGGCCAATCTATGGCTCACATTTGAATCATGTGAAGAATATCTTTGGTGTTTTTATATTGTTAAAGAAATTGAATGAACTAAGTAGCCAATGTGAGACTATTGTCTATCACCAACCCCTATTTTTACCTTATTTAAATAACTTTTTGCAATAAAAATCCAAGTGTTTTAGTCACAGTGGTTCAAGAGCATTGATGGAGTAAAATAATGTAGAAGGCACTATCAAATCATGGATTTCCAAGTGGAAGCAAGCAATTGGATCTCCTTCTAAGGTATGGAGCTTTAATTTTCTAATTTTTTGGGTTTGTAGTGAAAATTCACTAGACCATACAAATCCCACCAAAAGGAAAAGGAAGAAGGATAAAAAAATTATGAGAGGATCAAAAGCTCCTTAGGTCTATCAAAAAATTCTTAATAAAATGTCATTCATAAAAATTTCCCACCATATGTTGAAATCAAATCTCAAGATCCCCATACCATTAAGGCATGTTGACTAGTCGCACCTGGAAAACAATAAATTACAACATTTTATGGAAATTAAACTAGCCCCTACTATTGGCAATAGTTCTCGAGTCTTACTAATAATAGCTAAAAGAAATCCACCTATGGTTGGGTTTCCACCCAAACAACGGTTGTATACTCTTAATTTCCCTAGAGTAAAAATTTCATGGGGTTGGCTATCTTCCACATCTAATTGGGTTCAGAGTAACTACCCAATTAGTTTTTTTTTCCTTAATGTGGTACAAGAACTACACCAGCAATAAACATCAAGGAATAGAGAAACTATGAAAGAAGAGGAAAATTGTAGAGGAGCAAATATTGAAGCTTTAATCAACATGCAATTAAAGGACCTATATTTTTTCCATCCACAAGAAAGCATAAGATAAAAGCATCTAATGGCTCCTACAATTTGAGAGGCTAAAATGAAAAAGCAGTTGAGATTTTGAAAAGAGCTCAGAATTGAGATATCCAAAGGGAAGAAATCCTTGAAATTTTAAAGCAGAGAAAGAAGACAAAGGTTTCTTAGGATGTAGTACATTATTTGGTACCTTGTAAATATTTAGATTAGGATGTGTATATTATATGAGTCTATAGTGTGTCTCATGTTACTAAGTGTGGATATGTGTAATCTAAATAAGTGTGGACATATGTGTATGAGGTTCATGTTAGTAAGTGAGTTTTATGTGTGTAAATTATCAAGTTTAAGTAAGGAGTTATGTGCAATCATTAGAGACTTTGTCTTTATGTAATATGTGAGATTTATTATGTAAGAGGTAAATATGAAGATTTGGTTCTCCTATGAGTTTGAGGAGAGAAAATATCAAGAGTCATGTAATATGAAGAGTCTCATGTATGTATATATTGAAGACAAAGCTTTATAATATGTATTCAAATAAGCATTGCATTTATGCATTGCTTTAGTAGACATTATCAATAAATTTTTTAGTGTTTTGTTTTAAAATATTGTTATTGGATGAATGTATGAATTTATTTGATTATTTGATATTAATATCATATGAGCATAGTGGAGATTTTATAAAAATTCCTAGAAAATGGAGATATGGTGGATTAATGCACCATCATATAAAAATAAGATATGGATCACCTACTAGTGACATTTTAGCTCAGCATTCCAAGGTGAGGTAGGTGACCTATTGAATACAAATATATGGTTTATACAACAACGACAAACCCAAAAATAGGAGTAATGAAAAAGGACATGCTTCATTCAATTTCTAGAATCCTTATAAAGAATAGATAAGATTGTCAAATTATTCTACAAATTTTGGGAGGAAACTCTCCTTTTTTTGCAATCTATATACAGTAGTAGTTTTAGCTTCCATAAGGACCAATGTGTTGTACAAGTAATTGTATAGATTTCCCTCCATTTATTTTTGTATAGAAGTACACATATATCTGGACGATCTTGCAAATCGCCTAAACCCTCTCTTCTAGAATAATCTTTGTAATATTTTATTATGCATATATATTCTAGAGGTCTACAACATTTTGGTTTGAAGTGATTGGTTCTCCCTATCCTATTTCCTTTGTATGTGTATGCTTATATTTTAGTTTACGCTTATATACATCAACGAGAGGAAGTGTTCATCATTGGTGCATTGTGAGAGCTATTGTGCAAGAGGATTTTATTTGATATTTGGCACGTTGCATTTGTTAGCTTATTTTTTTCTTTTTTGTTATCTTTGTTTTATGCATTCCTTCTAATATGTTTCCCCTTGAATTTTCTCAATTGGGATAGAGTAGGAAAAAATACTTTCAATATTGCTTTTTAAATGGAATTGGCCTTGTAAAAACTCATAGAAGCCCGTGATTTAGACAAATCCCATGATCTCAAGGTTAGCCTTGTTGTATCACTTTTTACGAGCCATTATTGTCCTGACTATAAGATAATCAGAGAGGATACTAGTGTTCATTAGAGTAGAACTTTTAGAGGCCATAACTTTTGTATACTAAAGCATTTTGAGGTTAATTTTTAGATCATATTATTTTTTGAGCTCTATGCACTACTAGCATTAGTTCATGGGCATGTTTCCATGTTAGAAGTTTGATTGTGTAAGATGGATTACAAATACCTAGTTACTCACCTTAATGGGTGAAATTATAGTATTTAGTCAATCCAAATCATTATCCTATTACACTGTAAGAACCTATGTTGAATCTTTAAGTAGTTATTCTTGATGATGAAGCTCACCATCAAAGAGGATACCATGCAAAAATCCATGGAGATAAAAGCACCAATAAGAAGAGTCTCAATGTATTATGAGAAACAAATTGGTTATAATACACATTAGATATTTACTCCTCTTAAAAAATATTTAGGATTCAACACACAAAAGATAATTGAGAACATTTGATGTATCCAATTACAATGCCCTACTACAAATGGCACTACCAATGGTTTCTTGGAATGTAGGGATAAATCCTTTCCCAATGACCAAGTTGTTTTGCATCTTGAAAAACAAACACAAGAACAATGCCACACTACTTATCTCAATAATTGCACTTGCACAACCTTTGTTACAACTAGTTCTACTCCTCCTATTTTCCTATTATGGTTCCAATAGCTATTAAATCTACATGATTCATCATATGGCTAGTCCATTTTCTTTCAATTGTCTATTTTTAATTTTCCACCCTTATCATCAAAGAAAAAATATTCTTTGGTTTTTCATACTACTTCCAATGGGCGTTATTTTTTCTAATTGTTTTAGGTTTGCTCTTTGTAGTCTTTATTATATGGAGGATTCAAATATTGCTTTAGGTAGGTAGCAATATGACATGCCAACATCGTTTAGAATTTTCACTTACAAGGAGCTATAAATTATAACCAAGAATTTTAAGCATAAGTTGGGGAGCAAAGCATTTGGGTTCATGTTCAAAGGAACACTACCAGACAATATGCTTGTAGTCATTAAGAGATTAGAGATAATAGAACAAGCAAAAAATAATTTTCATATAGAAACAAACACCATTGAAAATATACAACTCATGAATTTGGTAAGGCTTCAAGGATTTTGCATAGAACACTATCAAAGGTTACTGGTTTACAAGTACATGTGCAATGGCTTTCTAAATTTATTTTTATTCTCAAAGTCTAAATAAAATAGAGTAAAAAAGTGTTGGATTGGAAGACCCAATTTCATATTACGTTAGGCATATCACAAGGATTATTCTACCTTCATAAGGAGTGTAGATATTGCATCATCCATTATTATATTAAGCCTAAAAACATTCTCCTAGATGAAGACTTCTCTCTATAGCTAGCTTATTTTGGGCTTTGAAATCTTGTAGATAGTGATTTTAACAAGGTATTAACTATTATAAGAGGAATGAGAGGGTGTTTATCTCTAGAGTGGGTTTACAGCCTGCCAATCACTACAAATTTGGGTGTATACAATTATGGTATGACATTGCCATAAATACTACCAAGTCACAAAAATATTAAATTGACTATGAGGGAACTGAGCAGTTACTACATTCACATATGGGATGCAATGCAAATTCACAAGAAAAACATAAGAGGTGTGGTGAATACATGGATCATTAATAATGTTGATGTTGAAGAGGTGGGAAGATCTGCAATGGTAATCGCATTATGCATTAATAAGGATGAAAATGCTTGAGCAAGCATGGTTTAAGTTGTAGATATATTAGAGGGAAGGATGTATCCTCATGCTTTTGGGTTCCCTAGGTTTAGGAGAGCCAAAATTAATTTGGACCAATTAGAGGATGAGGAAGAAAGCAACAGTTTCATTTAATTTATATAAAGCTACTTAACTCACCCATGAAATTACCTTATTTTTTATTACTAGATATTTAGAAAATAAATTAAATAAATTTAAATAGTGTATGTGAAAATAAATGATTTCTAACAAAGAAAAATGGTGGGATTCCTTTTTATACCATAAATACTACTACTACATGCCAAATGGTTATCTTGGATGTAAATCTTTGATGAAGAAAATTTTGATATGAAGAAACATGGAAAGGATCGTGATGTTAATTTCTAACCAACTATCTTGAATTTCTATAATTGGTTGAAAAAATCATCTCTTTGTAAATAGAATCTTAGTCCATTTTAGGCAACACATTTTTTATTACCTAAAATACTGGATCCAAAAAGGAAATATATATTTTCTCAATCAAGTAAGTAGCTTTTAGATTATTCCCAACATCAATTCTAGGCAAGAGCTAAACATTCCTTGGGATTTGAATGATGCTTGACTCTCCTTCATATCTTCTATAGTGGGAAGGTTCCCTCTAGATGTTAATAGTATTGACAAACTCATATGGGGTAACATTAATGGTTGAGGGACATATTTAGTTAGCAAGACATACAAGATTCTTAGAGGTAACACTCCACATTTGACATATTCCTAAAGTTATTTCCTTCTATTGAATAACAATACAAAACCAACAACTCACTTTTGACAACCTAAGGAAAAAAAGCACTGTGGGTCCAAATTGTTGTATCCTTTGTAAGGAAACTAAAGAAAGTAGATATCATATTTTCATACAAATTATGCACATAAAATAAGTATGACAATCTCTCTTGAGTAATACCATTCCCAAAATTGCTTCCCTTACCTCCTTTCAAGCAGTGATGGATATCTCATCATCTATGAAAGGGATGAGAAAAGAAACCAGTTGGTCTTCAGTTACCATGATCCATGATACCTATTCTAGGTGATTGGGAAGGCTTAAAATGCTCTTATTTTTAGGGATCAAACCACCTTTTCATGGGTCATAGCTAAATTAGTCCAATCCCTTCTCAATAATATGGTTTTAAATAGCATCAAGCCTTCCAAAAACAAAAATTAAAAGGATGTTCCCCTTATTCTCAGCATTGGCTACACCATTTTTTTTATGGGTCCTTAAAGTAAAACATAGGACCTATTGGCAAAGGAAAAATTATTCTTTCCAATAAAAATTCTCACTTGAGATATGTTGTTGGTCTTCCTTTTCATCTATAAACATAAAACCACATAAATACGAACTTAACAATGGAATCAATCTTGTAGAAAATCTAACCAAAACAACCCATAAGCAAACTACATAGACCCACATAAATATGAAGTTAACAACATAATCAATCTTAAATAAATTCTAACCAAAATAATCGGTCAGTAAACATTCGATCACTACCAACTGATATAAGAAGCTCTCAACCATTATCAACCAAATTATAAACTTCTATTATTATTATATTTAAGATAATATTGTTAGATGTTCAAAACTTAGAACCATGTCATAGGTTTAAGTTACCTCTTCCATACGAGGGCCTTCCATATTAGGAAAGAGCTCAAACCATTTAAATAGGTACCATATACAAAATTTAAACTGATACAAATGAATACACCTTCATTTACTTCTTTCATCCAAGGTACTAAAGATCCAAGTGAGATAAAACCACTATAATTATTTCTTTTGTAATGTCACCATGTCCTTTTCATTAGGAAAAAATGTTTTAATCTCCATGAACGTGTCTATCTATAACTAAATTTTTATATTTATATAGTACTCTAGTTAATACCAAAATAACAACTAAAAGGTATGATTCATGTCTTGCCCAATCAATAGTAGATGCAACTACTATTTTATAAAATTTTATTTGTGCTTCTATTAGTGTTCTATGTGCCATGACGTAGTGCTCTATTGGCTAAATGTACTTTTAATTTTTTTGTGATTTTTGTAGGTATATTTATAGGGAACATTTTAAAAGGAATATTGAGCTTTCATAACTTTGGAATCTAGTAAGTGGCTATTTGAAAAATTTGATCCCATAAAAGTTATTTATCTAGAGGTCACTTTTGTTACCTATAATATGATCAATTTTGGTACTATTAAGGAGTACATACATTGTTTTAAAAAATTATAGGAGGATATTTGTACTTTTGAGGAAACCACTAAAAGTCTCATGTATTTTCTCCACATAGTACTCACTAATATTTTATAAGAGAATGATTAGGTAGGCATGTTATTTGATATCCTTTGGATGATTTTTCATTACAATTTTTTCCTTATTTGGAATATACTTTCACTATGAAAATGGTGGAACTTGGGCTAACAGATGAGTAATTAAGGATGTTGATGATGAATTTAAGATCATGGATTCAAGGCACTATGAAGAATCATATCAAACATTTAATTTTTGTGTTCCACCCTCCTCTTCCTCTTCTTCCAAGGAAAATGGGCTTGTTACTATGGTTCATAAGGTAGATGATATCAATAAGCATAGATATAACCAATTTTGAGACACCAACTATGGACCCTTGATATGTTTCAGGCTAACCATATTGGCCAAGTTTAACATATGATGATGTATACCTTCAGAAAACCTTTTGTGTAAGACTATATTGTTGACTACTACAAGTCCCATAAACCCAACCGTATCTCCCATAGATTTAGACTAAAGATTTTGATTGCATAAAATATGGTAAATTTTTCCATTTAAAATAGGAAAATAGGTTTTGAAGATAATCATACAAGGATATGCCCCTCCAATTGTAGTAAGTCCTTAGAAAAATACTACCAATTCAAAGAGGTCAAAAATAATGTCATTTGAAAAAAAAAGTTTGTTATATGTTACCAAATATTTAAGTGCATGGATTCCTAATTTGATTCAAAGAGGATATGCTTTTTTATGATTTTTGTATAATATTTGAGTGCATGGATTCCTATTCATTTTTGGAAATAAGTGTAAATTTCAAAATTGTATCAAATTAGGCATGGATTTTCACACTTGTTCATCCAAAAAGTTTGTTCGAAGCCTCAAAAATTTCTTTCAAGTTCAACATTGTATGATGTATTGGATAGGCCTAAGGGCATATCATTGTACAATGTATTATTTTTATAATATTTTAGTTTGTAATTCATATGGGTTATGGTTAAGCTTGTTACGATTAATCTCTCTTTATAACTTGTAACTAACCTAAATATTTTTTTATGTCAGCCTAAGTTAAATATTACAATTTAATTGGGATTTTGGTATTGGTATAAATACCCATACCACTTATAATTTCCTTATCATAGTCCTATGTAATCTTATCTACATATAAAGTGATTATTTATGTTGCCTATGGCTGCCTCAAAATCTATGTCTCTATTTTCTTTTCTTTTTTCCTTTTACACTTTCTATATAAGATTTGAGTGGGTGGATTGTTTCTTTTTTATTTTTGGAAAATATTATGAATTTTAATATGGCATCAAAGTGGGTATGGATCAACATTGCTTGGTCATTTAGAAATTTTTTTGGAGCCTCTGATCCTTCTTTTAAATTGTAAGGAAATATTAAAAATAGATATGTTATATGTTCAATTTATTAAGAATCCTAAAATATATTATTCGTACATATTTCTTCCTTTATTGTTACCAAATAATCTCTCATTCTTCATCCAAAAAATTATATTTGAATTATTCCATTTTTTCTTCTTTCCCTTGGCTATGATAAGATTTAGGAACATTGGCAAAAAATAATGAATATAAATTATGTTGTTTCACACCATTCTACACTAATGCATGGGTGTGGGTCCATGTGGAGATTATTATTATCTATACTTTTCATGGGGTTGATGGTGTTCTCAAGAGAGTGCTGACTCTTTTTACTTTTTTTGGAGCTACAACAAGACAATCATATTGTTGGGTATTAATATTTTGGGGTATCTATGAATCAAATCCTTGCAAAGTCTTTTTGGAAATCCATCTCAAAAAAATGAAGGGACAAGTGGGTATTCTCTTATTTATCACCAGTGACATACATGACACATTGGTGTGCACAAGGTTCCTTGTAGTGTGAAAGGGTGAGGTCATGTGTTCAAACATCCATGGCAACTCCTATTTAGATAGACTGATCTAGTCTCCTCTTTTCAAGAGATTGTAGTTGACATCATTATTGCAAGCATGCACATAGTTGATTACACGAAGTGTCTCGAAGGTTGGAGATCATGGGGTCAAATCTTGCCCCCTTTTTTTTTTCACTCTACTATTTAGGATTGGAGTCTTCTTTTGCATGACAACTTCAACACCTCAACTGGTGCCTTGGCACCTATATTATGCTAATAATCGGCCAAACTATGGCTCACATTTGAATCATTTGAAGAATATCTTTGGTGCTTTTATATTATTAAATTTGAGCCAACTAAGTCACCAATGTGAGACTATTGTCTATCATGAACCCCTATTTTTACCTTATTTAAATACCTTTTTGCAATAAAAAAATCCAAGTGTTTTAGTTATATTGGTTTAAGAGAATTGATGGGGTAAAAGAATGTAGAAGGTACTAGTGAATCATGGATTTTCAAATGGAAACAAGCAATTGGATCTCCTTTTTCTAAGGTATGAAGCTTTAATTTTTACTTTTTAGGGTTTGTAGTGAAAATTCACTAGACCAAGCAAATCCCACCAAAAGGAAAATAAAGAAGGATAAAATCAAAAGGATGAGAGGATCAGAAGCCACTTAGGTCTATCAAAAAATGCTTAATAAAAGGCTATTCATAAAAATTTCTTGCCATATGCTAAAAACAAATCTTAAGCTTCCCATGTCATGACAACATGTTGACTAGCCACACCTAACAAACAATAAATTACAACCTTTTTATGGCAACTAAACTAGCCCTTGCTATTGGCAAGACTCCTTGAGCCTTCCTAATGATAGCTAAAAGAAATCTAGCTATGGTTGGGTTTCCACCCAAACAACAGTTGTAGACTCTTCTCCCTAGAAGAAATATTTCATGGGGTTGGCTATCTTCCACATCTAACTGTGTTTAGAGTGACTACCTAATTTGTTTATTTTCCTTGATGTGGTACAAGAACTACATCAGCAACAAACATCAAGGAATAGACCAACTATGGAAGAAGAAAAAAATGTAGAGGAGAAAATATTGGAGCTTTAGTCAACATGAAAGTAAAGGACATATACATTTTATACCCACTATAAAGCATAAGAGAAAGGGCTTTAATGGCTCCAACAATCTGAGAGGCTAAAAGAAAAAAAATAGTCGAGAGTTTGAAAGAGCTCAAAATTGACATATCCAAAGGGAAGAACTCTTTGAAATTTCAAAGCAGAGAAAGAAGGCAAAAAAAATTTGGATGTTGACTGTAAATATAAAAATACACAAGACTTCTTATTAAATTTATAATTTTATTAAGTCATAGCAGTTTTTTATACGATATAAAATTTAAAAAAAATAATATAATATTAAATATATAATTAAAAATTATGTATTTTTAATGAAAATATTATTTTTTTAATTTATTGGTCACAAAGGTACCAAAAGCATAAAAATTGGAGGAATTTCTTGTTTTTCAATCGATAGGGACACAAAAGATGTCTTAGAAGAAGTAAAATTACATATGTTTACTAAGGTTTTGAGTATCACTATGTTCTCCAACTCTAGTCGACCAATGCACAACATTGGCATCGCATAAGAGAATGCATGTGATAATGGATCCTCTCATTCAACTATGTAGGTTTGTGCTGAGAATGGTCCACAAGGTAACCCTTGTTCTCCTGATGTAATTATTTCTTTGCCTAAAGTTGATTTTGCATGTCATAATTTAGAATATCTCACCCTTGTCAGGTATTTTGTTCAACACATCTCTAATGAGTCTTCCCTTAGGTCTTGGGTTAACACAGAACTCCTCATGGAGTTAAGCTAACCATGGTTCAAAATATTACAAAGGGATTTTTTCTAATTCGCTTTAACCCATGCTAAGGTGATTTATGAACATGGCCCCTGGTACATGAGAAGCTCTCTACTTGTTTTTTCTCCTTGGACCCATAATTTTTCTATTTTTGAGGAAAGATCTACCAAATTCCCTATGTGGGAAAAATTCCTAGGACTCCCTCTACATTTATGGCCCTTTCTCAATCGCATAGCAGCCCCTCTTAGGCATGTCATTTTGGTGGAGGCGAATAAATTTTTCCATGCACGCCCTCAAAAACGTGTTTGCATTGAGATTGATGTTTCTCAAGATCTCAAGGAGTCTATTGACATACAATTTGGTGACACTGTGTTATCCCAACAGGTCCTCTATATTAATTTACATAACACTTGTTTTTGGTGTCAATCCTTAGCACACAAAATCAAATATTATCCTTTGATGCCACATAATAGGGACAAGCAAAGCCCCACCACACCGAGTGCACCCATTTCTCAACCTCAATAGTATGGTTTGATGACTATGGAGGGGCATAAAAATACACATTTGTCTACTTCTAAAGGTACAATCCAAGTTGGCACATGTCTCGTAGCCAGTAAAAAGAGATATGAAAATAAAAATATTGAACCTGCAACTGAAACTACCAATAATGAGGCTCCTCGGTCTCAACAGAGGGTTGCAGTAGTGCTTGCTTCAGAGTCCTCCAGTACATTTTCCCTAGCTAATACCAATAGCTCCTACTTTTCAAGAAGGGAATCTATAGAAGAATTTACTACTTTAGAGAAGCGACTTCATATGACCAATATTCAGCTGGAAAACAACTACAGTGTGTTGGAGTATCTTAATTATGGTGAGGATATGTTGTTGGATACAAATCCATCATCGATGGAATAAACAGTTCCTCCAGAGGAAGCAAATTTTAAAGTTCCCTCTCCTTTTGTGTGGTTTCGATGTTATCATAGTCCTCTACAAGGAAAAGAAGATGAAAACAATTTACCTGAAAAATGATTTCACCCATGTGGCCCAAAAGTTCCAATAATTTTGCATTGAAAAGACACCCATCCGACCCAAAAGTTCCAATAATTTTGAATTGGAAACACACCCATGTTGCTCTATCTTATTAAAATAGAAAGATTCTTTGAGTAGTTATCTGGCTCGTGCCCACTAATTTGATCTATTCACACGTGTAGATTTAATTATTTTTTAAATTAAAATTTTATTCCATTTTAATACTAATTCCCAAGATTGATCTGATTACCTCAGCCAGTTGATAATCCACCTGTAGAATGCTGTGGTGGTGGTTTGAATTCAGCGACGTTTGTTTTCCGGAGGGACAAGGCTATGCCCACTAATGCCCTTGTTTTTAGCTGACCGTGAGAGGATTGTCCATGCCAATTTGAAATTCTCGAATTATGTCCACGGTCTTGTAGGTTCTAAGTTGCCAATAAGCGATTTATATGACTGGAATTGTTTGCTAATCTGCACGTAGCGAGAGTCAAATGACGATTTAAAGGAACGGTGGAATTTTCGAATGAGCACAAGGTAAAAAGCAAAGGAAAAAATTTCACCACCACCTGGATTCACCACCACTTTCTTTCAGTGTGACACGATTTCTTTATCACGAGTTTTTTAAAATTACGTCTGAGTGATCAAATCTACAGCTATCCTCAAGTTTTTCTTGGATTTATTTCAATGAAAATGTCGACAAAGCGTCCATTAGCGTTACGCTCGTTAACATTATTGCTTCTGGCACTAACGATGCTTGTACTCCTAAGGAATTGTGACTCCATAGGAGTTGATGGAGGAGACGTTCCTGAGTTGGGGCTTCCCTGGCGGGAAAGCAAACCATTAGTTCAAAGAATGGCACGTTTGAGTTGGGTTTCTTCAATCCCAGCGGAACGACCAAATGGTATATCGGCATCTGGTATGCTCAAATCTCCGAGAAGACGATCGTTTGAGTGGCTTTCTAACAACTTGAACCATTAAAAATTTAAAAGTCTCAACTTAGTCTGAAAATTTATTCCTATAAAAGAGCATAATAATCATTTATTTTAAATTCTAAGTTTAAAGTCCCTAAACCTTAGTCCTTCATGGATATATGTCTTCCGCTATTGCAAGGGTCTATTCTTATAACATTATTCACTTATATGAGAACCCCATGGTCATACACCTTAAGTTTCTAAAAATCATCAAGGGTCATAGACATGCATACTTAACCTCCCCTTCACGTTTGTTTTACATATTAAGTCTGCCATGAAAAATAGTTATCGATTCTTAAGGTTTGAAATTTCTTCCCCATAAAAAGTTATCATAGTCTCCTAAGGTCCATAGTTTCTCATGTTTTGCACCCCCTTCATTAAAAATCAAACCCCTTGGTCATTCACATCTGAAGTCTTAAAAAAGTAAATTTTACCACATGGCTTCATGGGACTTAAGCACCAAGAATAGGGTACCTCCAGATGATTGGCTAAAATGAGTGGTCTCCACTACATCGCCCAAGAAAGGTTGATGGTCCGGATTCAAGCACCACATCCCTGGTATTAAGAGATGATTGGCTAAGGATAATCAACCCATATTACATCACCAAAGGATGGTGGATGGATTTAATTGGCCCGCTAGGAATAGGGTGCTTGATAGTGGTTGGGTCAAGGATGGATAGCTCACATTCACTCACTGGGGTAAAGGTGGATAGCTCTTATTGGTTCATCAAAGCTCTGGTGCTAGCCTCTAATTTCTAAAATGAAAATGACAAGCGACATGTACCCCTACAAAGCATTGTAAGTTCATTTTTTTTAATTTAGTTTAACTAACATAATCCGATTTTTGGTTGAGGTATAGACAAATAAGTTGTACGATACACCTAGAAAATAATTCCATGAAAAACACTTACAGACTTAGGTGAAGAAATTGCAGCTCCATAAAAGTTAAAATCTGATAATCATAGTTAGTAGAATATTTAAAAGACCTCCAAATCAAGTAATGAAGTGGAGGTGGTTAGCTGACTGGCACATACTTTAAAAGAAGTATTGTTAACCCAAGTAGAAGTAGCAATTGAGAATTGAAGGCACATAGGCCAAAGAACAAGGTTAAGTACATATTTTTCTTAGATCTTATTGGGCATGTGCCTTGAAACATCCAAGATGTCGCAAGGAGATTAGGATCAGACAAGTGTATAGATCAACAACCAATTACAAAAATCAATCATAAACATACACTCTTAATATAGGTACATCCGTTATGAGAAGTTATGTGGTAACTTATGGGTGGCAGCAAGACAAAGATAGTAGCTGGAGTTTTAATTACAGAGCATGCAAAAAAACCCTATAAATGCTATAAATTATTGTTTGTGCTTGCCTTCTATAGTCATACCACAAATATACAAAGTTGTAAAAATTATTGTTTGTTGTAGATATCATTATAATTCTAAGAAGCTTAACATTGTGCAATGACTTCATCCAATATTATTTCTCGAGTCTTTGTTGCCACGGTAAGGCTTGAGGACTTAATTGACATGATGTCATACCAATAATTATGAGGCACAACTTATAATAGGGAAACCAAATAATTCTCTAGTATATAGAGATCAAACCAATAGTTCATGGTCAAGGAATAGTAAGCAGTAGAACAAACTACAATTTTCAACTATCACCAGACTGATGAAGATTGTCAATGCCACCCCGCTTTGCTCAAAGGACTTCTCAAAAGAGCATACAGAGTTTGACATGACCATAGTCCATACAACAAAATATGGGCTTGTATTCTATCTAGACTCATATGTCGTAAATTTTATTACTCATTCAACCTATTCTCTTGGTTGACATTGGCATATGACCTAAAAATGAAGATGATAAAGGATTACGTGAATCGAACCATATTCAGAATCACCCCAAAAAGGATCAGCAAAGTGTTTCATCTCAAATAGGCCACAAGGATTCTAGATAAAAATATATTGATCTCCCAAACCAAGTATATGATAGATACTACCTTTTATACCAAGTTCTTTGATTATAATGAAGAAGTAGCATCTCATTTCCTTGTTCATAAATTTGCACTTCATCCCTGAGTGAGAGATTACTTCGATGTGATCAACATATTAATGGGAGATAAATATTTAAATTGGGTAGAGAAGGAAGTCATGTATCTAATAGTACAATGCAATAGAAAAGACTAACCAACAATGTATAAGTGGGAAAACATGATTTGTGACACCTTCGATAAGGAACTCCAACAACTATAGAAATTCATTTTGGAACAGAGAGAGGTGATGCTCCGTTTTTCACACTATTCTTTCCTCATACATTTAATAGTAGGTCATATAGCTGAAAAAGTAATTATATAATGGGGAGTATTGTTCAAAGCAATTATTCAAGAACGACTCTCATTTATACAAGAAGGTGAGTCTAATTATACTAAATTTTATGGTAAACTTGTTTCAGCTATCTATCTTAAGCTCTGCAGCAAAAATCCTATCATGAACACCTATTTTTATACTAAGTCACCAATGTGAGACTATTGTCTATCATGAACCCCTATTTTTACCTTATTTAAATACCTTTTTGCAATAAAAAAATCCAAGTGTTTTAGTTATATTGGTTTAAGAGAATTGATGGGGTAAAAGAATGTAGAAGGTACTAGTGAATCATGGATTTTCAAATGGAAACAAGCAATTGGATCTCCTTTTTCTAAGGTATGAAGCTTTAATTTTTACTTTTTAGAGTTTGTAGTGAAAATTCACTAGACCAAGCAAATCCCACCAAAAGGAAAATAAAAGGATAAAATCAAAAGGATGAGAGGATCAGAAGCCACTTAGGTCTATCAAAAAATGCTTAATAAAAGGCTATTCATAAAAATTTCTTGCCATATGCTAAAAACAAATCTTAAGCTTCCCATGTCATGACAACATGTTGACTAGCCACACCTAACAAACAATAAATTACAACCTTTTTATGGCAACTAAACTAGCCCTTGCTATTGGCAAGACTCCTTGAGCCTTCCTAATGATAGCTAAAAGAAATATAGCTATGGTTGGGTTTCCACCCAAACAACGGTTGTAGACTCTTCTCCCTAGAAGAAATATTTCATGGGGTTGGCTATCTTCCACATCTAACTGTGTTTAGAGTGACTACCTAATTTGTTTATTTTCCTTGATGTGGTACAAGAACTACATCAGCAATAAACATCAAGGAATAGACCAACTATGGAAGAAGAAAAAAAATGCAGAGGAGCAAATATTGGAGCTTTAGTCAACATGAAAGTAAAGGACATATACATTTTATACCCACTAGAAAGCATAAGAGAAAGGGCTTTAATGGCTCCTACAATCTGAGATGCTAAAAGAAAAAAAACAGTCGAGAGTTTGAAAGAGCTCAAAATTGACATATCCAAAGGGAAGAACTCTTTGAAATTTCAAAGCAAAGAAAGAAGGCAAAAAAAAAATTGGATGTTGATCGTAAATATAAAAATACACAAGACTTCTTATTAAATTTATAATTTTATTAAGTCATAGCAGTTTTTTATATGATATAAAATTTTTAAAAAATAATATAATATTAAATATATAATTAAAAATTATGTATTTTTAATGAAAATATTATTATTTTTAATTTATTGGTCACAAAGGTACCAAAAGCATAAAAATTGGAGGAATTTCTTGTTTTTCAATCGATAGGGGCACAAAATATGTCTTAGAAGAAGTAAAATTACATATGTTTACTAAGGTTTTGAGTATCACTATGTTCTCCAACTCTAGTCGACCAATGCACAACATTGGCATCGCATAAGAGAATGCATGCGGTAATGGATCCTCTCATTCAACTATGTAGGTTTGTGCTGAGAATGGTCCACAAGGTAACCCTTGTTCTCCTTATGTAGTTATTTCTTTGCCTAAAGTTGATTTTGCATATCATAATTTAGAATATCTCACCCTTGTCAGGTATTTTGTTCAACACATCTCTAATGAGTCTTCCCTTAGGGCTTGGGTTAACACAAAACTCCTCATGGAGTTAAGCTAACCATGGTTCAAAATATTACAAAGGGATTTTTTCTAATTTGCTTTAACCCATGCTAAGGTGATTTAAGAACATGGCCCCTGGTACATGAGAAGCTCTCTACTTGTTTTTTCTCCTTGGACCCATAATTTTTCTGTTTCTGATGAAAGATCTACCAAATTCCCTATGTGAGCAAAATTCCTAGGACTCCCTCTACCTTTGTGGCCCTTTCTCAATCGCATAGCAGCCCCTCTTGGGCATGTCATTTTGGTGGAGGCGAATAAATTTTTCCATGCACGCCCTCAAAAACGTGTTTGCATTGAGATTGATGTTTCTCGAGATCTCAAGGAGTCTATTGACATACAATTTGGTGACACTGTGTTATCCCAACAGGTCCTCTATATTAATTTACATAACACTTGTTTTTGGTGTCAATCCTTAGAACACAAAATCAAATATTATCCTTTGATGCCACATAATAGGGACAAGCAAAGCCCCACCACACCGAGTGCACCCATTTCTCAACCTCAAGAGTATGGTTTGATGACTATGGAGGGGCATAAAAATACACATTTGTCTACTTCTAAAGGTACAATCCAAGTTGGCACATGTCTCGTAGCCAGTAAAAAAATATATGAAAATAAAAATATTGATCTTGCAACTGAAACTACCAATAATGAGGCTCCTCGGTCTCAATAGAGGGTTGCGGTAGTGCTTGCTTCAGAGTCCTCCAATACATTTTCCCTAGCTAATACCAATAGCTCCTGCTTTTCAAGAAGGGAATCTATAGAAGAATATACTACTCTAGAGAAGCGACTTCATATGACCAATATTCAGCTGGAAAACAACTACAGTGTGTTGGAGTATCTTAATTATGGTGAGGATATGTTGTTGGATACAAAGCCATCATCGATGGAATAAACAGTTCCTCCAGAGGAAGCAAATTTTAAAGTTCCCTCTCCTTTTGTGTGGTTTCGATGTTATCATAGTCCTCTACAAGGAAAAGAAGATGAAAACAATTTACCTGAAAAATGATTTCACCCATGTGGCCCAAAAGTTCCAATAATTTTGCATTGAAAAGACACCCATCTGACCCAAAAGTTCCAATAATTTTGAATTGGAAAGACACCCATGTTGCTCTATCTTATTAAAATAGAAAGATTCTTTGAGTAGTTATCTGGCTCGTGCCCACTAATTTGATCTATCCACACGTGTAGATTTAATTATTTTTTAAATTAAAATTTTATTCCATTTTAATACTAATTCCCAAGATTGATCTGATTACCTCAGCCAGTTGATAATCCACCTGTAGAATGCTGTGGTGGTGGTTTGAATTCAGCGACGTTTGTTTTCCGGAGGGACAAGGCTATGCCCACTAATGCCCTTGTTTTTAGCTGACCGTGAGAGGATTGTCCATGCCAATTTGAAATTCTCGAATTATGTCCACGGTCTTGTAGGTTCTAAGTTGCCGAGAAGCGATTTATATGACTGGAATTGTTCGGTAATCTGCACATAGCGAGAGTCAAATGACCGATTTAAAGGAACGGTGGAATTTTTGAATGAGCACAAGATAAAAAGCAAAGGAAAAAGATTTCACCGCCACCTGGATTCACCACCACTTTCTTACAGTGTGACACGATTTCTTTATCACGAGTTTTTTAAAATTACGTCTGAGTGATCAAATCTACAGCCATCCTCAAGTATTTCTTGGATTTATTTCAATGAAAATGTCGACGAAGCGTCCATTAGTGTTACGCTCGTTAAGATTATTGCTTCTGGCACTAACGATGCTTGTACTCCTAAACAATTGTGACTCCATAGGAGTTGATGGAGGAGACGTTCTTGAGGTGGGGGCTTCTCTGGCGGGAAAGCAAACCATAAGTTCAAAAAATGGTACGTTTGAGTTGGGATTCTTCAGTCCCAGTGGAACGAACAAATGGTATGTTGGCATCTGGTATGCTCAAATCCCTGTGAAGACGATCGTTTGGGTGGCTTTCTCACAACTTGAACCATTAAAAATTTAAAAGTCTCAACTTAGTCTGAAAATTTATTCCTATAAAAGAGCATAATAATCATTTATTTTAAATTCTAAGTTTAAAGTCCCTAAACCTTAGTCCTTCATGGATATATGTCTTCCGCTATTGCAAGGGTCTATTCTCATAACATTATTCACTTATATGAGAACCCCATGGTCATACACCTTAAGTTTCTAAAAATCATCAAGGGTCATAGACATGCATACTTAACCTCCCTTTCACGTGTGTTTTACATATTAATTCTGCCATGAAAAATAGTTATCGATTCTTAAGGTTTGAAATTTCTTCCCCATAAAAAGTTATCATAGTTTCCTAAGGTCTATAGTTTCTCATGTTTTGCACCCCCTTTCATTAAAAATCAAACCCCTTGGTCATTCACATCTGAAGTCTTAAAAAAGTAAATTTTACCACATGGCTTCATGGGACTTAAGCACCAAGAATAGGGTACCTCCAGATGATTGGCCGAAATGAGTGGTCTCCACTACATCACCCAAGAAAGGTTGATGGTCCGGATTCAAGCACCACATCCCTGGTATTGAGAGATGATTGGCTAAGGATAATCAACCATATTACATCACCAAAGGATGGTGGATGGCTTTAATTGGCCCACTAGGAATTGGGTGCTTGATAGTGGTTGGCTCAAGGATGGATAGCTCACATTCACTCACTGGGGTAAAGGTGGATAGCTCTTATTGGTTCATCAAAGCTCTGGTGCTAGCCTCTGATTTCTAAAAGGAAAATGACAAGCGACATGTACCCCTACAAAGCATTGTAAGTTCATGTTTTTTAATTTAGTTTAACTAACATAATCCGATTTTTGGTTGAGGTACATACAAATAAGTTGTACGATACGCCTAAAAAATAATTCCATGAAAAACACTTACAGACTTAGGTGAAGAAATTGCAGCTCCATAAAATTTAAAATCGGATAATCATAGTTAGTAGAATATTTAAAAGACCTCCAAATCAAGTAATGAAGTGGAGGTGGCTAGCTGACTAGAACATACTTTAAAAGAAGTATTGTTAACCCAAGTAGAAGTAGCAATTGAGAATTGAAGGCACATAGGCCAAAGAACAAGGTTAAGTACATATTTTTCTTAGATCTTATTGGGCATGTGCCTTGAAACATCCAAGATGTCGCAAGGAGATTAGGATCAAACAAGTGCATAGATCAACGACCAATTACAAAAATCAATCATAAACATACACTCTTAATATAGGTACATCCGTTATGAGAAGTTATGTGGTAACTTATGGGTGACAGCAAGACAAAGATAGTAGCTGGAGTTTTAATTACAGAGCATGCAAAAAACCCTATAAATGCTATAAATTATTGTTTGTGCTTGCCTTCTATAGTCATACCACAAATATACAAAGTTGTAAAAATTATTGTTTGTTGTAGATATCATTATAATTCTAAGAAGCTTAACGTTGTGCAATGACTTCATCCAGTATTATTTCTCGAGTCTTTGCTGCCATGGTAAGGCTTGAGGACTTAATTGACACGATGTCATACCAATAATTATGAGGCAAAACTTCTAATAGGGAAACCAAATAATTCTCTAGTATATAGAGATCAAACCAATAGTTCATGGTCGAGGAACAGTAAGCAGTAGAACAAACTACAATTTTCAACTATCACCAGACTGATGAAGATTGTCAATGCCACCCCGCTTTGCTCAAAGGACTTCTCAAAAGAGCATACAGAGTTTGACATGACCATAGTCCATACAACAAAATATGGGCTTGTAATCTAGCTAGACTCATATGTCGTAAATTTTATTACTCATTCAACCTATTCTCTTGGTTTACATTGGCGTATGACCTAAAAATGAAGGTGATAAAGGATTACATGAATCGAACCATATTCAGAATCACCCCAAAAAGGATCAGCAAAGTGTTTCATCTCAAATAAGCCACAAGGATTCTAGATAAAAATATATTGATCTCCCAAACCAAGTATATGATAGATACTACCTTTTATACCAAGTTCTTTGATTATAATGAAGAAGTAGCATCTCATTTCCTTGTTCATAAATTTGCACTTCATCCCTGAGTGAGAGATTACTTCGATGTGATCAACATATTAATGGGAGATAAATATTTAAATTGGGTAGAGAAGGAAGTCATGTATCTAATAGTACAATGCAATAGAAAAGACTAACCAACAATGTATAAGTGGGAAAACATGATTTGTGACACCTTCGATAAGGAACTCCAACAACTATAGAAATTCATTTTGGAACAGAGAGAGGTGATGCTCCGTTTTTCACACTATTCTTTCCACATACATTTAATAGTAGGTCATATAGATGAAAAAGTAATTATAGAATGGGGAGGATTGTACAAAGCAATTATTCAAGAACGACTCTCATTTATACAAGAAGGTGAGTCTAATTATACTAAATTTTATGGTAAACTTTTTTAAGCTATCTATCTTAAGCTTTGCAACAAAAATCCTCACAAAATTGTCTTAGAGATATCCATGTTTTTACATGAAAATAATATTGAATATTACTTTATAATAGAAGATGTCATATACATAAAAATATATGGGTCCAAAACCCCCCAAAGATCTTACCTAGATTCTCCCTAGGTCGATTGCAGCACTAGAGATCATGAGACATGTTGTAGAAGATATCAAAACTAGGGCAACAAAAAAGGAAGCCAATATTCCTTAGTTAAATATCCCTTACAAAATGGGGAATTGTGTATGTAATGGATACCATAGTCTGTTATCATATTTGCAAAAAATATATTTATATGGCTTTGCTAAGATAGCTTGGAAGCCATACGACCCTCATGGATATTATAATATTTTTGTTATAAATAAAATGCCAAATTGGGTAGTGGCCCATAGAGAAAACCTATTTGAAGATACAATGCAACTTGCTTTGAGGAAAGGAGAATCTCTAGGGTAATTATGGTTGAATTAAAAAAGCAGGTCACACACTCATCTAGAGATGTTAGGCAACTATGTGATCTATCTAAATGTGCTAAGAAGAGCTATAGTTGAACTACTTGCTCCCTTAATCCTAGAAACATGTTCGGAAGACCCTATATTGGAAATTATCAAAAGAGAATCTGAGCAAAGAGAAGTTTGGATGGAGATCACTAATCTAATAGAAGCAAAAGCAATAGACCCCTCAACTACCCAGTCCTCCCATAGCACTACCTTAGTTACAACAAAAGGCAAATATATAGTTGTTGCCTCCTTTGCTCAAATGCAAATCTCTCCTCATGAGCTTAATGGCTCCCAAGGAAATCTTGAGACTATAGTAGACCTACCCCAAATGATCCCCACTAGCATAGTAATAGATAGGGATGAGTAAGTAAGATTTCCTCAAAAGTACTCAAGAAGATCCAGCAAGCAAGAGGATTATCCAATTTGCTCTAAGGGCTTCAGTTTTAAATTGCCTCTCCTCCAAGTTCCCCAAAAAGAAAAAAACCAAGGCTCAAGGCCCTTCCTTCTTTAGAAACTTATATGAGTCTCACCCTGTAAAGGGAAGAAGAAGCTATACATTTCAATCCTAAAGAAGAAAGACTGATACAAGATATAGAAGAGGGGAAAGATCCAAATGAGACTCAATACACAGTAGAATAACCAAACAATCAAGAAACTCAAATCTCAACTCAATTTCTAATAATGATACAAACAACAATACCGATGGCTCAAATTATAGCACTTTATATGGACAAAACAATAATTCAATATCAAGAAAATCCTCTGGTCTTTGCAAAATTCTAGGCTCAATCACATGTGGCTACGATAGATATCCTTTACAAAAGTAATCAAATCTTGATGACAAGAAGAATTAACTATAGGTTAAAAATGAGAAGTTGCACACAGATGTTAAAAAGCTTCAAGTACATATAGGAGAAAAAATTGATAGCACCTATTTTGTTAAAAAGTACAAAGAACTGATATCAAAAAAAAAATAGAGGTAAAAGCATTGGCTAAAATACTCAAAGACCTTGTTGATATCATGACTATAAACCAAAATATGAGGATAGTTTTACAAAATGCAAACCAGAGAGTAGCAACTTTAAAACCTATCTACAAAAAGTGTAGAGAAGAGTTTTGAGGATTCCCTAAAAAATTAGAGGATTCCATCACTTCAAAAATTAGGATCAAGTGAGCAAAACTCTACTCATTTTGATTTTTAGTAGGCCATTTTTTACTTTGATAAATCCATTGAGTCCTAGTGCACCCAACCCAAATGTCCATAATCTAACCTATGGATACTAGCAAGGTGCAACATGATTTTATGTTGAATGATGAAGCTATTATAAATCTAAAGTATCCAATAAAGGAAGATAATATGGGTGGAAAAGCCTCACATTGAGAACTAAATATAGACCTAAGTAAGAAGGTATTAGTCATATATGATATCTTCTACATTGCTAATGATAGTGTATATCTCTTCTACATTATTAATGATAGTATATATCCACACATAAGTGGCCTAAGTTTGTGATATGCACCTTGGAATTTTTTTTTTTAAAGATAAAGGTAGACTTTATTCCTAACTCTACAATAATTCAATGCACGATACTTGTCATAGTGCTTCTCATAATTCTCATTAGTCTTATAAGGGATATCGAGACATGACACTAGATCTACTAAATCTATTCGACAATAATGTTAACTTTTTCAATCCTTGTATATATATAAGTGGTACCTCCTATTATGGATACAAATAAGTCAATGTAAATTGGTATCAATGGTTAGAATATGAGGTATGCCTAGAAATGATGATGACCTATAAACAATGAGCATTCTTATAACCACATTGAACATAGTGCAATTTCTCATCTCATGTGCATGGATACTTGGCATTAGACATTCTAAGTAGATGTATAATAATATGATTTCCCACATTTATTTTTGCATTTGTTTTAGGAAAAAAGGTGGTTGATCGAAGAATTCTAGTATACATCTAGGACCAATGGCTTGACTAAATGCTAGGGAGTTTAATACCCTTATTATATACAATTTTCCATAAAAAATCAAGATGAACATGTACATTATTGAAGAAGAGTTTGGCAATTTTTTCTCCTAAAGTAGTCTTTTCATAGGGATAACAAATGGCTATCTTTTAAAATATGGACCTACTATCACATACACAGTCATTTCTATGATAGCTAGTTGGCAATACGAACATGAAATCCATTGAGACTAATTCCCAAGGCTTGTTATGTGTAGGTAGTAGAGTGTATATTCCCAAATTATTATTGTAAATTTTAGAAATTGCATAGTTAATGTATCATTTGATATACCTATGGACATCATGGTGAAGCTTAAGCTAGTAAAAGTGAATCTATATAATAACTAGTATTTTAGAAATGATAAAGTACCTTATCCATATATTATTTTATCTTTTTCTTGCTAGTATACAAATATACCTTAAGCAATAAAGAAGATTATTTTAAATGTAAAAAACAAATATGCATTTACTTGAGAGTAGTATGTGATGAATGCTAGAAAAATCAAGGTCTAACTTTTATAGGATAGGCTATTTGGAGATATCATGACCACTAACATCAAGCATAATAGTGGTAGTTCTTCATTTCTTGTGCTTCATGTTCAAATAGAACTATTGGAAGAAAGTAGACCACTTTTTGTGGTAGTTAGTTTGCAAATTTTTTGAGATCCATATAAACTATAGTGGTTTATGACCAATATGTATGACATTATCCTTTATCAAAATGTAGTTCTTCCAATGGAAAAAAACCTAGATGGTGGTATTTTTGTCCAACTATAATGTGCTTCTCAAATAATATATTATCTTTTACTTACTCGTAAACAAATATACCTTAAGAAAAACAAAAATTATTCTAAAATTAAGAATCAAATATGCCTTTACTTAAGAGTAGCATCTAATGAATGCTATAAATATTAAGGTCTAATTTGCATAGGAGAGACTAATTGGATATATCATGACCGCTAAAATAAAGAATAATGATGAGTGCACCAACTAATTATTGGTTTGGGTAGTATGTAACAAGGTGAGTGCTTAATGTTCAGATAGAACTATTGTAGGAAAGTTGACCACTTTTGGTCATAGTTATTTTACAACTTATTCTAGATCTACATGAATTGTAGTGGTCTATGGTCTATATGTCTAATAATATTATTTCTCGAAATATGGTGTTTCTAATGGAAATAAGCCTAGATAATGACATAGAGTTCATAATAAATATGTAGGGTATGTCTAAACAACACATTGTTGTGTTTTTACTATGGAATGTGACTATTGATCATGTTTAGTGAGAATTCCATCAAGCATATACTTTGAAACATCTATCTTAGTTTCAAAAGGTTGTTGTAGTTATGGAAATATGAGAACTAGAGTAGATCAAAGTCATTGCTTCAATTCTTCAAAAATATTATAATATGCTTATGTCCAAGTGACCTTCACTTTGATTCTCTGATTGGTTACATGATTTGGGGGCTAACTAATGGTGGAAAAAACCAGTATAAATTAATAGTGAAAAAATTACAAGGCCTAAAAAACTATACAACTTAATTGAGGTCTTTGAGGAAGAGCAATATCTAATGGCATATATCCTCTTTGACTTGACTTGAGCTCCATGTGCGTAAACTATAATGACCAAATACTGAATATAGTTGGAATTAATACAATACTTCTATATGTTGGTATTAATTTTGTATTAATACAAAGTGCTTAGAACTTGGCTAACACATTATAGGTGCTCCTCCCATATTATATTGATCCAAATATAACTTCATCCATACAAGTGACCATAAATGAGTTATTGAATGGTCATAGTACATCATTGTTCATCAACATGAATATTATAGGTGCATTAGTAAGGCCAAAGGGCATAACCAATAACTCGAATATGACTTTCTTATTTCTTAGACTTAAATATTGGATTTTACATTTCAATTAGCTTAATTAGGATATTGCACTTGATCTCATCATTACCTAGAATTGATCATTAACAAATTAGTGTATTTGGTAGAGTTATTCTTGATACAATATCAATAAAATATTTAGTCTATCAATAAATAAGAACCCCTACTAGTAATGTGAATACATTGATGTGATATAAGAGCACCTAGCCCATTTGGTGTCCCTAATGATAACCTGCAATAAGCCTAGAAGTGGAAGCAATAATATTTTTTTCTTATTGAGGTTTGACCATCAAAAGAACAAACCTTCTTATGTAATTGTTCACCTTCTAGTATTATTAAGTGCTAATTAGGGGGACTCTTATGGATGGTGTCACTTCTATAATCCTATAACACTAGTCATAAAGTGTACTAAGGATGCTTCTAGGTATAGATTCATGCATACTATGTCACTTTCACATGAAGGGTTTTTGGATAAGAACATCACATAGATCAAGTAAAAAATATCATATATTACCTCATCCTTGAAAGGTTTTATGGCATAGGATAGACAATACTACTTTATGATTCATATAGATTTACCTTGGTAAATACATTCAATATTATATGGTTAGGGATATGACATCATAAGTAGCTTCATAGTTTTGAATAAATATATAGAAATGGAGTTCTTTTGGATACATTTTTCCATAATATAATGTAAAATATCTCCTTTCACCTACATATTTAAGTGAAACAAACACTCCTCATCTTGTTTGATTGGAAGCAACTATAAGCAATGACAATCAGAGTCAATGTCCATAATCTACTTAACTTTATCTAGTACTGTGGTGAAAGAGGTAGGTACTCACTTAGATCATGACAATGGCATTGATTCTTATATCAACTTATTTATTAGACATGACACTCATCTTAAATATGGAACTTGATCTTGTGATATACAAATTACTTATGAGTTTCTTAGATTATTTTTTGGTCTAGTTCTATTATGGTTTCCTCTTATTCTATACGTTGAAATTAGGTTTAGCATTTCTCTTGCCCTTCTTGGATTGAAATTTTAGATTGTTTTTACTATCCTTCAATACATTCTTATCCCTTAACATTATCTCTATTTTTATGATATAATGGTATGTTTATCCTAGTGTGGTTATGTTAAGGAAATCCATCTTTGTTTGTATGCATTTATATAGACCACTATGATACATAGGTATTATGTTACTACACATCTAATTTAAAAACAATGCTTATGGAAAGTCTTTGATAAATTGATTTTTGCCTTGTTAAAATTGTTTCCACTTGAGATACTATTCACCATAGTCATTAATTGGATAAATAAATTCTTAATGCCTTTGATAAATTATACATAAGGTTGGCACCAAATGTGTCAACATAAATTTTATCAATCCTAACTCGCTCAACACGTGTATCCTATCAATTGCAAATGGGTAAGGTTCTCAAAAGAGCAAATATGATCTTATTATATTCAAAGAACTTATGGAAAGTAAAGTACTACTATAGTTTATCTAACCAATTATCCATGACTTTTTCATTGATATCTCCTTTAAAAATAGAAATATCGAAGTTTACATGAACTTTAAAATATATCAAACTTTAATATATCTTTCATATTGGATGAGATGAACAAAGAGGGTTTAAAATCAAGGGTGAAACTTGCATTGATGCATACAGTTATATTATATCATTAAATAATAAATTGTACAATATTATATGTAGGAGAGGTATCTATGATATATCCTAGATAGTAATTTAAGTTTTATGTACTTGCAAGAGAATGTATGCTTCTAAAAAAATAACCTATAAATAGGAATTGGACAAGATCAAATGGTTCATATTCCAATAGTTAGAAGATGGTAATTAATAAATGATTGATTATTTGTATGTTGTTAGTGGCATGTTATCTAAATATTATGCTAGGTGTCTTAGTGCTAATAATGGAAACCTTGCCATACTAGTGATGCCATGGAACTCTAGCACCATGCTTAGAAGAAACAATTATCATTAGCTCTGGATCTGCTAGTGTTGACACCAAGTCTAGAATCCAATGAATGGTTTTAGAAATCATAATAAGGAGGTATTGAGATATATTTTAGATCATATCCAACCATTTCTTCATCAATTAAAAATTATTATCTATTTATTAGTGGGGATATTGGTTTCTAGACAACTATCACAAGTGTGTTTTTCTTTATATGATTTACTTTTGCTTTATTGAGTAATATGTTGATTCTATTTGTTACTAAGTATATTGTAAATTTCAACAACTTTAGTTGATCAAAAAAATTATATTTATAAAATTCAAGTATCATATAATCATTTCTATGTCTAAAAATGATTGTATATAAATTTATGGTATCCAATTTATTTTAGAGTGAATATATCTATGTTGATACTTCAATCTATGCGATCACATGATAAATACAAGATCATGTTACAAAATGACCATGAAATGAGATATATGTCCAAGTTCTTTTCATGTGCTTTGTAATTTAATGCTATAGAGTTTAGTATACACTGTATAGGAAATCAATTAAGAGGACTATAACTCCTTAAGTACTTTTCCTTAGGCACGAATTTTGAATAACATTAGCCTATTTAATCCCTTAAAATAAGGATATAATTATAAGGTTTGCAACCTCAATGTAATAGCTAACCAATTTCAATAGAAAAAATATATATGCTTTAAAGGAAAGAGAAACTTTGAAGAGTTGATTATTTGTACAAAGAATCAAATATATTTTATAAAAAATATTGAAATTTCGAACTAATTAGGTGATGATATTAATAATTTGATACTTACAAAAAATAATTATGATGAAAATAACAATTAGATGAGATTGATATTGAAGACTTTAATTGTTTAGGTGATAGTAGTATTAATATTGATAAGTACACAAAAATAATGATGATCATAATAGCAATAAAATCAATGAACCATGAAATTTTATAATTTTAATAGAATCTATGTCCAAGATTGTATATATTATTTTGCTTATATAGAATTTATAATCCATTGAAAGCATTTGATACTAAAGTATCTTATTCCTGTCAAAATAAATGTTCCTAATCATGTTAAATGTAATTTCATGTTTTTCATGTTACAAGATAGATGGAAGTTGTAAGATAATGACTAACCTTGCAAAAGCTATAGAGATGAATATATTTTACCTTAAATAAAGTTAGTATTATGTGTAACTAATACAACATTAGGGACCTACTTGAATATAAATTCTTTAGTGGCCATAAGCATATAGTTTTCATCCATATAAGACTCTTCAAAGTTTCTTATTAGTAAATTACTAAATATTTAAATTGCATGGGTGGTGGTAATTTCAAATTTGATACATTACCAAAAAAATAAAATGATAATGATAATAGTGAGTAGATTAATATAATGGTGAAAGTGGTAATTTTGATAGGATCCAAGTGCAATGTACATTATTATTTTTATATAGTACTTGGCATCCCTCAAAAGGATTTGATATTAGGGATTCTTGCTTCATCCTTTAGATAGAATTTTATATTTTCCATATGAGAAGATAGAGGAAACTTGTTAAAGGGAAAACCTAACATTGAAAATATCTTTAAAAATATATTAATGTTACCTCACACATAGTTAATATCAAATTTGATTCATGGACATAGCAATGTAAATAGTAAATAAATGACAAGCAAATATGAAATCTTAGTGGGACCCATTTTCAATTCTAAAATTATTATAAATGTTATTGGTCTTCATAATTGAATAAATAATAAAAAAAATTGTTTCTCATGGTTTTTCCCATTAAGTTTTCTCATGTGAAATGACTATGTACTATGTAGATGTGTGTGTTTTCCTTTAAATGTATGGTTTTACTTTTGAATATACCATTTTCATGTCAATGCTATATTACATTGTAATCATTCCCCCTATATAAAGGATATGTGAGCATATTCTTGTGTTCTTAAGGTATTAGGAATAAATGTTATTCTTTCTAAAAGTTTAGAAACATGTATGTTTTTGCAATATTATGGAATGATAACTCACATGATGAAAAATGTTATTCTATGTCCAAATTTTAAATCGAATTTGATAAATGGACATGTTTATGATTGTAATGTGTTATTAAAAAAATATAATGTTGGAACATTTAATGAATTTATTATAATCTAATGACTCTTAGTACATGAAATGGTTGATGTACATGTTTCTCTTTGATAATTATATATATTGCATGTTGTTTTATGTAAGGATGATGAATATTCTTGTACTAGAAATAAAATTCAACTAATTTGTATTATATCTCATTCTACCAGTGTATTTTTTTATAATGAATACAAAATATATAGACATGAATTATCAATATTGTCAGTCAATGGGGCTAGGTGGATTTGTAAGCTTGGACAATTACCAAGAGGAGACCTAGGTTCAAAACTTGTGGGCACGCCTAGCTTAGCATAGGAAGTAGTCTTATCCAACTCCTCTGAGTGATGCGTCAGATTGACGACGACGGTATGAACCCCGTGTAACTGACGGTCCCCATATCACATCGAGTTAACATTAACGAGATGGTGGGTTTGTTGGAAGTAGTCATTGATGGTTTGAACCTGCACTGGCAGTTATTAAAAATCATGATTGTAACCAATTCATCTATGTAACCAAAAAAATATATCAATATTGCTCTACAATATTGATAATATGGCATGTACCTCATTATATTGCATATGTATATTATTATTTATAATATATCCTTGGATATTTTTCATGTATATGATAACTTGAAACAATGAATCTTAGATAGCTACTTCGATATATATGTCGATATTGTTCATGTATATGATAACTTTAAACAATGAATCTTAGCTAGCTACTTTGATATATATGTGGATAGGCAATATGTATTGAAGCACTTTCAACTCATGATATAAAATTCTAAGTGAGATCCTATTTTAAAAATTAAATTATAACATAAAATTTAGTAAAAAATATTGATGATGTTTAAATATTGTTTACCATGGCATGGTTGCATGAGATCATGACTTAATATATTATTATAAATGAATAAACATATGATTTTAGGATAGAATAAAAATGATCCACTGATATTATATAACATACATCGTAGAAATAGAATGATGGATAGAACTTTTAGAATTAATCACTTGGAGGAATAAAAAAACACATATTTTTATCATTTTTCAAAAAATGACACTTCTAGCTCATTGTGTAGCTCATCATAAGTGTTTAACTCCAACAAATACTTCTCACAAGATTCCTAGAGCTATTATATGTTGAAAAGGCTACAACCAAGTATATTCATGGGTTCAAAATTCAGCAAAAAGAAATAATGGATTAAAATAATTACTTACAATCATGCTAATTGATGTGTCATATGTTTTGCAAATTTATATTGATAAATGCTTGTATGAGGAAGTTATCATAAGGCATGTGAAGCTTATGCCAACAATTTTAACTTTATGGAAAAATGAAAACAAATGTTCTTCTTGATATGACAAGAAATAAATTTATTTTACTTAGTTTGTTTTGCTTTCTTATATTGGGTGAACTTAATAAGTTTAAAAAAGATATTTTGAGAAAAAATTGTAGACACTATAAGCCTTGGGTTTAAAAAATTATAGACTCTCAATTTTTTTAATTGATTCTCAATATAATTATATTGAAATTAAAGAGGAAGATGAAATCATAGATAAACATAATTATTGTACATATATCTTCTAGCTATTCCATTGATGCAATGAAATAAAAAATGAAACCCCTTATTCAAGGCACTAAAGAGAGTTGTTGGTAGCTTATAAAATGCTATATTGAATCGCTCATAAGTCATTTAAATGAAAGATTTTTTTTTTTTAATGTAGCAAAGCTCTTGAGTCCCATCCAAAAGAACATCAAATTCCAAAAATAAATTCAAAGCACTAGCTTGATAAACTTCTCCAACATTACTATTTCAAATGATTGTGTACCATTATTTGATGTTAATGCTTGTAAAAGAGAGCTACAATATGTTGTTAATTCATTAAATTTGGTTTATAAAAAATAAAATAATTTTTAACATCTATGAAGCCATAAGCCACATGGAACAATCCTCATGGAAGATGTTTATGTAATATATGTTTAGACAATCCATTTTGATTGAAGATGTTGTTTGCCTAATATATATATATTTATATATAGACAACCCACTTTGATTGAAGATGTTTATCTAATATATATTTAAACAACCCACTTTAATTGCTGGAACATAATATAACTCTACTCCTACTACATTCAAACCTTAATTCTTCTATAAAATACTTTATAATTTAAAACTTTTTATAATTAAATTCATTCAAATTATGAATTGAATAAATTTTATAACGTACAATAATATAGAATAATAACACTAACCTTGTATGATAAAATGATAAAATTTATTCCCAATAGCTTAACCTTGTTTTTTCATTACAAAATCTGGGTTCTTTCGTATTTGTGATCTCATCTCTTATTTACTTTTCCGTCACTTGTCAAGTCATGGTCACGTTCTCATTTACTTTCCCCATTCAGTGTGTTGGTTCTTTCTGCCAAACTTCCTTGACACGGTACACGACCAAGAAGACGACAATAGTTAGGTAACGATCAAAGAACAAGACGTTAGATAGTTTGGTATTAATTTAAATGGAATTAAATACTTAGATAGATATTAAGTTAAATAAAATTCCAATTCTAAAATAATAATAAAATTTATTCCCAATTGTTTTTTCAT
Source organism: Wollemia nobilis (assembly GCA_028583015.1). NCBI lineage: Eukaryota > Viridiplantae > Streptophyta > Pinopsida > Araucariales > Araucariaceae > Wollemia > Wollemia nobilis. The sequence goes on along the minus strand of JAQPPZ010002877.1, from coordinate 9,697,018 downwards.
TACAAAATCTGGGTTCCTTTGTATTTGTGATCTCATCTCTTACTTACTTTTCCGTGACTTGTCAAGTCATGGTCACGTTCTCATTTACTTTTCCCATCCAGTGTGTTGGTTCTCTCTGCGCAACTTCCTTGACACCGTACACGACCAAGAAAGAAGACGATAATAGTTGGGTAACGATAAAAAACAAGACAGATAAATAGATAGATAGGTATTATATTAACTTGAATGGAATTCCAATTATGGAATATGTGAACGGAATTTTAATCATGGAATATGTCATTAAATTTGCATCATCACATTAACCGGTTAAAAAGCAATAGGGTCAGCCTCCCACACACATACCCAAACTCGATGTTAGATGTTAATAGGGGTGAGGAATCCCACAAAGTGGGACCAAGGACTGCACCTTTAATCCTGCTACCCCATTGGCAAAACTTGCACCTTTAAGCCTGCTACCCAATTGGCAAAACTTGCACCTTTAAGCCTGCTACCCAATTGGCAAAACTTGCACCTTTAAGCCTGCTACCCCATTGGCAAAGAGTATGATAAGTATTGGAGTTTATAAACCACTCAAGTTCCACAACACAATTAATATGAGATTATTCACGAACACACAAACTACAGTATCAAAATAGATTTTAGAAAGCAAGAGGTCAGCCCCCCACACACATGCCCAAACTCGATGTTAATAAGGGTGAGAAATTCCACAAAGTGGGACCAAGGACTTGCACTTTAAGCCTGCTACCACATTGGCAAATAGTATGGCAAGTGTTGGGGTTTATAAACCACTCAAGTCCCACAACACAATTAACGTGGGATTATTCACAAACACACAAACTACACTAACAAGATAGATAGGTATTAACCTGAACGAAATTCCAATCATGGAATATGCTACTAAACTTACATATATTTTTTTGTAAAGATAATAATTTGATTTAAATTTATTGAGCACTTACATATTTTTCAAAGTTACTGAATGACACATTACATACGACAATAGTTGGATACCAACCAAGACAATAGTTAAGTATGATTTTTTTTTAAAAGTAATAGTTTGATTTGAATTTATTGTGTACTTGTATATTTTTCAAAGATACTGAATGACAACGACCAACAACAAGACGACAATAGTTGGGTATGATTTTTTTTTTTTTAAGTAATAATTTGATTTAAATTTATTGTGTACTTGCATATTTTTCGAAGGTAGTAGTTTGAATCCACTCAATGACTGCATGACTGACAATAGATGGTAACAACCCTAATTATTCAGTAATAAAAAGAGGTTATATGAATCAGCTTTAAAATTTAAACCATGATTGATAGTAAAAAATACTATTAATGTAACCTATTCCCAAAAAAATAATAATAATCAAAATTTATGACTGGAATTGTTTGGTATTCTGCACGTAGCGAGAATCAAGTGACGATTTAAAGGAATGGTGGGATGCTGTCGTGGTGGTTTGAATTCAGCTACGTTTGCCGGACGGACAAAGCTATGGCCACTAATGCCCTTGTTTGTAGCTGACCGTGAGAGGATTGTCCATGGCAATTTAAAATTCTCGAATAATGTCCACGGTCTTGTAGGTTCTAAGTTGCCAATAAGCGATTTACATGACTGGAACTGTTTGCTAATCTGCACGTAGCGAGAATCAAATGACGATTTAAACGGTGGAGTTTTCGAACGAGCACAAGGTAAAAAGCACAGGAAAAAAAATTCACCTCCACATGGATTCACCACTACTTTGTTGTTGGAGTTCATCCAGATTTTCACCACCACATGGATTCATCACTACTTTTTTTGTAGGAGATAATCCAGATTTGCTCCCTAACATATCACTGACTTATCTACTCACCTACAACAAGCTTCTCCATGCAAGAATTAATACCTGTTTTTGTACTTTCTTTAATGTTATTTGTTCCCTAACATATCACTGACTTATCTACTCACCTACATCAAGCTTCTCCTTACAAGAATTAATACCTGTTTTTGTACTTTCTTTAATGTTTGTCCTACCTTGCCTTGTTCTGTAAGTAGTTAAGATTTATTTTAATATTAATACTATTTAAAAATATGTTACAACCTAAGTTTATTCACTTCGTTGTATTATATTATAATTTACAATTAAACATTGTATTAATTTTTTTGGTTTTAATCCAACATTATTTTTTATAAGATTGTTTTCTTGTTCACAACAAGCTTATTTCATCCAACTATCATTTATCAAAAGTTTATTTTAGCACAGGTATATTACACCACTTTTAAATTCAAGACTGCTAGAGATAGTCATCCAAGTGGACGAGATCGGTCATATCCCGTAAAGGTACCATTGGTGGAATTGACTTGTCTTATTTAACGTCCTCGTGTTCTGGCATGAGGGTCAATCCACGACAAGGGTTATCGTCTAGGTCCCATAACACCTAGATGGGGATGCTTGCTTCCCTATTCTTTATCATTTCAAACCTTTGACTTATCATCGTCCTTGTTCTTATACCGAATGTAAGGAAAATAGCATACTTATACCTAGTGTCTCGTTAATTATCCTCTTCATGGAGTCAGTTAGATTCATACCAATACACTAGCATTGGACTTAATACCACATGCTCTTTATAACCCACGTTAGTATGTCACATACCATACAAAGAGGCTTAAATAGCTTAATCAAAGATACGTAGGATCACAATACTATTCCAAACGTAACTTGGATATGGCATCCCATATTGCCTCTCATTACTGTAATGACCCTCCTCTCATGATGAAGGAATATAATAAAAAATAAATAATAATCTTATATTTTTCTTGTGAAACCCGGTACTGTTGATGATCCTTATGGATGCAGTATAGTCGTAAGATGATAATGAGAAGAAGTCAGGAAGCAAGAAAGAAAAATAAAAAAGGGTAAGAAATGGAAATGATTATTCGGCTCACGAGCACATGGAGACTCGCACACCTGCATTTCATGTAGAATTTTGATATTATAGTGTGTGTGCTTGTTTGAAAAAATTATTGTTTTTAGAGTGTGTTTGTGTTGTGTGTGGCAATGATCATGGGAGCCACCTTTTATTTTCTTTTAGACTTGTGTATAATCTTTGATAAAAGTGTAATATATATATGCAATAGAACCATTTAACACATAAACATTAGAATGTATTATGAAAATGTGTTTTTTGTATTACTTTAAAACATTGATTTGATTGACCTTTATACGCTTGGCTTCTTAAGTTGATTAAAACTTAGAGGGAATTGATGTGATGCTTACTCAATTGGAGTAAGTATCCAAAAATTAAATTTTCATATCTTTTATGCCAAACGGAGGTAGCATTTGTTATGGCTACGAACAATGCAACATTATATATTATATGAAATCAAGGGAAAAAAATTATTCTTATAGGAACCCATTGCTGTAAACTTACCATAGTTTGTGATAAAACACCTCTTTTTTTATCAACTTATAACTCAATTGCTATACCTCAATCTAGAATTTATGAAACAAATAGCAAGTTGTTTTCTAATTCTAGTATATGTATTACCTTTTCAATCGTTTATTTTTCACTGATCAAATTAAGAGGAATATTTTCCACTTCTTTAACATGATAGGTCTTATCACTAGAAATGGTGTCTAGTTTCCCATATTTGGCTTGTAAAGAGATAAACCACACTTTATCTTCAGTCACGTACTTGCTAGCACCTAAATCAATATACCAAATTTCATACCTTGGTTTTATCACTACCTTAGACATCAGTACCTTGTGTTCCAATTTGGAGTCCTATTCAAAATCATATTATTGTTCTTCACATGCAACATGCCCTTTTTGTTGCTTCATATGTCGTATGAACTATGTCGTTTTTTAGGGTTATAGACTTGACCTCCTCAAGTCATGGAGTTCTATCAAAAAATACTTAGTATCATGTCCTTATCTTTCACATATATGATAGTATCTCCTTTGTGTTTGAGTTTGTTTCTATTATTATGATAAACAAGAGGAAGGACCCCTCAATTGATTGATTACTTCTTCCTATTAAAGCATGTTCACAAACTTATTAAAGGACATGTTTCTATTTAATACTTGTAAAGTTTTGGAGAATATTAAATTATCTAGTACATGCTAATATATCCCCATGGTACCTATGTTACAATGTAAATATTAAAATAGAGTATGAGTCAATAGTTTAGAAGTGTTATTTATGTTTCTCCTTTTAATGTGTGTGTCTATGTGTAGGATATGCACAAGTGTCATGTAAGTGTGTAATGAGAAAAATAGCACAAGTGTCATGTAATTAAGTGTGCAAGTGTATAGTGTGGGAAAGTGCACAAGTTTCATGTATCAGGTGTGCATGTAGAAGTGTAAGTGTAATATAGAAGTATGCAAGTGTCACAAAGTTTATTGTGAAATTAAATAGAGGGTCCAGAGTCCTATATACAAGTGGAAAGATGAGAAAGCAAAATATATGAGAGGATTTATCCTCTGAATAGAATAGAAAAATATGTATCTCCTAGATATGTGAGGAGAGCAATAGTCAAGTATTTTAAGAGTCATATTTGTATGGATATATTATAGAGATAAAACTTCATTTATTGTATTAGATAATATCACATTCAAGTATTAATAATATTGAAGCTTGTATAAATATTTTGAGCAATTCTAGTTTATGTTTCTTCATGTTATTGCATGAATGATTTTGGCCATTTTATATTCATATTTGATATTTTCATGAATGTTATTATTATTTATATTGGCCAAATTATATATTGATTTCTCTTATATTTGAGACTATTCAAGATCTAGAATATTGGGACCTAAGATAATTTAGCTTAAAATCCAACAGTGGTATTAGAGCTACTTTGAGTAGTCTCTATTGCTAGCATTGGATGAAGTCTTAATGTGAATTTATATTAAGTCACATGAAGAAAACATAGACTCATATTGCTGTAAATTTTGAATTTGAATATTAATATATATTGGTGTTTATCCACTCTAAAAAAGAAATGAAGACTATGACTCGGCTTGAAGAATTGAATAAGGGGATAAATCAAAAGTCACCCTAATTTTTTGGATTCTCTCTAAAGAAAGAGAACCATATATTGAGTGGCCAAATACACCTAAAATAAATTATAGTTCTTCAAAATTTAGGTATATTTAACCCTAATAAGATATCATACTTATAAGGCTTCAATATCAAGAAGATTGTGATAGCACTGATGAACTCAAACAAGAACCTGATAAGATAAATATTAAAGAACTAGGAAAGAACTTGATAGAGAGAAAGGAAAAATATTAAAGAGTTTAGGAAGAAAAATTTTGAAGAAAAATTTTAAAAAAAGAATTAAAAGCTTCCAAAGGTACATTATGAAAAAGGGAGTTCCAATCTAAAAGTTCTAGGTTTTTGGTGACTATTTAAATCAGTCAGCCATAACACTATTGCTATGTGGACTAGTATAGGTAGTGAACTAGACAAGAAAGTGCATTGTTTGCAAGGTGAACCATATAATTCAAAGCACCATTTGAGTAGTTGAATAAAACAATGTGGAGAGTCATTTGTAAGGTGAACCAGACCGAATAGAGCACCACACAAGGTAAACTAGTTTAATTAGAAGCATTATTTCCTATACAATCCAAAGTATCATTGTTTGAAGTGTGGTAATCCAAACCTTTCTGGAGACATCAAAAGAACCAGCTAAAATGCCATTATTTGTTACAAAATAATGGAAGAGTAATAGGTGGTATAATGAAATAGTGAGTTTAAAAAATATTTGCATGGTTACGCTTTTTATTTTTGAAAAAGAATTTGAAAAAATAATATTAAAACAAATTTTTTTTACAAGTTGGGATGAGACTTCTCCCAACCTTAGTTGAAAAGGACACCTGTTTACAATAGTAAAAGGAGATATGTATTTGAACCAAATCTCCTAAATCATATGTTTTCAATGGTTGTCCAAATAAAATAAACACTAGATTTGCTCACCAACCTTCCTAATCCTCTCATCCTCAATAGCCATGCCATTGTGGTAGTAAACCTATACCTCTTTCTTGGTACCCATTTTATCCAAGAAATATACCACTTTATTCAGAGCTCTATCCACATAAATCAAAATCACATCATCTAATTCCCTCCACAATTTCTTATTTTGGGTGGCAATAATCCTGAACCTCCATGTATCTAAAGCAAAGTTCCTAATGTAATCTAGAGATCTTACCAAGATTTGAGAATCTAATTCTATGATTATCCTCCTATAACATTGTCTTACCACCTATATAGAAATAGATTTAATAGCTAAGGCTTTTGCATAATTATTTGTGGCATTTCCTAGGCCCTATAGTTCCTAATAGAGCATTTTCCCAACATGATTCCTATAGACCATTTCAATTCCAACTCTACCTGGATTTCCTTTTACAACTCCATCATAATTAATTTTAATTCAACAATCTGGGGGTGGTTTCCAACTAGCTTTGCCTTGCCCCTTTTGCACTTCAACTTCCTTCTTCATCGTTCCTATATTAGCTCTAGTTTCCTCTTTAGCATACACTACCACATTATTTGTGACTTTGCTCCAAATGACATGCTAGATGCCATCTAAGGATGAAAAGGTTTCTCTAAGATTTTTGTCATTTCTATAAGTTTCCATCCAATACAAAGAGTTTCATATTTAAACCTCTCCTCTTCCATATTTCCCAAATATTAATCTGATTCAAATCACTATTAGCTCATATTTTATAAGCTAAAAACCTTTGCTCCTAGATATGGTGCATGAATGGACACTCAAACATTTTCCATCACACTTATTTTTCCAACATCAATTCTTTTCCCTACTCTAAAATTCGTTTATTTTTGATAAACATAAGCCTCACCCATTCCCATAACCCTTGATCTCGATCAACTTATCTTCTAGCGTCATTTCTCCTTAAAGTTTTATCATCCCATACATAAGGCTTACTAGGTTATCAATATTACAAGCAAAAATCCCCAAAAGTCACCAATAATGCTAGTAAACTTCATAATATACATCCACAATGTGGTCTAATCCAATCCATGTAGTTATTTTGTTGAGGCAATAATATAGCTAACAAAATGCAACAAAGGTATAACAGTTTCAATACCATATGGAAGATGCAAAGATGATACAGACAAGACAAAATATTGAAGAGAGGTACAAAGAATAGGAAAGTATAACCAAAAATGTGATTAAGAAATTCAAGTAGAAAAGTAGCAAGCAAATTCTTGTCGAATAGTGAAAAATATTAAAGCAATTAAATCTGACAACACAAAGCAAAAATTGGAAAATTTGGCTAAGTAAGAAAGTTGGTCGGACATATCATGATGCTGATATCAACAAAGGAATATTAAAATTTTGGTATTTAGTAGAAGGAGAAAAAGTAAAGCATGTAAAGTCTATGACATCTAACATTCGACAACAAGGCAAAGAGCAAAAGAATGAAGTAAGTTGGGTAGAAAATAATGATGATGTCAACAAGGTAGCATAAAATTTTTGGCATAGAATGAAGTAAGACCTAGAATATTCTAAGACATTGGATCTAGCATCCAATATTTGACATCCTAATCTACAAGGCTTGCAAAAGCATCAAAATTTAGAAGGTGAAGATGTCATCATTAGGAGATTAAATGACAAATAAATCAAGATGAATGTTAGATGGAAAATAAATATAATGCAGGGGACCTAATAATAAAGCATTAATAATTAAGCAAAGAAACCCAACATCTAATATTACACATGAATAAAATACGATTGTAAAAATATTTAGATAATTTCATCATCAAAAGGAGAAAATATCCTTGACACCTAGTCAAAAAAAGTGTAAGAACCCAGTGTAAAGAGAGAGCAAAAGGAAATAATAATCAGCTAAGATAAACCATCTGATAATAGGCAATATGCTTTCACACAATAATCCCCTACACAAATTATCTATAATTATCCTAGTTTATAGGATCCCACATGCCAATCAACTATCAAGTATCATTGATGTCAAAAATGCTTAATTATTGAAGCCATCTCCATCACACACATGCCCCTACTTAGCTAGCGAGATGTAACAAAAAGGATTGGACTACCATGAGATGGTTGGAATCCAATGATGCAACACGTAAGATAGTATCACTTTAAAATATGCATCACACACATCAACAAAAGCATGCTCAAAGTAGTTGAACATAGCTAACTTGAATGTAACAACCACATTCTATGCCTATTTTGATAGGCCTACAATATGCTCTATATGCAATCATGACTAGATAATTGAATGTATTATAAAATCTATATATAGTAGAAGGTAAGTAATTCTAATGGTTAGCCCTTTAGAGTTTACAATTACGTAATTGTATGAATGAGGCTATACACCTTTTGAATGAAGATTAGATTATTCTATAGCCTCTTTCTCAATTATTTGTAAAACATGTATGTATGCAATCTAAGTCATTAAGCATTTCTATTAAATATATGAATGGATAATTCTATTACAGTTATTCTGCTTTCTAGATTTCTCCCTGGATTTATTGTTCTAGTTTTGGAATGCTTGATAATACTTAGAGTTTATTATGATTAATTATTTTATCATAAGGAAAGTAAGTTGGTTTGTTAGGCGGTTTAGTTTGTTTCATATTGTGAGACTCATATACTACGTCTCTTGATGTTGCCAAATCTACACCACTGTTAGCTTAGCTTCTTAATGCTTTGCATTTCTTACAATAGTTTGCAACCCCATTTTAGTTTCATTAGCTAGGATCATAGGATTCGGCCTACTCCGTAGGTTGACTAAGAGACCCCTGTTTCTGAGGCATCCAATCTTGGTCGAGGTCTTAAGGGTGCAACTCATCCACTTAGGCAAATTTCATACCAAGGCTTATTGCTTTGCATTATTTGTCATACCATGGATTTGTAAGGAAGATTTCATGTTTTATTTCTTGGGTTTTAATTTTTCATAAGTATAAGGCTTCTTTGACTACATTCATTAGTTTATTGCTATCAAATATCTAGGTTTAAAAAATATTAATCCTCTTTCTTTCCTCTCTTTGGATTATCTTCTTGAGTTGTGTTTAAAAAATATATATATATTTTTGCCATAGGGATACTTCCTCTTATCTTCCATTTAGTTACTTGAATATGTTCTTCTTTTTCACTTTCCTATATTTGGATTTTTATGTACATTGGATTGTGATCAAATTTTACCTTCATGAAAACTATTTGAATTTCTAGATCTTTTATCTTTGAAATAATGTTTGGTGAACAAATCATATTTAATTAACTACATTGTGCCCATTATGTTTTTGAAAAACATATTTTCTAAATTTTACCACATGAATATGTCACTACAAATGATCAATCCCTATGTGCTACATAATTTAATAAGTTCTTCTCCATAATGTGTGATGGGTCCCTGATTGACATCTAAGGACCTTAACCAATGGTGATCCATATTTTCTTCTAGCTATAGTAGATTATCATCTATGTCTTCATTTATCCTTAAAGATATTGCTTGATGTCACCCACTAAAACCACCTCTCTAATCTTATTATAGTATGTGATATCTTTTGTCAATGCCATTTATGGATACTTATGATCTAAGCCATGTTTCTTAAAATAAATTGATTGTTGTGGAGCAAAAATAACAAGTTGTAATGTTAATAAACTTGTCATTATCTATTAATCTAATCCATGTATATTGCTTATTCATGTATTCCTTCCCAACCTCTATGAGTCTATCCCAAGACTCTTTTATTAGTATTGTTACTTCTCCATGTTTTTTTCATTTTATGTTGCTTCATTCCACACTTATATCTTTTTGTATCCTTCACAATATAGATTCTTGCATCCATCATGTTCATGTATTTTTATTAGTACAATTGCATTATTTTCTTTTGCAATGGATCCTATATCGAGACCTCTTCTCCATGGATATCTATGACCATTCCAATTCACAAATGTTATGTGCTCATAGTGGGCCTCAATTTTATATTTATTTTGGTGTGTTTTATTTATAATGCATGTTTTACCATTTTCAACCATGTCTCTTTACCCTCCTTTCTATCTTTACATTTTCCCATTTCTCCCTCTTATATTCCTGTTTCATTAGACAAAAATATATTCATTTAAGTAAAAATGTGACCTACATAGCAATCCTCTATTTTGGTGAACCTACATTTTATCTCCTACAATGAATATCGTGACTCGGATTGGTCTACCTCTCATGCATTCCCTTACTTTTACCAGTCTACATGCTTGATGAATTTGTTTACTCCAACAAATTATATCAAAATAAAAATCCCTTGTTAATTTGGTTGTGTTTTCTTGTTCTCTATGATCTTTTATTCTCTTAATGATGATGTTAATTGACCTATCTTGTCTTCCCTTTTCTTCTAATAATTGTATCTTTGTTCTTTTGGCTTGATTGTATTAGCTGAATAGGCGATCAATTATTATTAAATAATCAAAGAGTTATATACAAAGTTATAGGCTATAGATGGCCTAGAGAATTGCAAACTAATAGCTAACCAAAGCGCTTAGAGAAATAAGCACTAACCTACTAACAAAATACAGCTAACAAGATGCTACATAGGAGAATATCGAGATATTACCAAATAAGGTAATAGTAACTCTGACATCCCCTCTTATTACATTATTTGGGTAATATATAACAGTCCCAATATAGTCAAGAAGAAGAGAAATTAAATAATGTAGGCTTTTGCTTTGCCTTGAGCTTTGCCTCATGGCTTTGGCTATGGATTTAAGTGTACCTCTAGATTTGTACCTCTAGGTCTACCTGTGAATCTGCCTCTAGATCATTGCCTTTGGATCTGCCTACAGATATGCCTTTGGAACTTTATCTCTAGGTCTGTATTTAGTTCTATCTCTGGGTCATTGCCTCTGGGACTACCACTTGGCTTATCATTGGATCTACCTCTAGGTCTACCATAGGTTTTACATTTTTTGTAGAACCCATACAACATTTATTTCATCATGCTCCATTGTGTGAGATCTGTCCATCCACAATATATATGAACCTTGTTGGTCATTTTCACTTTGTACCAACAACTTGAATAAGAGTGATTTGTACATCCACATGAGTTACAAAGACGTAGTTTCCAACACCTAGCTGCTACATGTCTTGTTCTACCACAATGACTACAACAATGCTTTGTAGGAGATTTAGGTTTTACAAATATGGTCTTACTGGTACTTGCTTGTCCATCATAGCCAAGGCCTTCATTATTTGCCCTGACATTTAGCATTATTGGAGTTTTAAAGTCTTATTCATGTTTACCTAATCTCTCACTATTGAATCCCATTTTCTTCATCATTTTGGATCTAAATCCTTTGGTGTGATTTTCAAAACACCCAATTTTGTCATCTTCATCAATGATTTTAACAATATAGCATTTTTCACTATTGATGAGATTATGGAGCTCATTTTTAGGAGGTTCAATTTTTAAGTCACTGGTGTCACAATAAAAATTTGCCTTTGTGATGATATCACCTATGCTACAACTGATATTTACCTTTGAAGGTAAGAGGTCACCTGTATCACAATAAGCATTGGCCACAGTGGGCTTTAAGTCACTTGTGTCACAACAAGTATCGACCATTTGAAGCTTGACCTTTTGTTCCTCACTAATGTCCCTTTTGGTTTTACTTTGGGCAATGTCAAGTGAAACCAATGACATGTATATTGCCCTTATAATGCCAATAGGGATTAGAAAACCATTTGTATGAATGTCTTCACAAGACAGAATCATCGTGGTAAGACCCCAAGGTCTTACTATAAAAATATTAATAAATTAATGTAAATGTAATCACAGACCACTCAAAGGGGGCTCCCTTGTAATCACTTTTCCACTATAGGGGGCTCCCTCCTTAGAATCTATGCTTATTATTATTCTTCTTGGATGATTTGATATGGATGGCCAACCTAATATATATATCTACCCTAAAGCTACGTTGGTGAAGAGACATGATGATTCACGTATGAAGAGACGTGATGGTTCACGTTATGAAGGGTTGTGATGGTTCACTTTATAAGTTAATAATATAATAATTAAATGATTAATAATACTAACTAATACTAACTAATAATGTTAGGATTGAGGATCCTAACATGCCACCCTCCTTAAAAAGAGCTTTGTCCTCAAAGCTCAAAGTGAGAAGCTTTGTCCTTTGTTTTCCAAGAATGATTTGTGTAAGTTCTTGGACTCTTTTAATGGCATCCTTTCGTAGGCAAGGATATCGAGAAGGATGAAGCATTAGCGGGGGTTTCCAAGAACAATAGTAGAATCTTCCTTAGGAAAATCATGATGACGATGGGAGGGCAACCCTTGGGGTTCCTCAAATACTTTAGAATGATGCATCAAAAGTGATGGTAATGATTTCATATCCTTTTTTGGTTCCTTGGTAGAGCCAATGGAGAAGGAGTGTGTAGTCACTCTACGTTGGTTCCGAATAGGTTTGGTCATATGGTAAGAACTCACTATTGGTGAGGAAGGTATTTGTAGGTCTTGTAGAGTGCATTTTTGGCTAGCATTGATCACTTTGGGTATGTATACCTCATCCTTTCTTGGTACATCAATCACTTCTTGCACATCGACCTCATTGTCTTTATTGCGGTGAGTAGGTGCACTAGCCACTTCGGACACAACTACCTCATTTGCTTGCTCTATGGAGAGACAGGGATCAAATTCCTTCAATAAATATAATGTTAGTGTAGCACATTTATGGTGGGGTCCAAATTTTTAATCACAATTATCACAGAGTCCTTTTGCTCGTCGTTCTTTCATCTCCTCAAAGCTAAGTTGTTTAATTCATAAAATTTGGTTAGATTTGGGGGTTGTCTAAGTGCTTTGTGCCCTTCCATTATGCATAGGTTTGGGAGCGATGTAAGTGGTCAACAATTTTTCCATAAGTGGTTTCCCTATTCGTTGTTGTGCATTGATTTTATCTTTAGCTAATTTTGTCAATCCATAGGTCTGCATCATAGTAGAGGGATTGAACCTTGTCACCTCCATTCTAATTTTCTCTTTTAATCTCCTAATGAAGCCATTGATGAGAATTGATTCATCCAATCTTGTGTTGTGTTTGGTGATATCCTCAAACCGAGTTTGATACTAATGCACAGAGGTGATTTGATGATCTTTGAGAAAATACCACATGGTTGGATCCCATATGGCTCTGATACCAAATGGTAAGACCCCAAGGTCTTACTATAAAAATATTAATAAATTAATGTAAATGTAATCACAGACCACTCAAAGGGGGCTCCCTTGTAATCGCTTTGCCACTATAGGGGGCTCCCTCCTTAGAATCTATGCTTATTATTATTCTTCTTGGATGATTTGATATAGATGGCCAACCTAATATATATATCTACCCTAAAGCTACGTTGGTGAAGAGACATGATGATTCACGTATGAAGAGACGTGATGGTTCACGTTATGAAGGGTTGTGATGGTTCATTTTATAAGTTAATAATATAATAATTAAATTATTAATAATACTAACTAATACTAACTAATAATGTTAGGATTGAGGATCCTAACACATCGAGTATGGCATCTACACCACTACGTATTGAGAAATGTGCCATCCTCATAAAAATTTGGCCCTTCCATATCTGCTATAGAGTAAGGACTTTTAACTAATGTAGCAACACCATCAGTAGATTTTGGGGTATTTTTATTCTTTGATTTTCCCATCTTTGAAGGTGTCGATCTCTATCGAAAATGCACCTTTTACAATAAAATTTTGCAAAATAAATTCATTAAGGTGGCTAAGGTGTCATTTGCTACCGAAAATGCACTTTACAACTTGTTCCCCCCTTTTTGCAAAATGATCTTTGATGGAAAAAAATTGAATATCCCCCCTTTTGTTTACAAAATTATAGTGAAGGAAAGAAATTATCCCCCCTTAGTGCAAAAAATTACAATTGGGAAGCATCTAGGGCTTTTACAAGATGTGCCTCTTAGGCAATTTCAATGTCTTTCCCTAATTGTGCTTAAAGTGAGTGATTACAATATTTGCACAATAAATTCAGCAAAAAAATGCAACAATTTTTAGTAAAAACTATTTTTGTCAACAACTTTTCAGCAAAAATACAAGTTCAGCAAAAAAATTGTTGTCAGCAATTTTTGGAACAAAAAATTGCAAAACGTTATCAACAAATTTGAAGCAATTTTTGTTGAATGGCAAAACAAATAGTTTTTGTTGTCTTAGCAACTTATGAGAAAGTAAAAATGAGTTATCTTGCAAAGTTGTTTCTTTATCGACGTTCACAATGCTCAAACATGAGACCTCCTGGGATGCACTTAAGCTCCCTCTAAGCTACCAACCCAACTACCACCACCAATGAAACTGAAGGGGAAGAACTCCTCTTTACCCAGTAATTGCTTGTCCAAAACTTGTGCAAAAATGTTGCTTTAGTGGCTGCGCTTTGGCCATAACAAAAACTGGTCATCTATTTTCCCTGCAATAGCAAAAACAAATGTTACCTTGCGACACACGCACGTCAATGGTAGTTCGATTGTTGACCCTCTTGGCTTGCAAATCAAACTAGGGAATGCTACTATCAAACTTGTAGCAGATCTATTCTACAAATATCGAATATCACTGTCTATTTGTAACATGAAATGGATGCTTAAAAACGTATCTGCAAATACCTGTTCTCATTAGAAGCACTTACAGGAAAGAGAATCGCCAAATCTACCACAAAATGAGCCACTTACATCATCTCTATCTATGAGCCACTATGCGTAGTGTCATCTATCCTCGACCAGCAATTTTCACCAAGTGTAGAAACTACAAATTATTTTACCGTTCACAACATAGCTCTACGATCTCCATATTGGGAGTTTCTTCTCAAAAATCCACAACCGTTCGTTTGTGGGTAATTATGGCCTTTCATCCATCAATTGAACAATTTTCTAACAGCCAAAAAATGATACAAGAAATTGCTACAAATTTTTGAATGCTACAATTTACCACGTCAATGGTCTCTTGATCGTCTCTTTGATTAGCCACGATTTTTCATCGAGAATACACGCAAAAAATACACACCATAAATATGATAGATCTCCACCTCATTTGGATAGATAGAAATGTGATTTTTAAAAGAAACAAACTAGATCACCCATCACTGGTTTTCCTTGATCTCTCCTACGTTTGCAATGCATCTTATTTTGCACAAACTATGGATCATCTGCTAGCCAAAAACACCTACATCTGGATCGTTCGACAACTTGGGTGAAATGCTCCATTTGAAATCCTACAATGTTGCTCTACCTGCAGTGGAATTTTACAACTTTGGGATGTTTTTTGATAAGTTGTTAGTCATGTAAAATTGTATAGCAAAACATGTATGACTCTCCAGTGAAGTGATTCTTCCTATACGATAACGAAAACAAAATAAAATTCACATTTCATTTTTACGTTTTATCGCTCATGCTATAAAATTTTAGATGAGCACTGCATCATCTGAAAATGGGCTGAATATCAGTTCTTGCCTTGTGCGCACAAAATTAAGAGGCTAAAAAAAAACTTCAAAACGTGTTTTTCCTTCTCAGTGGTTTTGACAAGTATGCGGTAATAGAACTATCTGAATATCAGAAGTCATGAATATGTCGAACGATCTAGCTTTAGCTATGATCCAATCCGTTGTTTTCTGATCGATGATCCGCTACTTCAATGAGACAGATTTGCAATTCAATGAGCTGCAAAAGGATTAACACATGTAATCCACCAGAAAGATGCAGGTAAATTGCTCATCAATTTGTGTTGTGTCAAAGTCATTTAGCATGCAGAATATGGGGTAGTCGAATCGCCTACAATAGCTAGACCATCTCGGGTTTGATCCCCTTGGCTATAATCAAAATGGTTTTCATAGTTGTTTCATCATCATGAAATGCAAAAATTAATCACTTGGGGTCTGTGTGGGGTGGTGTTGCATCACCAAAAGTAGGTATGCGATTGTGCAACATTAGAGATATGCAGGGGAAGAGATGCATGCGATGGGAGTCATATGCCAACTGTAACAAGCAATTTGGAAGCGAGTGTGGAGTATGTCGACGTGTTGCTTCAATGGGATATCATTTAGATAAAATATCCCATATTAACAATGCTACGGGATGATAGTTGTTTAAAAACAACCATGCCCATAAATTTTTATGACCACCTTATGGTGGTTGAGTCTGTCATCCAACCTTTTGGCTGTCACTCATGCAATCATGCATGTACACGTGAGTCTGTCGTTCAACCTTTTGGTTGCCACTCATGCAATCAAGCATGTACACGTCAGTTTTAGCATCACAACCCTCACATGTCAGTTCTAGCATCACAACCCTGATAGATCACCCACTTAGACCATGTGTTCAGCCTCCTACTTTGGCCATGTGTTTAGCCTCCTAGAGCTTAGACCACGTGTTTAGCCTCCTACTTTGGCCACATGTTTAGCCTCCTAGAGGTCCACTATAGGTCTAGGTCATCAGGCTCGGTTCCACGTGTTCAGCCTCCTAGAGGTCCACCGTAGGTCTTTAGTTCTAGCATCACAACCCTGACAGATCACCCGCTTAGACCACGTGTTCAACCTCCTACTTTGGCCACATGTTCAACCTCCTAGAGGTCCACTGTAGGTCTAGGTCATCAGGCTAGGTTCCACGTGTTCAGCCTCCTAGAGGTCCACCGTAGGTTTAGGTCACCAGGCTAGGTTCCAGCCCTGACAGATCACCTGCTTAGACCACGTGTTCATCCTCCTACTTTGGCCACATGTTTAGCCTGATAGATCACCCGCTTAGACCATGTTTTTAGCCTCTTAATTTGGCCACATGTTCAGCCTCCTAGAGTTCCACTATAGGTCTAGGTCACCAGGCTTAGACCACGTGTTCAGCCTCCTAGAGTTCCATTGTAGGTCTAGGTTGCCAGGATAGGTTCCATGTGTTCGGCCCCTACTTCGACCATGTATTTAGCCTCCTAGAGGTCCACTATAGGTCTAGGTCATCGGCTAGGTTCCACGTATTTAGCCTCCTACTTCGGCCACATGTTCATCCTCCTAGAGGTCCACCGTAGGTCTAGGTCGCCAGGCTAGGTTCCTTCGATCCAGCTTATCATGGTGAAATGTTGAGCTATCCATAGTCTGAACATCTACATTCGCATGTGGCTAGATGTCGATGTTAGGTTATCTGAGGTTATCTAAGGTTGGAAAAATATTGAGTCATGTATATCAATCATCGTAGCTAGCTTAACCATCAAGTCTATCTAGATTTGTCAAATTCACTTGTCCATCATATCCCTTATTTGTATTCCTTATTTAGTAGGTCATATCGCTCGTCAGATAGGTTCCAGCCCTAACAGATCACCCACTTAGACCATGTGTTCAGCCTCTTACTTCGGCCACGTGTTTAGCCTGACAGATCACCCACTTAGACCACGTGTTCAACCTCCTACTTCGACCACGCGTTCAGCCTCTTAGAGTTCCACTTTAGGTCTAGATCGCCAGGCTTAGACCACTTGTTCATCCTCCTACTTCGGCCACATGTTCAACCTCCTAGAGTTCCACTGTAGGTCTAGGTAGTCAGGCTAGGTTCCACGTGTTCAACCTCCTACTTTGGCCACGTATTCAGCCTCCTAGAGTTCCACTGTAGGTCTAGGTCATCGGCTAGGTTCCACGTATTTAGCCTCCTACTTCGGCCATGTGTTCAGCCTCCTAGAGGTCCATCGTAGGTCTAGGTCGCCAGGTTAGGTTCCTTTGATCCAACTTATCATGGTGAAATGTTGAGCTATCCATAGTCTGAACATATTCATTCACCTATGGCTAGGTGTCGATGTTAGGTTATCTAAGGTTATCTAAGGTTGGCAAAATACTGAGTCATGTACATCAATCACCGTAGCTAGCTTAGCCATCAAATCTATCTAGATTTTTCAAATCCACTTGTCCATCGTATCCCTTATTTTTATTCCTTCTTCAATAAGTCATATCGCTCGTCAGGTAGGGTCCATTTAGGCTAGGTCTAGGAAATGTAGCTTTCTGAGTTTGCATTAGAGTCACATCTAGATCTCTTCAGTCCTTAAGGGTACCATCCATCATGATGGTTAGGTTGTTGTCCCTAGTTCACGTTGATCCAATCAAGGGTTTAACGCATTGTTCTACATCAGCATTCGATGCATCAAATGAGTGAGAGTCGTTTGGTGTTGTGCCAGGTCTACAGATCTCTTAGGCTAGTCACCTATGGTCTAAGATCCATCCGTGAGGGTTTGAATATCCTCATGCCCTGGTCCCATCAGAGTCCTTGATAGATTCAAGTTCCACCTCGAGAAATATGCTGAGGGGTGGTCATATTTGAGTCTATTAGAGTTGGCTCGTGATTTAAAAATTCTTCTCATAGGATGAGAACCTCTCGGTTCTAATACCATATTAGCTAAATAAGCGATTGATAATTAGATTTAAGCCTAGAGAATTGCTAACTAATAGCTAACCAACATGCTTAGAGAAATAAGTGCTAAGCTTTCATCATCATGCTTATATATTGTTAGATTTCTTACCACTTGTGCCCATGATCTAGTCTCCTCTAATTTATTTTGTAGTACTTGTTCAAATTATCATGTTTACAAGTGTTGTCTGAATTTATTTTATTTGTAATAAATCATTTTATTTTTTTTTTCTTTATTGGCCTACAACTTAGTTTGAATATGGGATCTATTTATAGTGTCATTACTACTACACAAGTCTATTGTAATGGTGGATTTCAATTCCACCAATGATGCCTCCAATAGATTGATTTGAACAACTTGTTCCAAAATCATTTTTTGTTATTCCGCGATGAAGCTTTGATGTTGTCACATTAATGTGGTCAATTCCAACATCCTATGTTGTAAAGAGCCTATACGTTTTTCTAAAACTATTTATCTATCATAAAATGAGATAGCCATAGTATTTTTTTTATTGAAATTACTGCCATATTCATATTAGAAAAAATATTAAGGGAACAAATACAATATAAATGGTAACTGCAGTTTGAGTGCCTACATTTAGGCCTGAACACCCAACAGCCATTGGAGCCATGATAGACTTACCTCTAGCAAAGATAAAGCAAACAAAGGTGCATTCATAGGGCCACATAGGGCATCCATCACCATAAATAAGCACAACAAAGACCACACTTAGGCCCCCACTATTGTATTACAATATGATTCCATAAAGGACCAACAAAAAGGAGAACTGAGAAATATTGTGACACTCAAAGCGCCCAACTACAAGCTTTGATTCCTGGTGATGACATGTTTTTTCATCCCCATGAGCTAGCCATAGTATTAACTGATAGATTCAATTTAATATCATATATTTTCATTTTACTATTACTTGAATCAACCTTTCTTAACTAACATACACTAAATGTTTAAAATATTAGTTTTCAAGCACTAATTTTAATCCACAAAATATATTTTTTAGACCTTTAGAGTTTTGGATTACAACTAAAAATAATAAGAGGAGTTATTATTCTCTTGGCCTTCAAAATCAAAATTGGATCTTTACATGATTTGTTGCTCCTCCTTGTGTTTCTTCTCTTATGGAAGTCAAAATGGTACGCCCAAATATATCCTTCACTTCATGTTTGGTCTGTGTTATGCTCCCCGCATCTTTGGCATCAAGTCTGTCCGAGTGTTTTGAAACTCGCACGTTACCCGTGAGTACCCGTGAAACTCGCGGGTCAATGGGACCTACGAGTTTTTTATTAAAAAATTTAGGCTGAGTAACTTGCTGACTCACGATGAGTTACTCGAGCATTTTTCATAGAGTACTCGATGATTACTCACTGATCTTGTACGGATAACGACAGGGCCCAAGGTAGGGGAGGGGCCCAAGTTAGGGGAGGTAGGGAGAGGTAGGAGAGGGGTCAATGCAAGGGAAATAGGGATAGAGGCAGGGGAGAGGCGATAAATTTTAATTATCTTGTATGGATAACAATAGAGCCTGAGGCACAGAGAGGCAGGGGTCGAGGTAGGGGAGGGGCCAAGGCAGGAAAAACAAGGGTCGACGTAGGGGAGATGCGATGAATGTTAATTAAATATTTTAAAAATACTAATAATATTACAACATTATCATTATTAAAATAATGTAGTTTATATAGTCTTATAATTTTTTATTTTTATTTTTTTTTAGATTTTTGAAAAACATTTTTATACACATTCATTGTAGGGATTGAACCTGAATCACATCACCAAAAATGCAAGTGGTGTCCTTACTGGTAGACCACACTCACATCATGGGCAACATGAGGTACCTCTTTTTTTTCATCTTTCGTATCTTATCGTATTGGATATGGTAAGGCTCAAGGTTGTCTTGTTTGTCTTGCACGTGTCTTAGATATTTATTTTATTAAAAACTATATTTAGGGGTTGATTTTTTTTTGGTAATGTGATAAAGCCTTACAACAAACGAAAAACTATTATTATTAAATTTTTAAAATATTAAATAAATATTATAAAGAATACTTAAAAATTTAATAATAATTTTTTAAAAAACAAAAAAACATTATAACATCATAAATACTTTTTAAAAATTATTCACATATATTATTACAATTTATCTTGAACTTCAACTAGAACACTACGCACGTGCATACAATCATGTTGTATTTGGATAATAAGGTTATCTTAAAAACTGTCTTAAACTTCAACCTTATTAAAAACTTTGTCATAAACAAAATAAGTTTGAAGTTTAAGTTTATATGTTGAAATTTAATGTTTTTGTTGAAATTTAATTTTTTAATAAGGTTGAAGTTTAAGTCTGTAATATTTTTAAAAATTTAATAATAATATTTTTTTTATTTTGAAGCAGTTATAATGATTTTTTTGGTGCAAGTGAGACTTTTCATTTTCTCCATTTAATTATGAGTCATATAATGTTCTTTGTCATGCCTCAACTATATTGAGCATAATTGGTCTCTATTTGAGGCCATACATACCAAAAGTGTAATAGGTTGAGCCAAGACCACTTTAATGACCTTGTCTTTGTGCAATATAATCTTAGGCTTTGTAAAACACATGTGGAGCATAGTGAATCTTACTAGACAATTAGATTGGATAAGCTAGATCCATTTTTTTATTGGATTGTCGAGAGTTCTATGGATCCTAGAGTTTACTATAGAGAACTTTGAGGTAATTGAGGAGGAAGCAAAACATTTAAGAGGATTGAAAGAGATACACCATGGTGACACTACACTTGAGCATCTTCCAATTCACCCACTAATTCAGATCCAAGGTCAACCACTTTATATCTTCCCATTATAGCTATTCCCTCTTCTTTTTTTCTAGCTCCTTGACCTGCAAATTCTCCTTATCTAAAAAACCTCATTGCCTTCATGACTATACAACTGATTCAATTTAGATTCTATATCAACTATCTTTGTCTTTGCTTCCTAATATTTACCTTTGCCCATGCAATTGTAGTGGATTTTATTCTTCTCCAATTTTTAGAAAACTAAAACGTAGTTGTCTCTTTTATGGTTAGGCCAATATGTCTCCACTCATATTTTAATGTATTTATAAATTCCTCATCTTCTAACCAAATAGTATTGAACTTGAAAGGTCCTACAAGTTTCTCTTGATATTTTTCTAATTGAAAGAAAAGAGGGTGGTCATTGATTCACTTTCCCCTAGGGATGTCCTACTCTAATGATCCCAACTATGTATTTTTGTTTACCAAATAAGATTTCCTTCTTAACTTGTTTGTTGTAATTTTAAAGTAGCATCTCCTTCATACTATAAACTCTTGAGATTGACTTGTCCCATGACCTAAGTCCCTTGACACTTGATCGTACCTATTATCTTATTTACATTTTTCAAGGCTCTTAGGGCATATTAGTATGCTTGTATTATAAGGATTTGGAGGACTTGAAGGGGAAGAGAACCTAAGCCTTGCTTGCTTTCTTGGCTTGACATATCACCATATAAAGAGGATAATAAGTTACTATATTTTACACCCTTCTCCTCTACTTATTCTAAACCCTTCACAAAAAGAGGTTGTAGAGTTCACATTGGATTTAAAACCCTTCCTCCTTTTGATCATAATATTTCTCCTCTCTTTCTTCCCAAACTAGAGAAATAATACCACCCTATTGCAAATTCTTATCATAACTATCGTTTGATAAGACCTTCATATAAGGAATTAGTTTAGGACAAGATAATATAGCAATTTTATCCTTATCAAAATTCAATCCTCCATTCCCAGAAAAGGGTAAGACTAGGTTTGAGCTTTTATGGATGCCTGATAAAGTACTTCTAAGCACTTTGTAAATCATAGGTATGGCCTTCATTCCATCATATGAAACTTCCCTATTGTAATCACTTGGAGCCAACTCTTTCTCCTCCATTTGGACATTGATGATATGAAACCTTTCTTTAAGCGATTCAAGAGTCTTGAGTGGGTACTCTTATATCTTTGTTTTGGCTATTGCTACCTCCTTTGAATTTATTAGAATAGAATAACCTCCAAATTCCTTTTATATAGTCCCTTTCCCTCTACTCTCTTCCATTTCACAATTTACCTTCAGATTATCATAATGATGATAATTACTACATCAAAAAA
The DNA here is from genome assembly GCA_028583015.1 of Wollemia nobilis. Taxonomy (NCBI): domain Eukaryota; kingdom Viridiplantae; phylum Streptophyta; class Pinopsida; order Araucariales; family Araucariaceae; genus Wollemia; species Wollemia nobilis. The sequence continues at coordinate 9,674,443 of JAQPPZ010002877.1, read as the reverse complement.
CAACCCGATGTAGATAATATTTTGCAAATATGTCAAATTTCTTAACATGAAATCTATTTTTTGGCAACTCTAACCTAATATCAAGATTCACTAAGATGCAAACTACCATTTTTGAATACTATTTATGTTTTGTGTATCTACTCCAAGGAAAACTACCAATAAATTCTCAATCTCACACAAGATTATTTCATTCTAGAATTCAAGGGGTAAATAGGGTAGCTTGATCCAAATATGTAGGGTATTAGTCCTCTCACAATAACCCAAGAGTCCAAAATTTTAGATTTAAAACATTGAGCCCCAACTCCATCTTCCATTTTTATGATTATAGCATCTTCTACCTTTTGGAAGACAAAAATCATCCAACCTTTCATCATCACATGGTATGTACGAGTAAATATCATAACCTCCAACCAAGCAACCTTGATCTATTCTCGTCAAAATTTTAGTTTAATGGATCCACCCATAAATCTACCTACCAAAGCCTTGTCCTTTAGTGATAAAAATTTCTCTAGCATCAAATCCTCACCTACAACCATTCAAACTAGCTCCTTCTATAAATTTATATAGCATTTTTTCTTTCTTTTCACCCTTTTTTGCTTAGTTTGTTTATCTCCCAATCTAGCTAGACTACTACCCTTTGGTTTTTCCTCTAGTTCATTTGGTGACACTTCCCCTTCACCATAACCCCCTTATTTGACCTAGGTTTAGGGATTGAAGTTTATTGGGCCTTCTAGCATGTATTTAAGTCAAGACATCCACTTACCTTGTCCCACTTATGCCATATGTCAAAAGGTTTTTCCTTAGAGAAAAAAATTGAGGCCTTCATATATTCTTTAGGCTCTTCACTATAGTCTAATAAATATTATTCATACATCATTGACTCACTTGTACCATTTTTAGTGATCAATGAGTCAAGTCTACAATGGTTGAGAGTTCCTGTCAAATTATCTTTTAAAATTTTTGTCATGTCCTCTCCTTCTTGACCCTGTTGATCAAAACTCGACAATGAGAGTCTCATTGGTTCGAGTGCAAATAATTACTATTTTTTTTAATCTTGACCGGCCTCTACTATGATTTTGGTCTTTGGTCTTCAAGTTGATATGGCCACCCTAGTCCAAGGAATTCCTCTCCTTCTTCTACTCTTCAACACCAACACTAGTAGGTCTCCCACCATCATCCATGATTCCCTAAAAAATATAATTTAAAATTATTAACAATTGTGTTATTATATTATGAATTTGATATTTTAATCTTGTGAGAAATTAATAATTTTTAAAATATATATATTGTTTAGATTATTTTTTAAATTTTAAATATGTTATTTTATAAGAAATATATAATTTGATTATGTCAACTAGTTAAATTCCTCAACTTTCAAAGAGATAGACTCAAGTTTGGTTCTTGCTAAGTGATAAATGCATAATTTTCAAGTTGTTGTAATGTCATTATTTGGTCATGATTTAGTATTTTTGGGACCTATTTCAATCTCAAATAAGGTCATAAATTGCAAATCACTTAATAACTATTGGCATTGTCTGCTTGGAAGCTCTTAAAGTAACATAACAATGTGGAAGGCTTAAAAAAACAAAGAATGTTTTTAATGATTTTGAAAAAGTACCAAATTGATAAACTAGATCCTTATTTTTAAACTTCATTTTAATTCTATACCCACAATATTTGACTATGTAATTTTGGTAAAGTTAATGCTAGTAATAACTTTGATGAGGTGCCATAATTAAAGATTTTATTAGATTCTTTGCAGGAGATGCATGACAATCAATGCACAATGCTGAACTTGGGAGTAAGACTAAGAGGTAGGTTGAAACCTTCTAATACATATTTATTAGTTTTGAAATGCTTGAAAACTTTATTATATTCATATCCCATCTAAGAAATGTTATTAATTTTAAAATGATGTTGTAACCTTGTGTTAAAAAATTATTTGTTTATTTATTTATTTTAATTTTTTTCTAGGTTTTTACCTAGTTTTTGCCAAGTTTTTCTGAAGTTGAAATTAGGCTCCCGAGTTTCACGCGAGTTGCGAGTTTTCTGTCCTATGATAATTTTTTTCTCAAGGTATCCTCAGCCATTATTTGCTTTCACATCCATTGTATTAGGCAATCTCTAATTTGTCACTTTTGTCTCCATATTCTCATGTCACTCACAGACTTTGATAACCAAGCTACCTAGTAAATTCATGAGATTTGTCACTTTTGTCTCCATATTCTCACGTCACTCAAAGACTTTGATAACCAAGCTGCCTAATAATGTACTTTTGTCTTCACTCAAAGACTTATAACCAAGCTGCCTAATAATGTAAATTCATGAGATTTAGGTTTGTATGGGTGGGACGTAGTCCACTTCCTCTGAGGCTTAGCTACTGGAGAATAGCTTGTTTTCTTTCACGCATCCGTCTTCCCGCAGTCAACGAGACTTTGCACCTCTCAACCAACTAAGGATCAAACCTAAAACTACACGAAAACTTAAGCGCGTCTTTATGAGCTAGGGAGCTTGACCGACTTGCATTTCCTTATACAAGCCGTCGTAGTTTGAATTCAAATTACATATGTCGGACGGTACACGGCTATGTTCGTTCTACACTCATCTCCCACCGTTGCCCAACAGCCGAGGATTGACTGACCTTGACTTAAGTCAATTGATAATCCACCAGTGGAACACTATCGTGGTTTTTGAATTCAGGGACGTGTGCTGGACGAACAAGACTATGTCCACTAATGACCTTGTCTTTCTAGCTGGCCGTGAGAATATTGTTGTGATGGCAATTTAAAAGATGGTGAAATTGTTTAATAATATCCTTCACCTTGTACGATCTAAGTTGAAACAAGTAAATATTAAACCCAGGTTAGGTTAGGTTGGTGTTGGAGAGGAGAGGACAATCCTCCAAGGAAGGTCTCCAGGTTCGAATCTCCACCCTGCCAAAAAGTTGAATTGGGTATCCAAAATCCAATTGATAATGTTGGTGGGGGTAGCGACTCCCTGGTGACCTTTAATAGTGTAGAACCCTTGATCTTGGTCTCTTAGACCAAGACGGCCCGCAAGGAGTTTTTCGCTTTAAAAAAAAAAGTTGAAACAAGTAAAATTGTGTTTTCTTTTTAAATAAAATAAAGATTTTTTAAAAAGTTTTGATCTTTAAAAAGTCTTGATCTTATATATTGAATTTTAATATAAATAAAAATCCGTGGACATTTCTAATGACCAAAAGGTAAAGAGTGAATTGAACGCAAAGAGTGAATTGACGATTGAAAAGGAACGGTGGAAGTTTCTAATGACCAAAAGGTAAAGAGCAGTGTGAAATTTTTTCAGATCCGCCTGTATTCCATCAGATATCCTTCTTCCTTCCATGATTTCATCCTTCGAATGTTCAAAACTCCGCCTGCACACATATTCAAAGTACAGTATGACACTATTCAATACAAAGGAGAAAAAGTACAGTATGACTCGACTTTTTACCACAGGGTTTCAAACATTGCAAATATTTTCCGAAATAAAACCAAAAAAAGGGTCGGTAACCCTGCCCGACGTGCCTGGAGAGGCATGCTCATCCTTTGCCTGTTGTTAGTTTATTTAAATTCATAAATTAACTTTTTACATGGTCATCTTAATGACATGTTGGTATTTTACTTTTTTATGACCTAAGTTTAAATTACGGGAAAAAAGCTTCCTTTTGTTATACCTATGAGCAGTGTGGTGCCAATGTTATATTTTACATTACTTTAAAAAATAAAAATAAATTGAAAATCAAAAGAATGCTTTATGATCAAATTTAAAGTCATCCAAGATCCTAAGATTTTGGAGGACTCCCCCACCTCATAAAAATGTCAAATAGGAAGTTTTTTTTGTGCGTTCTTGTATCCAAAAGGGAGCTCCCCAAAGGGGCTCCTCCAAGTCGTCCAGTCGCATTTAACAAAGAGTTTATGTTTTATTCATAATCAAGAAAAGCTACATACAAGAACTCAGTGACGTGATTAGAGTTCTGATTAGAGCTGCAAAAATGACCACCTCTCTGTTCCAATAGGCTATAGTCATCCTGGACGAGTACAACAACCAGTTTGATGGAGATGATCTAGTAGATCATGTGATTTCCTTTGCTCCTATTGATAGCGAATGAAGAGCCTCTTATCTTTTTGCTTTTTGACTTTGTTCTTACTTTCTCTTTTTGGTTGGTGGGCTCCCTGAGCATTGGAGTTCTCTTTTTAGCTGGTTTGCAAGCTCTTTGGAGGCCCTCTCTATTGTTGTTTTCCTAAGCCTTTTCTTTGGAGATAGTCTCTCTTGTGACCTCTTAGTGAGGTTCTCTTTTTTGTCTCATGGATACTGTCTCTCTTGTTTCCTTTAATTGTTCCTCTTCTTTGTTTCATCTTGTTGTAAAAGGTTTGGGGACCCTTTCAAAACTCTATCTTTCAATCAATAAATTTTTTTAAAGTAATCCTCACATATTTCTTTGAATTATTTTAAAATTGCAGAAATAAGAATAAAAGGAGCGTGAAAATGATGTTGAAGTGCCTTTTGGTATTAAGCTTATTAATATTACTACTTCTGGCACATACGATGTTTCTACTCCTAAAAAATTATGATTCTATAGGAGTTGATGGAAGAGACATTCTTGAGTTAGGGCTTCCCTCATGGGAAAGCAAACCATAACTTCAAAAAATGGCATGTTTGAATTGGGTTTCTTCAATCCCAATGAAATGACCAAATGGTATATCAACATCTGGTATGCTCAAATCCCCATGAAGACAATCATTTAGGTGGTTATCAGTACAATCCTCTCATAAACAAGGTTGACGTTCTTAATATGTTGAGAGACGATCATCTTAGACTGTTTTATGTACATGGACGTTTAATTAGGTCTACCAACAATGGTATCAGAGTGTCCTAGGCATTGATTTTGGACTCTATAATTTAGTTATGGTCAACGACCACATCAATGCTCAGATTATTTGGGAGAGTTTCACATATCCTGGAAATACATGGTTGTTTGGGATGAATATACGGAAAGGAAGGAAACCAAGGCTATGCACAATGATGAATATTCACAAATTGGGCAAATATTAGGATTTCCAAAATTGGAAATTGACGAATATGAGGACCCTCAACGTCGGCTCATTCACCTAAAATTTTCGAGACCAATTTTTTCTTAGGGTCAATTTGCCACAATATATATCCAAACATAGGCATATTTGTACTAGTTGGAAAGCTCTTTTCGAGCTTGATCTAATGGTGGTGTTTTTATGAAGTTATAAGGTGATTTAATAGGTCAAAATTTATCCCAAATATGACCTTAAGTTTTAGGGTTTCAAATGCCCTAAATTTTGGTGTGAAGATGATTGATTTGATTTTCTTAGGATTCACCTTGACTTGTCTTTATTTCGATTAGGATTCACCATTTTTTTACAAGTACATTTCAAGTCCAAACCCTTATGCATAACCTTGAATGAAACTAACTTCTTTGAAGAGTTCCATAAACCTAGTATATGGACCTTTCTCTTTAAGTATGGATCCATCACTAGGAAGGACCTAATATTCGTTGTTCTATAAGAACTAGTTACCATATGGGTTCAACGAAGAGTGGATTGTTGACCATTTCACCAATATGCCTAAAGTGTTAGTTGCATTTATGTTCGACATACTTTTTGTGAAGATTTATCCTTCATGTAAGTACTTCAAATATACTGTAAAGTGAAAAATCCAGAAGCTTCTCATGAAGAAGCATCCATGTGGCAATGAGATAAGTGATGCTAGTTAGAAATTCAATGTCAAAGATTGGATAAAAAGGATCAATAAGGAACTCACAGTGCAACCATTGGAGTAGGTGGACAATCATTGTTTTTAGGAAAAATTAGGAGTTCAACCAACATGCATAGCTAGAGATTCATTGTTCTCATGCTTATAAATAAAGAGGAGAAATGAAGAGCATGAGAGAAGAGAGGGGAAGAAGAAGAGAGAGTATGAGATAAAACAGAAGTAAATTTCTTTGAGAATGCTCTATGTGCTTCACAAACATTATATGTAGTGATGTCGTCACATATGCAATGATCAAAAAATCATTATTTCCCTAGTGTATTTGAATCATGTTGTGAAAATATTGCATACATTCAAGATTATTGTGTTGTAGGTTGCATTGATGATTATTACAGGTTGATGCAAAAGCATGAACAATCGTCTATGAATTCTCTAACTAAGATGATGTTGTTGTGACAAAGGGTGCCACCTAGAAGAGTTATTGTCATATGAGGTTGTTGTCCTAGAGAAGTGTCGAATTGTCGTCTGTATGTTATGATTGCTTTTTATTTTGGACTTGCTACCTCATGAAGTGGCAGATCATGGATTGCTCATCCTTAGAGATAAAACTATGAAAGAAAACTGGTGTCTAAAATTTATCATTTTCTCCTTATCATCTTCCCAACTAAATATATATGTTGTCACAGGAAACTATAGTATTTGTTCCATCAAGGGTAACTATTGTCTAAGAGTGTTTCATAAATGGTACCTATTATTTGAGAGTTTATAGGTGAAGTGCATGCCTTCAAGAGGAACTGCCATCAAGGAAGTACATGTCAACAAAGGAAGTGCTATCAAGAAAGTACCATTAGGGAAGTATGTGCCATTAGGGGAAGTGTCATCAGGGAAATGCACATCATCAAGGTAATTTCCATCAAAGTATTATCATCATTATAAAAAATTATTGTCTAAAAGTCTCCTATTGACTCACTATTTTCATTGTCATCAATGAGGTATTGTCATGAACCTACTATATAAGGATGTCAACCAGGAGAGTTTTGTCTAGCTAGTTGCACCAATTGTGTCATATGAGAGAGGAAAGGAGGTTGTCGTTTGAATTAGATCTTTACAATAGTTATCATTTAAAATTATTATTATCCATAATTTGCATTCAAAACAAATTGTCCCCACCTTTTCACTACATATTTTTTGTATCAAAGCTATAAGATTTCTTAGGTGTGACATGTGCCAACAAAATGATGGTACAATGGGAAATAAGAAGACCATGATACCCTCAAGCTATAGACATAGTTGAGATGATGAGGAATCTACTTGATTAGATGCACTTGAAACTGCTCAGAGGAGGGGTATTCATGTAGAATATATAAGTGATAGTGAAGAGGAGAATGCGGATCAATCAAAGTCTCGTAATGAATGACAAGAAGGAGATCCCAAAGAGAGATCAATTTGGAAAATTTCTAATATGGGTTGAAATTTGAAGATAGAAACCCCATACTACAATGAAAGCTTGAATCCAGAGGATCTCATAGAGTGGATTATTTAATTAGAGAAGTATTTTTGTTTTTAATCAATAGAAGACCCCAAAAGGGTGAAACTTGCTTGCAAAAAGCTAAAAGGACATGCATCCTTATGGTGGGACCATATTCAAACTAAAATAGGAAGAAAAATAAAGGAGAGGATTGAGACATGGGAGAAAATGGCCACCAAGTTGAAATCCAAATTCTTGCCATCACACTACCAATTGGAACTTTTTAGGAAATTGCAAAACTTAAGATAAAAGGATATGAGTGTGAAGGGTTACATGGAGGAATTCTATAGGCTTACCATTTGGGTCAATAATATGGAAGATAATGAGGAGAAGAAATTAAAGTATATAAATGGGTTGTGATTGTCTAAACAAGATGAAGTTTGCATGATGACGGTTGAAGAGGTATACTAGCATGCACTCAAGGCAAAGAAAAAGTTGTTACGTAGGTGACAAAATAATTTGAGAGGAAGAGGAAGATCCTATAGAGGAAAAATATAAGCAAGCAACAAGGGTAAATATAGAAACAAGCAAATGGATAAGCATAGTGGAGAAGTAGTTGATCCAAGTCACCAATGGTATTGATGTTAAAAATGATAATGTAGTGGCCCCTAAGGGGAAAGAGAGAGAAAAGAAAGGGTAAAGAGATGATGGTGGAAGAAAAACCTCATAAATTCATTGATGGTCATGTCAATATTTCCATAATTAATAGTAATTAAGGGCACTATGATAGTAATGATAAATATGGGACTAGTGATGAAAAGTTTGGATGCTTTGAAAACCACACAAAAATAATTGGTTCCAAGTTGTTAAGAATAATGGGGTACAATTGTAAGGTATTGGGAAGATATGGGAAAGGTATTAAAATACTCATAATAATATAATTAAGGCCAAGGAATGAAGGTCTTGGGTATGCAGGTCCAATAGGAAGCAATGGGACTAAATTTGTGAGAGGAGAGAGTAGTATAGGGAATGAAGGTTCAATAATGGGTTGTTGTAGTCAATGTGAAAAAGTTGTACATGTTGCAACTAGGTTTTGGAACCTACATCCTTGTAAGAGTTGTGGAGGACATGATCACTCCAAAATAAGGTGTTGACCATAATATAAAATCATAAATAGAGTGAATGATTATTGTGGTTGGATGGATGTGATGCAATGGGATAAGGTAAAGAGAATGCTAGATGTATTCTATACAAGGAGGCTTTATCCTCAAAGGAATGCCAAGCCAAGATAGCAAAATTGACCTTGTGTAGACAACCAAGCTAGAGTGGTAGTCGCTTGGAAGAACACTTCATAAGTTGTATCTCATAAATATTTGTATTACCATATGAGTATGATGCAGGAGCATTCATGTGGAAATCAGATAAGTGACGTTAGATAGAAATTCCATGCAAAATATTGGATAAGAATGATCAACACAAAATTGTCAACGTAATCATTGGAGTAGGTGGATAGTCATTGTTTTCAAGGAAAACTAGAAGTTCAACCATTATGTATAGTTGAAGAGTCATTGTTCTCATACTTATAAATAGAGAGGAGAAATGAAGAGTGTGAGAGGGGAGAGGAGAAGAAGAAGAGAGATCATAGGATAGAGGGAAAGGAAATTTCTCTAAGAATTCTCTACATGTTTTGTAGATAATATATATAGTGATGTTGTTGCATATGCAATGATTAATAAAAATCATTGCTTTTCTTAGTGTGTTAGAATCTTGTTGTGCAAATCTTGTATGCATTCAATATTATTGTGTTGCAGGTTATGTTGATAATTATTGTAGGTTGACATAATTAGGAAGCATGGACAACCATCTATGGATTTATCGATGAAGATGACACTATCATGACAAAGGATGCCACCCAAAAGAGTTATTTCCATATGAGGTTGTTATCCTAGAGAACTGTCAAAGAGAGCGACAATTCTATTTAATTTCTACAAAGATACTTAATTCGCCCATGAAATTACCTTGTTTTTGTAATTAATAGATGTTTAGTAAATAAATTGGATGGATTTAAATAGTCTATGTAATTAGTAGATACATTTAATTGTCTCTTATTAATAATATAAAACAATATATCATGATTATCATCGTTGATGTCTAGTATAAAGTTTTTTTCAGGAATTGATATATTTTAGCTTATTCAAGTCAAAATTTTTTATTTTGTATCTTGTAGCAATTAATCCCAATTCAATTGTTACTATATTATTAATATTTTATTTTGAACCATCACAACAATTTTTTCATGAAAATAAAATATAATCTATACTTTTAGTAGTCTACCTCCATAGAGTTTTTGTATTTTTTAATATATATATATATATATATATATATATTAAAATAATATGGTTATATCAACCAATGTTTTATTCTCGTTTATTTTCTCTTGAGAAGATATTTAAGCAACTAGATGACATAAAGGTTTTACTCAATGCATTAATGCAAAGGTGTTTCTTAAGTTAAAAATATATACTAAGAAGATGATTTTGGAAAGCTACTATGCTAGGGTTTGATGAGGAAAGTTGCTCTGCTAGGGTTTGGATCTGCTACCATTTGTAAATTCGGCTGCTTTGGTTTTGGATACTGATATTGCCACCAATTCGGTGGTCACTCTCTTTTTTATGGCTTCACCATCCGCAGATGTAATGGGTGTTACAGATAGTGGAACTCATGGCACCGAAGCGAGCTCGAAAGTTTGTTCTAAAAGTGGTGGACGAGGTAATGATTCTTCTCCAGATGTTGTGCTCTCTCTTGATGTTGTTTCTCCAGTTGTAAAATGGTATGAGAATCATTGTCTTATAGCTTATTTTGTTGGTCGAATCCCATCACAAGAATATTTTCAAAATTGGCTGAAAATTCACTGGGAAGCTTATGGCATTGTGGTTGCGGGTATTCACAATCTTACTAAGGGTTTTTTTTTGCTTTCCTTTAAAGAACCCTCACAAGTGCAAACTATGGTTGCTAAGTCCAGTTGTTGGTTTCTTCGCAATACTTTGATGGTCGTCTCTCCTTGGACTCCTTCTTTTTGAGTTTCAGATCAAGTTGCCTTGAAAGTGCCAGTTTGGCTTGAACTCCCTGGTCTTCCGCTGCCCTTATGGGAGTTTATTGATGATATTGTTAAACCCATTGGTCGGGTGGTCTATCGGGAACAAGAGCGATTCTTCTCAGCATGACCTAATAAGAGAGTCTATGTTGAGGTTGACCTCACACAAGATCTCAGAGAATTTGTGGACATTCAGGTTGGAACAGAGCATTTTATGCAAAAAATTGTTTACTATAATTTACCTAATACTTGTTTTCGGTGCCAATCCACCACGCATCATATCAAGGATTATCCGTTGGTTGCTCGAAAACCTTCGGTAGTTGCTCCTGCTCCTCAGACTGCACCTACACCTTCCAAACCCTCTATTGAGGGTGATTGGATTACAATTTCTAATAAGAAGGGGGTGACCAACCCTAAGTCGATGCTTTCTAATGGAGATAAGGTTGTGAAGCCACCATCTCAGCCTCCTATTGTTCTTGTTCGTCCTATTTTGGCTCCTCAGGCTCCACCTACTGAGAAACCTCTCGAGCATAAATCAACCTCAGAAGAAGGGAATTCACTGACAATACCTCCACCCTCCAGGCGTTCACGTAGTCCATCTCGGGATGGCTCACCATCATCGAGGGGAAGCCAAGAGGCTAAGCATCATCTTTCAACTATTGGTGATATATTTCAACCTTCTCAGACCTCTTTATTTAATAGGTTTTTAGTACTGGCCGACAGTGTGAGCAGTCCCTCATTTGTTGGTGATTTACTTCAACCTTCTCAGACTTTTGCATTTAATAATTCTTCGATGTTGGCTGATAGTGGGGGCAGCCCTATGGGAGATGACTCCATGGATATTCCTCCTCCATGAATTTCCTTTCATGGAATGTTCGAGGACTTACAGAGTCCTCAAGAAAATTTTTTGTTCGATCTGCTCTACAAAGTATTGGCCATGTTGATGTTATTTGTTTACAAGAAGTTAAGATTTTTGGTTTTTTGTTAGATGTTTCTCTCAACTGTATTGCAGGTTCTTTTATGCACTTCACTACTCACCATGAAGATGGTCGGGGTGGTGCTTCTATTTCTATCTCCTCCAAACTTGAGGATTGTCTGCTTGGATCTGGCGAGGATCCTTCTCATCATGTGGTCTAGATTTTGTTGAATATTAATGGAAACACCATGGGCATTGCCAACATTTATGCACCTAATGATGGGCCTAGTCGCTCTGCCCTTTGGTGGTACCTGGTTGATCACCTATCGATGGCATATTGGATTTTTTGTGGTGATTTTAATATGGTTGAACATGTTGAAGATAAATTTGGTCGCCTCCCGATGCGCTGGTGTGCTGGAGAGCGTGAGGCTTGGTTTTTTCTTAAACGTAGATGGGGTCTTTTTGATCCCTTTTTTGTCAGCATAATTGCACGCCTCCACCCTGGTTCACATGGTCAAATTTTCATGCAGGTAATGACAGAGTTTGCAAGCGCCTTGATCGAGTTATGATGTCAGAGCAGCAATTTTTTTATTCTCCTCCATCAATAACAAGATTGTGATAGTCTGGGATCAATTCCTGTTATCAGATCATTTTCCAATCTCCTTTCAGATTGAGTGGAGTGGTCACCAATTTAATTTTCCGTGCAAGCAATTTTATTTGAATACTTCTTTATTGCAACACCCTGGCACCATTGCTACGATTGAGCGAATCTAGAATTTATTACCTCGGCCTCCTCACTCTATCAGTTGGATTTCTTGGTGGAATGAAGCAATTACCCATACTACCTCTTTCATGCGGTATTTTGGAAAATAGGTGGCACATGTCAGAAAATGTGCTCATTTGGTTGTTACGAAGGAGTATCAACGAAATTTATGATTGTTGGAAAATGATCCATATGATCGATAGTTGCAAACCAGGGTTGCTGGTCTTCACCACCAGCTTATAGTCCATGAACGACATGAAGCCAGGGGGGCTCAGATTTGGGCTCGTCTGCACTGGCTGAGGGTTGGTGATCGCCCATCCAAAGCCTTTTTCAAGTCTCTTCATTCCAGGTAGGCCAAGATTCAGATCAAGGCTATTCAAGTCTCTCATGGTAGGCTGACTTCTCTTCTTGATATTGCTTCAGCCTTTGTGGATCATTATAAGCTTGTTTTTCAAGCTCAACAGGATTCTCTAGAACGTCAGATGGCGCTCCAACAATGTCTTGATGTTGTTCCTGCTAAGTTGTCTGCTTATGACAAACTTCTTTGTGAGGCTCCTCTTTCACTTGATGAGCTTCATAATGCTCTTATGACTATGTCAGATGACAAGTCCCCTGGTCTTGATGGCTTTCCATGTGAATTTTATAAAGCCACTTGGAAGTTTACTGGGGCTTGATCTGCTCAATGTCTACAATGAAGCGTTAGCCAATAATTCTTTGGGTAATATTATCAATCATGGAAACATTAAATTTATTCCTAAAGTAGGTAATCCTGAGCTTATCACCAGTTGGTGACCTATTACTCTGCTTAATGTCTCTTACAAGATTTTGGCTAAAGCTTTAGCTCTCCGTATTCACAACATTCTCCCTGTGATTATCAAACCAGAGCAAATGGGCTTCATTAAAGGGCGTTACATCTTGGATAATCTTATTGTTGTCTGGGAAGGTTTAGAATGGGCTCGTATCTCTGGCCAAAAGCCCCTTTTCCTTAAACTAGACTTTGAGAAAGCTTATGATCGTATTGAGTGGCCTTTCATTCTTGCCATGCTCCAAGCTCTCGACTTTGGCCCCTTTTTTATCAGGGTTGTCAGTATGTTGTTTGTTGATGCTTCAACTTGTCTTACTATTAATGGACTTAGGTCAGAGGATTTTGGTTTATTTCATTCTATTCGCCAGGGTTGTCCTTTGGCCCCCTCACTTTACATCCTTGCTATTGAAGCTTTTGGTTATCTTCTTGCCAATCAAGCATCTAAGGGGTTGATCAAAGGTATTATTTTGCCTGATATGTCCACCCAACTTATTAATGGGCACTTTGTAGATGATTCTTTTCTCACTATCAATGAGGATGAGGTTTCAGTTTCAACTACTTTGGTTTGTTTGGACACTTTTTGTAAGGCCTCGGGATCCAACATCAAATGGTCTAAGTCCCTTTGTTTCCGCCTTGCTTCTTCTTCTATGCCTTCTTGGCTTAGACATTTTTCATGGCATTGGCTTCAAAGGGGTGAGCATTTTAAGTTCTTAGGAATCCCCTTTGCTTTTGATAGCTCACCCTCTAAACTTTGGTAGTATGTCATTGATAGAATTGAAAAGAAGATTTCTTGTTGGGCCTCGCATCCCCTTTCTCTTGCCGGCAAGTTTCAGGTTTGCACAAAGATTCTTGTTGCCACCCATGTTTATTACTCTTCCTGTTGGGCCCCCTCTAAGAATTCTTATAATAAGTTGGCTAGACTCCTTAGGGATTTTATTTGGGCCAAGGGGAAGAATTCATGTGGTTTTCATCGAGTTGCTTGGGATATTTGTTGCACACCTACTGATAAGGGTGGAATGGGCATCATTGACATTTACAGGTAAAGCATTTCTCTATGTGCTAAGTGGGTGGTTAAAGCTATTGAAGGCCCTGAAGCCTGGAAGGTTTTGATTCATCATTGTATTTCTTTAGGGCTACCTTATGGGCACAAATCTTGGGCTAATATTGGCCTCCATACTCTCATCATTACTTCTGCTCTAGTTAAGATTCAGGGTTCCTTTGTTGTTAAAAGTATTTGGTGAGCTTTTGAGGTGGTGAAACCTCATCTTCATTGGATTGGTGATGGTTTTCGTAATGGTCTTTCATTCAATTCTCAGAATATCTGGTGGTCTCCTATTCTATCTAACTCTTCAGTTCTTCTTGTTGATATGCCAGGGATTAAAGCTTTGAGGTTGTTTCACAAGGGCATCTACTATATTAATGATTTAGTGCACTCTCGAGACTAGATTCCTTGGTCTGATCTCAAATAGAAATTTAATCTTCAAAATTTAGATCTTCCTTCTATTCTTAAGATTCAAGAGCTCATACCTGATGTCATGCTTCATAAGCTTGGCCTTCAACCCCCAAGTGCCTGGTGGAGGGATTGGTGCTGGAATGTGGATACTCCTTTCAAGAACTACTCTTCTTCCTTGATTTATCAGCTTCTTAGTCCTGTTTCCCCTGGTGTTGATAAACTTAATGAGAGATGGCAGACTCATTCTACCTCCTATACTTGGATTGCTCGTCTGAACCATATCTGGCAGTCTAAACTTGAACCCAAGATTACCTTTTTTCTCTGGTCTCTTATTTATCAAGGGCTTCCTATGGGAGAGAGACTTAGTAGGGTTGGTCTTCCTAATCCTAAGTGTCCAGCTTGTGGTCATTTTGAGACTTTCAAACATCTTTTTTGGTTCTGCCCTCGTGCTCAATCTGCTTGGTCCTGGATTCACTCATTGTTCAAGCCCTTTCATCCTGAATTTTTTAGATGGCAGATGATATTTTTTGGAGATAACAGTTGTTGGCCTGCCTATATTGTTGCTCTATGGAATTTCTTTCGTGCTATTATTTTGTTTCAACTTTGGAAAGCTAGGAATGTTGTTGTCTATTCTGGAGATTCAATTTCTAGTCAGTTTTCCTTGCATGAAAAGATTACAGTATTTTCTGTTGTTACTGTTCAACTCCATTCGTAGGCTTCCAAGTTGACTCATGAGTTGGCACATTTGATAAATCTTGTCAGGTTCTGGTGTGAGGCTCCGTGCACTTTCAACATGGCTTCACCTAACCTCCTTCCGCCTTAAGGTCCCTCTATTTCTTTGAGGCCTCAGCGTAGCAGGGTGACATTTTCTAGCATCAGGTTGTTCTGTCAGTGCCCACAGTAGGGCTCGGTCTCCTCTTGGAGTGGCTCCCTTTGTTTAGTTATTCTGTTTATTCACCCTTTTAGGGGCTGTTTTTGTTTTTGGCCTCAGGTCTCTATGATGTTGATTGTTTGGGTGGCCTTGCGCCCCAAGCTGTGATTTTTCCAGCTCCTTTTTTATTGTAACCTCTCTTATTTTTTATTGAATATAATTGTTTTTTTTTTATTTGAAAAAACTTGTATTAAAACAAAGATCAATTACAATTTGGGAAGAGACTTTTCCTAGCCTCAGTCAGAGAGAACACATGCTTACAATAGTAAAAAAATATTTGCAATGGAGCCAAATCTCATGAACCATTAACTAGCTAACAGGGGGATCGGATTGGTCTGTTGATGCAACTTGTCGCGATATCGCGACACTTTTTCCTTCTTCTCCTTTGGTCGTGAAAATGCAACATGTCACGATATCGTGACACTTTTCTCCTTTGGGCACAAAAATGCAACATGTCATGATATCGTGACACTTTTCTCCTTTTTCCGTGAAAATGCAACATGTCGCGATATCGCGACACTTTTCTCCTTTGGGTGCAAAAATGCAACATGTCGTGATATTGTGACACTTTTCTCCTTTGGCCGCGACAATGCAACATGTCGCGATATCGCGACACTTTTTCCTCTTTTGGCCGTGACATTGCAACATGTCGCGATATCGTGACACTTTTTCCTCCTTTGGCCGCGCTGAAGCAACATGTCGCGATATCGCGACACTTTTTCTCCTTGGGCCGTGACGTTCCAACATGTCGCGATATCGCGCCACCTTTTCCTTCTTTGGCCACGACGAAGCAACATATCACGATATCGTGACACTTTTTCTCTCTTGGCCATGATGTTGCAACATGTCACGAAATCGTGACACTTTCTCTTTCGGGCGCGTATAAGCAACATGTCGTGATATCGCAACGCTTTTTCTCTTTCGGCCATGACGAAGCAACATGTCGCAATATCGCGACACTTTTTCTCTCTTGGCTGCGATGTTGCAACATGTCGCAAAATCGTGACATTTTTCTTGTTTCGGCCGCGACGAAGCATCATGTTGCGATATCGTGACACTTTTTCTCCTTTGGCCGCGACGATGAAACATGTCGCGATATCGCAACACTTTGTCTCTCTTGGCCGTGACGATGCAACATGTCACAATATCATGACATTTTTCTCCTTTGGTCATGACGATGCAACATGTCGCAATATCGTGACACTTTTTCTCCTTTGGCCACGACGATGCAACATGTCGCGATATCGCGACACCTTTCCTCCTTTGGCCGTGACGAAGCAACATGTCGCAAAATTGTGACACCTTTCCTCCCTTGGCCGCGACGAAGCAACATGTCACGAAATCGTGACACCTTTCCTCCCTTGGTCGTGATGAAGCAACATGTCACGAAATCATGACACCTTTCCTCCCTTGGCCGCGACAAAGCAACATGTCACGAAATTGTGACACCTTTCCTCCCTT
Source organism: Wollemia nobilis (assembly GCA_028583015.1). NCBI lineage: Eukaryota > Viridiplantae > Streptophyta > Pinopsida > Araucariales > Araucariaceae > Wollemia > Wollemia nobilis. Next base: position 9,657,792 of record JAQPPZ010002877.1, on the reverse strand, counting down.
GGCCGCGATGAAGCAACATGTCATGAAATCGTGACACCTTTCCTCCCTTGGCCGCGATGAAGCAACATGTCGCGATATCGCGACACCTTTCCTCCCTTGGCCGCGATGAAGCAACATGTCACGATATCATGACACCTTTCCTCCCTTGGCCATGACACAGCAACATGTCGTGATATCGTGACACCTTTCCTCTAGTGACCGCGATGGTGTAACATGTCACAATATCGCGACACCTTTTCTCCAGTGACCGTGACTGTGCAACAAGTCGCGATATCGTGACACCTTTCCTCCAATGGTTGCAATGGTGCAACATGTCACGATATCGTGACACCTTTCCTCCAGTGACCGCAACGGTGCAACATGTCGCGATATTGCGACACCTTTCCTCACTTGGCCGTGATGAAGCAACATGTCACGATATCATGACACCTTTCCTCCCTTGGCCGCGACGAAGCAACATGTCGTGAAATCGTGACACCTTTCCTCCCTTTGCTTTTTCTTTGATCATTAGCTCAGGGACCTTTCAAGACCCTGCCTAATCACCTTATCCTCAATAGCCATTTCACTGTGCAACTAAACCCCTACCTCCTTCTTAGCACCCATCTTAGCCGAGAAGTCGACCACTTTATTTAAATCTCTACTCACATAAACTGGAATCACATCATCTAATTCCCTCCATAATTCCTTAATTTGAGTGACAAGAATTCTCAACCTCCATGCTTTCAAAGCAAAGTTCCTCATGCAATCTAGAGCTCCAACCATTATTTAAGAATCCGATTCAAGGATTATCCTCCTGTGGCCCTGTTTAACTGCCCAAATAGAAGCAAATTTGATAGCTATGGCTTCTGCTTCATTGTTTGTGGATCTTCCCAAGCCTTGCAGTTCCCAATAGAGCACTTTTCCAACATGATTTCGGCAAACCACTCCAATTCTGGCTCTACTCGGATTGCCTTTTGCAGCTCCATCGGTATTAAATTTAATCCAACCTTCTGGGGGTGGTTTCCAACTAGCTCTATCCTGGCCCTCTTGCACTTCAACTTCCTCTTCCATTGCCCCAATAACAACCTGAGTTTCCTCTTTAGCATAGACGGCCACAGTTTCTGTGACTTTGCTCCAAATGACCTACCAAACTCCATCTAAAGAAGAAAAAGTTTCTCTAAAAATTCTAGCATTTCTCTCCAACCACACTTGCCACCAAATAAAGTTTAATCCAAGCTCTCAACAAATACAAAGAGCTTTAGATTTAAATCTACCCCTCTTTCATCTTTCCCATATATTAATCCGATTCAAGTCACCATTAACTTGAATTTTATAATATAAAAACCATCTCTCCCAAATCTGGCGCGTGAATGGGCACTCAAACATCAAGTGATCAGCTGTTTCCTCGCTCTTGTAGCATAAGACACATTGAGATGGACCGATGATTCCTTTACATCCGAGATTATCAAAAGTGAGAATTCCATTATGCATGAACCGCCGGGCAAAAAGTTAACTTTCGGCCAACCCTTGGACCGCCAAATCTTTCTCCAATCCTCAACCTGATAAGTATGAGGGGGAGGCTCGGAAGGATCTTGTCATATCCGTCCTTCACTGTGTAGACACCAAGGCTCCCATAGCCCCAAGCTAATTCATCCTCCTTGTCTCTACCTGTGAGAAATATTTCTATCAAGATTTTAGTCATGATGGGTGCCAAATCCGGAGGGATTGAAATTGGCCACTCATCCAAATTCTTAAACTGCTTAAAATTATAATCCCCCAGCTGACTAGTGGTGAAATAACTTTCAATTTGGACCCAACCCTTGGATTCTATGGTTGTTTTTATTGGTTGAAATTCATGAAATTCAACAATGATAGGTGGGTAATGATCCCATGAATCTGTCCAAAATCGTGTCTTCTCCCCTCTCCCCACTTTCCAAAATAATCGATCTTTTACTACCTGAGATCCTAACTTGAGAGCCTACCACACTAAGGAACCAGTACCATCCAAAGGGAAACGACCCACCTTGCTTGGGTTTACATGTCCCAAATATTTACTAGTTAGGATCCTACTGAATAAGGAAGTTGGTTGGGAAATCCACCTCTAGTAAAGCTTTCCAGCCAAAGCTCTATTATTTAACTTGGATCTTCTCAGTCCCAAACCTCCTTTTACCTTGGGCTAGGTTACTTTGTCCCAACCTACTAAGGCCCATTTCCTCTCTCCTTTTACTCCTTCCCATAAAAATTTTCTAGCCATCTTGTCCAACTCTTTCCAAATAGTATGTGGGGCAGCCAGGATAGAGAATTTATAAATTGGCATGGCCTGAATGACTGACTATAAAAAATTTAATCTACCCCCATAGCTTAACCATTTGTGAGACCAATGATTAATTCTATCCTTGATACAATCCAAAATATTCCTCCAGATATCTATTTTTAGTTTTTTAAAATGCAAAGGGACCCCCAAGTAAACCACTAGGAGAGAGGTCCTTATGAATCCCAAGATCTCTAAAAATCTGTCCTGAAGCCTTTGATCAAGATTTAAAAAGACCACTTTGGATTTTTTATCATTAATGACTTGGTTTGTAGCCCTAGGGTAGACATTAAGAGTATCTCTGATTATTCTTGCTTCCCTAAAGCTGGCCACTCCCACCAATCCTGTGTCATCCACAAACTGTAGGTGAGTCAAAACTTCCTCACCCACATTGATACCTGTTAGCAAACCTTGTTGTCGTCTCCTCAAGAAAAGTCTACCTAATCCTTCAGCCAATATGAGAAAAATATAGGGAGAGCAAGGATCTCCTTGACGAAGGCCTTGAGTGGCTCCAAACGGTTGCGAGGGAAGACCCTTGATTAACACTGATTATGTCGGAGTAGAAACACAACTCATGACCCATTCTATCCAATCCTGAGAGAAACCAAATGCTACCATCATCTTTGACAAGAAGCTCAACTCCACCCTATCATAAGCCTTTGACATATCTAATTTTATGAAAATTCCTTTATTACCAGATGTTTGCATTGAATGGATTGCCTCCTGAGCCAGAACCACCCCATCCAAGATCTGCCTACCCTCTACAAATCCCCCTTGCTCTGAGGAGATAATGTTATGTAAAAGAGGTTTTAGCCGCTCAGCCATTACCTTTGTGATTATTTTATATATAACATTGCATAAAGAAATAGGTCTATAATCTGAAATATGTACCCCCTTCTCCCCTTTTGGGATTAAGGTAATGAAAGTATGATTTAATGCTTTAAGCATTCTTTTACTACCTCTGGACTCCTCTATAATAGCCATTACATCCTCCTCCAAGTTATCCCAAAAGGCCTAAAAAAAACTCAATTGGAAAGCCATCTGGACCTGGAGTTTTTTCGGTGCTCATTCCAAAGACCTATTCTTTAGCTCCTCTCTATCAATGGGTTTAAGAAGGGTCTAATTTTCTTCGTCAGTGATAATGGAAGGTATGACAACAATAACGTCATTTTGAGCCCCTTCATCTTGCACCATACTTTCCTTAAATAGTTTAGAAAAATAATCCATTGAATGGGTATGCATACCTAGAAGTGTATCAAAGGAGTGTCTGTTCTCATCTTGAAGAGCTTCCATGTTGTTCATCTATCTCCTAGCACAAGCAGTCCCATGGAAAAATTTGGTATTTCTATCACCTTCTAATAACCAAGTGGTTCTTGCTCTTTGTTTCTAGTAGGTCTCCTATTGGTTGTCAATGTCCTCAACTGCTTTACGCAAGGCATCATCCTCGACTTTGAGCTGCTCTGTAATTGTTCCTTCCCTACAGTGTTTTTGAACCTCATCCCATCTGGCCACCAAAGGAGTTCTTTGGACCTGGAAGTCTGTCTTGTTAGCTCGCCTCCATTGTTTTAGTTGATCTTTGACATAATGAAGTTGTTTTTGGAATCTAAACATTGTTTTCCTGTATGTTGGGCGACCTTCTTCCCACCACTGTGGAATTTTCTTTCGAATTTCCTCTTTTTGTAACAAAAAATTTTCAAATTTAAATGGTTTGTGATGTTGCCCTGTCTTAATCCCTCCTTCCAACAAAATGGGAAAGTGATCTGAAACTGGACCCTCCAAAATCTAAAATTTTGTATTCCGTTTTACAAATGCCTCCTCTGAAACCAAAAAATAGTCTAACTTTACCTTCCTGCTATGTGGCTCCCTCCTCTTATTAGTCCAAGTATAGTTGGTTCTAGGGCATTTAATATCCACCAAGTGTAAAGTCTGGACTTGGGCAATCATAAGTCGATCCCCTGGATCCAAAATTGGGGTTCCCCCTTCCTGATCTCTAGAGGATAATTTAGCATTAAAATCCCCAACAATAATCCAGTCTAAATCTTCCCTTGAGACTCTCATGTTATGCACAACTTTCCATTGAAGCCTCTGACCATCTAGGTTTTGAGCCCCATAAAAATTTGTGATTAAAACATGTTCAACTATGACATTATTTCTAAAATGTGATGTGAGAACACCCCTCCAAGCTATATGTTCTATTGCAGTCCATTCAAGAGATTTCCAAAGAGTAACAATCCCTCCTGAGGCACCTTGGGCAACCACTTCTATATGACCAGCACCCCTCCAAATTCTGTTAATTTTTTTACACATAAGATCTAACAACATTTTTGTCTCCTAGATAAGCAAAAAAATTGTTTTACATTTTTCTAAGAGTCTTCGAACAGCAGATTGATGGGTTCTACTGTTTAAACCCCTAACATTCCATGATTGTATAATCAATGGTTACCTTGAGAGAAGTAAGAATCTATTGGCCTCACCGATCCTCCAGTAATCAGTTTTTCTCCTTGAACTGCTAACAATTCCTTATTTGATTTTCTACCCACTCCTTGAGAGTTGCTATTTTTTTATCTCTTTTCCACCTGATTTATCCCTAAAGTTGGCCTTTCTCTGTTCTTTTCTCGCTATTCCCATGTCGACATCCTTAATTATTGGCTCGCTCTTGGTTATGTACTATCAATGCCCCCGCACTCTCTGACTACGGTAACTCACTGTGCTCAATTACCTGCTCTATGACGAGGGGAGATGAAAGAGGAGCTTGAACGTGGATGTTATTATTTTCACTATTCCCATCCACTCCTTCCATGAATTGTTCTTCTTGGTCCATTAGTGTCTTAAATATCTCATACCTATTGGAGGGGTTGAGTTGGGTTTGCTCTTTACCATATTTTTTCTTTTGCCTTCTTATTTTGGGTTGTTCAAAACCATCTCTCTGTGCTTCTTTACCCTAAGAAGTATTGGTTGGTTCTTTTTTTATTGTTGATTTACCATCCTTAGGAAGATTTGATATTCCCAAAGGAGCCTCCATTTTTGTGTTCATATTATTTGTGCAAGATCGGGCCAAATTCCCATATTTGTGGCAAACTCTGCATCTGAAGGGCAGAGCCTCATAATCCAGCTGTTGAATCCAAGATAGTCCTGCAAGTTCAAGTTCCACCTCTACTGGTAGAGGCTAGATAAGATCCATTTCCACACATACTATTGCATAAACAGTTGTGTTTCCTTCTATTGTGTCTTTGGAGACACCCAAATGTCTTCCAAGGGAATTACCAATAATTTCCAAAACCTGCTCACTCCAAAACTCCATTAGAAGTGCATACAAATGGATCCAGACCGGGACAACAGTGGGTTCAATTTGAGGATCGAATCCCACTCTCCAGGGTTGAACAAATAATCTTGTCGGACCATGATTCCTCTTTTCTGATTCGAAAGCCCTATTTCTATCGGCTAGATAAGAAAAACTAACAATAAAATACCCATTGCTAATAAACCATAAAGAGTACTCACCATGAGGCTCCCAGTTTTTCCGGACCCAGGGATGCAAAACATTTAGGGTAGGGCAAATACCCATGAATTTACAAATCAAATCATGATTTGTTTTGTATAAGACTATTTGTTCGACCATCCTTGGCTCAATGACAATCTTGGGCCTTGATTCAGACTGTGGCAAGCATCCATTGACTCGATGAGATGTTGATCTATTGCCAGCAGCTGTGAAGAGCATTTTAAATGTAGTTCTTTGTGCTTCGTTAGTATTGGAAGGAGATTTATCTTTTAACAGATCTGCAGAAGAGCTATTTCTCTCGAGAAGAGGATCCAGAGGTGTCCCCATTGGACCCTCCTTGGGCAGCAATATTGCCTTCAAATCCACAGTAACCATAAATCTCTTCGACAACCCAACTGATGCGCTAGTTTTTCCCTAGCTCCAGAAACCCTAGTTCATGCGCTTCGCTCCGAATTCCTCGATCACTTCCATCTCTACTAAATGTAATTGCTGGTTCCAATAAAAAAAGGTGTTTCTTTGTGGGATGTGATCTTAAAGTAAGGCTTACAACTAATCTAAAAAAGGTTATAAAAAATTTAGGGTTGTTATTTTCAACAAACAAGAACTAATTATGATTAATCTTGGATCAAGTAGGATATTAGCAGTAATTAATCATAAAATTTTCATAGATTACACAACTACTAACAAAATTTCTAAGGTATTACCTATGAGCTAGGGAATAAAGCTAGGGTAACATTTCAAGAGTTGAAGCCACCCTTGGTAAATGCACTACTTTTAAAGAATCCAAATTTGAATAAGTTATTTATCACCTACAAAGATGTGTCTGATATGATGATTAGAAGCATGTTGAGTCAACAAGATGATAATGGGTATGATCATCTAATTTACTTCACTAATAAAAAAATGCACAATGCTAAAGTGAGTTATACATTTATAGAAATAAAAGAATTAGCTATAATTTTTGTAATAAAGAAGCCTAGAAACTACCTTTTGGTATAGAAATTCACCATTACTAGGGACCATAATGCCCTCAAGTATAACTTGTTCAAAAGGATGTGTGCTTTTATCATTTCTTGTATAATTGTTTTCAAGTTTTATGGGAATAATCTAAGGAATATGTTTTCCTCTATTCAAAAGTAATGGTTGTTTTGAGGAGCACATGTCATGCATGGATGTCTAGTATAGTAAAATTTGGTTTTTCATTGCCATGGGTGACCAACACCTTGTGAGGTGATTTGGTTGGGAGGCAACATGTAAATTATTTGAGACTTCTTGGTTGGTATTTTGACTCCTCATCCCCATATGCACCATGACCTTTCCTCTTTGTCATATATAAATGACCTAAAGCAAGATTTAATAGATTCTAGGCTTGATTGAAATCTATAAGGCATTGTTTTTTTAAGTTTTTTAGGTTTTTACCATAGAACCATGGACCCCTTGTTGTTACCAATGAAATATTTCATGCCTGTGACACCAAAGTGATGGATTTATTGGATGTTTGGCATGGTAATATTTGTTCAAACATGCTTTGGACCAGGTTTTAGTCAAAAGATATCCATCATGGAGTCTTGATTAATCACTTGCAATGCTTCTCATATCCTTTATCATGAAATACAGTTGGTTCTAGGTAGTTTACCACCTCATTATACCCTACAGATACCCCTATGCACTAAAAAAAAAATTGAGAAGTTGATCCAAATTTTACTAAAAACAAGGGTGATTTGACCTAGTAACAATCCTTATTCTTCATCAGTTTTATTGGTCATAAAGAAACATTGGTAATGAAGACTATGTATAAAATTTTGTGAGATTGATAAGCTCACAACTAAAAATAAATTTCCTATTTTTGAGATTGATGAGTTTTTGAATGAGTTACATCGTGCAAATTTTTTATCCAAGTTGGATATCTACTTTGGATATCATCAGATAAGGATCAAGGAGGAAGACATTCCAAAAACTACATTTTAAATCACGAGAGCTATTATGAATTTTTGAGTGTGCCCTTTGGCCTAACTAATGCACCTTCAACATTCTAAAGCCTCATGAATAATGTATTGCATACATTTCTTTGAAAGTTTGTTTTGGTCTTCTTAGATGATATTCTCATTTATATTCACACTTGTGCCAAGCACTTTTATCATTTGGATCAAACTTTACAATTCCCATAGGACCATAAGTTATTGTGAAATGATCAAAATGGTCCTTTTTTTAATATATGAGGTAGAATATTTGGGGCATATTGTTTCACAAGAGGGACTTAAGGTTGACCCAAAGAAAACTGAAGCTATACAAAAATTTCCTAAGCCATAAACTCTCAAGGCACTTCAAGGATTTTTAGGTCTTAGTGGCTATACTAGTGATTAGTTTTTCAATGCCCTTACTTCATAATATCCATCATCCCCTTGGTCCCCAACGTCGTAAGGATTCATACTATCCACCCCTAACCAGGATGGGTAGTCATCCCCAAGGCCACGAGGATCAAAGCCATTCACAAGCTCAAACTCACAACCACTCAAAATACAAAATCAAGTAACAGTGGTTATCACCACTATTCAAAATCCTTGCTCAAAAAGAAAAACAAATAGAAAAATAAATAGTGATTTGCATCACTATATAGACGAGCAAGTCTCCCAAATCATTCAGCCAATAAATAACCTGAACTTGAATTTTTGGAATTCTCAGCATTCGAAAACCATCTAGGTGATCCTCATTACAGGTTTGGTTGATAGCCTATTTGGCAATGGTGGTATCCTACCTGCATGATTATATGTCTGTCATATTCGCTTTGCATATATGCAGACCAATGTTTGCATAAGGATGAGCTAGCTTATGGTATCCTGGATAACACCGTAGATTAATCTAACTAAATACAACAAAGGAGTTAGTGGAGCTAGTTAGGTGATCCTCAGTACAGGTTCGATTGAAAGCCCATCTGGCACTAGCGGTATCCTGACAAATACCACATAAATGAACTCAATTGCACACACAGGGATGTGAAATAGCTTGGTCAAAAACAAGTCCGATTCATACCTTGTCCAAAAGTCTTGTAAGATAAAGTACAGTCATGGCTAGTGAGTTAAAACTGTCTGAGTCTCAGAAAACCTTAGCTACATTTCTAAACCAACTACGCTACTTTTCATCTTTGCAATACCATCAAAAAATACAAAAAAAGAGAAAAACCACATGTATACATACAAATTCATGCATCACAGCAATTGCCTAAAAACAAAATAACAGAGTTCTAAACAGTCTATGGTGCCATAGCCAAACATCACAAATCCCATTCATCCATTTCATTTCTGCATATCACATATAAATCAAAAACATTTGCATTCATCATAACATATGCATCCATCAAAATAAATAAACATGCATACATCCATATTCATCAACCATAATGCATAATATCAAATCATCACATATGCATAACCACAATAAAGCCGATATATATATATATATATATATATATATATATATATATATATATATATATCATCAAACAAATGCCCGCAGGCTACAAAACTGGTCCACTGACCCCACAATCATATAACAAAAACCACCTAGCCTAAGGCGTCGGCCACCATGATCACACAAGATCGGTGCGACGGGAACTACCCCCCATGGTGTGGGTCCTATGGGACCCCTCAGGACGGCTACTACTAGCCCCCACATCATGCCTACTGTCGCCTCCCTCATCCAATTGCCTGCGATGAGATGATGTTGACTGCTCAGTAACATTGTCCCTTGTTCGGCGTGAAGATCCACTTCCCGACGACTTAGGTAGTCGCCCATCGAGGTGAATGACCTCCCTCTCCAAATCTAGCCAATGCCGGCACCACTCTGCCTCCCGTCGATGGTGGTAAGCTACTGCATCGTCGTGCTGCACCAAAACCCTATCCCGCTCTGCTAGCTGAACCCGTAGGAGATCCCTCTCCCGCATTGCATCCCCCAGCTCTTGATCTCGTATCCATAGCAGCTTTTTCAATCGTGCATTATTAGCACGTACCTCAGACTCCATCTCCTCTGTATCCGCCTGAGGCACAGGACTCTCTGGAACAGCATCCTGCTCTAGCTCCCATTGCTCTGCCATGTCCTGCATGTCTGGCTAATTCGGAGCCCCCAAATATACATCCTCACCCCCCACCTCAACCATGTTCGCATCCTCCAACGGAGCTCCCCAATCATCCCCTGGTGCCTCAGCACCCTCCGTTGCTACCTTCGCGCCTCCCGATGGCCCCTCTCCTTGCCATCACCGTAGTACCCACCACGAGTCATACTCAATGGTAGTCCCGACATCATCCACGTTTGGGACATTGATCACCACATCTGAATCCTCACCCAATGGTGCGATGACCGATCGATCTAGAGTCCTCTCATCTCCCTGGCATCGATAGACCACAAGCTCACCAGACAACCCCTGGTGCACCCCAAACTGTCATGTAACCCGGCTATATGAGAAGAACTCATGCTCGGTCTTGTGTCGCCCAATCAACCACCCCTCCCTGCGTACCCGTCGAAGCCACTCTCCAACCTCCGGCCAGGCTGGACAATCCCGATAAGGGTGCCAAACCATCTCCTCTGGAGTGAGCCGAGAGAAGGCATCGGCATAGTGCCCTACGGCACCTGCCCATCGTCGACTCTGTCCCTGCTCTCCGGACCATCGCCACAAAACTGCATAACCTATCTCCTTATCCTCCATCATCGTTTAAGTCATCCATGGTAACCCGGTTGGCCTCTCAACTGTTATGTGCTACCAACCCCAACACTGCAACATATAACTGCAACTGATCCCCTTTCGCTGTCAGTAGTGGACCCCATATAGCTCCCCGTAGAGCTGTGCCAACAGTGTATATCCACTTCTCAGGATCAGCGGTGCCTCTATCGGTTACTCTACCAACTGCCACACCAAATCCAGTAGGTTCCATGGGAACCTCGCACCTGACGAGTTAGGTAGTAACATGTTGGAAATTAGGCCCATCAAGAATGCGTGCCTCACTCCCAACACCCCCCTCTCTTGCCACCATCCAACCAAAATCTTGCCAACCTGGCAGTCCACCTCGGCCGTCTCCACTAGGCTCTCTACGCCCAACCGCTCCCCATGCCCGAAGCATCTCGTCAGTACAGTCGTCCGCTGATCATGCGGTGATGTCCTGATGGGCAGTCCATCTATCGAAATTCGAAGAAGCCAATAGATATCCTCCAAAGTGACAGTCATCTCCCCTGTCGCGAGATGGAAGGTGTTGGTCCATGGATCCCAAATTTTGATCAGGGCCGTCAAATAGGCCTGATCCGTGACCACAGGCTCCAGTCGAGCCACCTGCTTGAGTCCAAGGGCATCAAGCTACTCCCAGTCAGCCTCAGTCAGTGCCCCCTGCCCCTTAGTGAAAGCAGTGGGTACACGGTACCGACTCCTAACAACCTGCAAAAGAAAACAATTCAAAAAAAAAAAATTAAAATCATGGAAAAGAACTATACAGCAATAACATGCATATACAATATTGCCTACCAATGTACAACAAAAAACAAGCACAAAAATTCAAACAAAAATCAAATTTTCAGTTCTAGGGTTTCTAATCCTAACTGATTAATTTACAAACAAAAATTCAAAATTCAAACAATTTTTCAGTTCAAGGGTTCCTAAATCCTAACTGATAAATTTCAAAAAATAAAATGAAACAAAATTAATTTTTTAGTCTTAAGGTTTCTAATCTTAACTGATTAATTTAAAAACAGCATAAAAAAATTCAAAAACACAAAAATTACGTCTTAGGGTTTTACGTTCCGTTATCCTAGGGTTTAGTTGTAAAATTCTTTACCTAGGTTTTTACGCTACGTTTAGGTGTACACTAAGTCTCAGTTGTCTTCAATTCAGTTTCAGGATTTAAGTTTTAAATTTTTTTGAAAAACATCATCACAAAAATAATCAAATAAAACAATTGCAATTTAAAAAAAAAATAAACTCTAGGGAGCACTTACTGGTCTCGCTTCGGCTTCGTCGCTCGACCTGGTTTGTGCACTCATGATGGCAGGGAAAATCTGGCAGCGCTTCGCTTTGCAGAATTAACCTCCTTCTCCCCAGACCTCCAAATCGCAAGAAAAAGTAGATGCAAATGAGCCCAAACTCAAGTTTTGGCCCTTAAATAGGCCTTTTGAGCTGGAATTCGTCCTTCACTGGGATGAGCATTCTAGTTAGCGCTTTTCCCACCTAGGGATGAATTCTAACGCTGGAATTCGTCCCACCCTGGGATGAATTCATGACAGAAACTTCAAAAACATCAAAAATTGAACAAAAATGCACTAAAACATATAATAAATTTGCCCGATGAGAGTGTTGTCGCACTTAACATCTTAGGCATACAAAACAGATGTTGGGGTCACAAATTGTCATTATCCTACTCCCTAAGAAGGCTATCTTAGCTGGACCGCTCCATGGGAAGACGAATTTTTGCCAATTTCAGCTCCAAATAGCGTCACAAAAAGGGTTAACACCCACCAAAAATAGGTCTAAATGTTGGAAAAATTGCACATGCTTAACGATAAACCATCTAAAGGCACCCTTGCACAAGTCATCTTGGGTCAAGCGACTCATCGCTTTTCTCATGAAGGTCATTCCCTCATCGATTCGTCGCTTGAGGGGGTAGTCACACTTAGTCACCAATCAACAAACACACACCCAATCAAAGCAATGACATGCATTCAAAGAATCATTGACAAAGACAATTACGCTCCTGCTTGGGGCAGCTAACAAGCAATAATCACAAATTGATCAAACACTTGGCATTCTCGAATCATGAACACAAGGTTTCCCCCCGTGGACAAAAGGTTGCGCCCTTTGCCTATTCATGACTGATCAATGTCCAAGCTCAAGTCATACCTCACCAAAATAGGTTAATACTTGAAAACAAATTCCTTAGCTCGTCAGAAGCAAGGATTCAAGAATGCATGCCCTTTCCATGCTTGGGGCATCAAGAGTTGGTTAGGTTACCAAGAAACTCTAATCATTAGTGCTTTGGTTATCTATTTTTGCTCGACGCTGCGCCATGCACAGCACATCCCAAAAAGGGGCATCTGTAGACACCAAAATAGCACCAATCCGATTATGTGACTGCAAACACTGATCTCTTTGACACACATAGCCCCCAAGGCAGCCCTCAAAGGTTAAACAGTGGTCCTAACCACTTTCATAGCAATTTTGTAAGGTCAAAAAGCAATTTGGCACATTCAGGCACTTTGCTCAATATTCGTCTCACCCAGGGACGAATACTAACTAGGATTCGTCTCACCCAGGGACGAATTCTAAATTTGTCTTTGGTCATGATGAATTCCAGGTTTAACGGGAAAAAAGAAGAATTCTGCCAAGTGGCAGCCAAGGACATTCAATTATTGCCTCCTACCGTGCATGCGCGTGTAGGTGGGTAGATTGGCCGTTGGAAGACTGTCATAAGGGCAGTCATGGAAGCCCAAGTCAGGGAGGAGTCTCCTCCCTCTTGGGAAGGCATGGCCGCCATATGGCATCCCTGCATGCCCCTCCAAAGAGACCCCCTGGGTCTATAAAATGGACTTTCCCACCCAAATGAGGACAGGTTGGAGGCATTTTCAAGCAACGAAGTGCTACCAAATTGAACACCCCATTGCACCCTTTTTCGATTCACCTTTTCACATCCTTAATATCTTTTGCAAGAGAGGTTATTGGGTGGCTTTTGGAAGTGTGGATCCAAACCCAAACCCAACATTTGACCACCTTAATCCACCAATTTTCCGACAACCCATTCTAAGAGATTTTGGGCCCATCCCTAGTGGATTGGTGCCGAAATCAAGTCCCAATGGTGGGCGGCCCACTCGAGCGCCCTACACTTTTTAAGTTTCATTCTAATTCATTTTTATATCATTTATTCATCTCTCATTTTATTCTATGCTGACTGGATAGTTCATGTATTCAATTTCATAATGTTTTAATCAGATTTCATCATATTCTTGTCGCTTTTGTTGTCCCACTAACTTGCAGGTAGCGATGCCAAATTCCTACTGATGGAGGTCAAATTGGGAGAATCTGACCATCTGGGTCGTCCCAAAATGGCCCCAATTACTTAACCCCTCTGTTTGTAGGTATTTTGGAGATCCCGAGGTGTGACATTTGAGCAGCATCAACTCGACGTTTTAACACAGTCGAATTCGTCCTACCTGGGGACGAATTACAGCAAAATTCATCCTGCCTAGGGACGAATTTCAGTTGAATGCAAATTGGCCGACTGTTTCAATGGCAGTGGCCCTCAGGTAATGTTTTTTGGTCTCTGTCAAGTTTGCAGGTGATTTAGATTCATTTCATGCATCATTTTAGTCAATCTTAGGCATACATCCTTCATTATTTTAGAGAACTAACGTTTCATATTTGCAGCAGGTGCTACTAACACCTTTGTTGTTTCTTTGATCGTAGGAGAAGTAGCAAGAACCAAGGATTCATCAACACCAGCGACGACAACATTTTGGCCCGCCCATTTTGCATGTGGGCACGTGGAAAGAAGATCATTATTCACTTTTGTAATGGAAACATGTTAACGCTCCTAGCCCCTAAAAATGGAGGAGACGTCTTTGTAACCGAGGTTAAGAGAATTGAATAAAAAGGGCTGTGCTTTCCATACCTCTTTTCTTTCATTTTCGATTCGTCTCTTTTCTTTGTTGCGTGCATTTCAAAGGCATAGGATTAAAGCGTTATATTTTGTTTTACATTGCATAGCTATAGTTTTCCTTTTATTTCCGAAATCTCATGCTTTCAGCTATCATTACCTAAATTATGGTATAACACTTCATTCCATACAACCTCTAGGATGACTTCTTTTGAGCCAGCTAATGAGCACCAACCCCTATCACCCTCTTCATATGTTCTCAAAAACTTTAAAGTTTAGGTGGTATATGCAACTCTTCAAGAGCATACCCAACTTTTGTAGCAGTTGAAGGAGAACTTGGCAATGGTTCAAAATAAAATGTGATAGTAGATTGAACAACAACATTCTAAGCATAACTTTAATGTAGGTGATATGGTCTTCCTTCGATTCCAACATTACAAGCAATCTTCAATGCAATCTTATGCTCATCAAATGTTAGCAGTACAATTTTATGGACCCTACTAGGTCGTACAATAGATTGGACAAGTGGATTATAAGGTTACATTACCACCTTCTTCCAAGATCCATCTAGTCTTCCATATCTCTTAATTCAAGAAGGTATTCAACAATTGTATTCAAGTCCAATCGACACTCCCTAAGCTAGATGATGAAGGCTCAGTCATCTTGGAGCCTAACAACATTTTGGACCGAATAACCTACATCTCAATAACCACACCATCATTGAATTATTGGTCTAGTGGTAGGTTTTAAAGCTATAAGATATCACATGGGAACCTCTCTAAAAGCTACAATAGCAATTTCCTCATCTCCAACTTTGAGGACAAATCGTTTTGAAGGAGTAGGATATGCTAGGATCCCATCCTAACATTATTATGTAATGACCCCATTTCTAACATGGGGACCTCATCCTAATGATATTATGTAATATTTGTAGTGTGTATGTGGCAGTATAGGCACTATACAAGGGGGACCATTTAATGTAACCATTATAAATAATGTAACTACTTATTTGGTAGAATATTCTAGCTTGAGTGACCACTTGCATGTGAAGCCAACCCTTGAGAATTATAGTTGGGATTAAAAAGAGTCTTTAAAAAGTAAAGGGGGTATAGATGAAGGCATCTCATAATTATTAATATAAAAACTTTGCTTATAAGGAGGTTGTCCCCTCAAAGTGACCTGCGATTCTATAATATGTTTTTTATTTATCTAATATAATTTGTTACATTTCTATTTCATCTTGCAATATTATTATTTCCAAGCATCGTTTTCTAGTATTATTGCAATATTGTGTGGATGTGCTTTTATTTAATTACAAGGTTCATAACAATCTTCTTTCACCTACATCTTTAACTGAAACAAACACTTCTCATCTTGTTTGATTGGAATAAACTATAAGAAATGACAATGTTAGAGTCAATGTTTGTGATATACTTCACTTTATCTAATATTATTGTGGAAAAGGTAGGCACACACTTAGATGGTGAAAATGGCAGTGATGCTTCTATAAGCATTGATTAGTAGGCATGACACTCATCTTAATTATGGAACTTTCTCTTTGAAAAATACTTATGAGATTTCGTAGATTATTTCTTAGGATAATTATATCATGGCTTCCTCTTAATTTTATACTTTGGCATTAGGTTTAGCATTGCTCTTATCCCTCTTGGATTGTAATTTTGGATTATTGTTACTCTCCTTTAAGAAATTATTACCACTTAACATTGCCTCTATTTTCTGTGGTTATGCAAAGAAAATCCATCTTTGTCTGTATGTTTATATGTAGAAAACTATGATACTTAGGTATTATATGTTACTTTGTATCATGTATGTCTACCTTTTTCAAAAATTCTTATGGAAATCATTAATGTATTCTTTGAAAAATTTATCTTTGCCTTGCTAAAGTTGTTTCCACTTGAGATACTATTCATCATAGTCATCTATTGGATAAAACTCATCCTTAATGCTTTTGATAAATTATACCTAAGAAATACTGGTATCAAATGTGTCAACACCAAAGTTGTCACATCTAACTTACTCAACATGTGTATCTTATCAATTGCAGATGGGTAAGGCTCTCAAAAGAATAAATTTGATCTTCTTATAATCAAAGAAGTTATGGAACCTAAAGTATTGTTTCAATTGACCCAACCATTTGCCATGAATTTTGCATTGATATCACCTTCAAAAATAGAAATATAAAAGTTTACATAAAATTTGAAATATATCCAACTTTAAAATGTCTTTAATATTAGATGGGATGATGAAGGATGGTTTAAAACCAAGGGTGGAACTTACATTGATGCATACAGGTATTAAATATCATTAAATAAGAAATTATACAATGTTATATGTAGGAGAGGCGTCCATGACAAGATTATGCATAAGGGGTAATACCCTAAATGCATTTATAAAAATGAGGTAAATCAGTTTTGAAATCAAGGTAAATCATGTCTAAACTCATATTAAATAGGTGGTAAATTTTTCCATTTTTTCCCAAAAAATTAATAAATTGTGGTGAATTTGATGACAAACAAAAAGGTCAATGGTAGATAGGAAAAATGGATGACAAACAGTTTACAAGGTGACAAACAAGGAACGATCATAGTAGTAGATGAAAGATATATGGCGATAGATAGTGTGCAACCATAGTAGATGAAAGACATATGGTGACAGACATATGCGACCTTTGCTAGTGATAGATATATGACGATAGATATATAACAATAAAAATATGGTGATAGACATATGGCATCAAACATATGGTGATAGACATATGGTAACAGATATATGGCAATAGATATATGATGACATACATATGGCAATAGACATATGGCAATAGACATATGGTGATAGACATATAACAACACTAACATACATATGACAACAAATATATGGTGATAGACATATGTTGACAGATGTATGACCTCCCTTGTTTTCATTTCCAACAAGTGATATTTTACCTATATAAATGGAAGATGAACATGAACATCATGTTTAAAAATTGAAAATTATTGGTAAAATATAATTACTGTTCAAGAAAATAGGATGTCTAATGATAATTTTGGATGACTAATAGAAATACTGGACGTCTATAGGAAATCTGAACGAAATATAGAAACACTAGATGCCTAACACCCATAGGTTCACCATGTGACTCAAATGTACTATTAGTGTGATTGCATCTTCTTAAATGTAGTTAGGGAATGATTTCAAAATCAAGCTTGGGATTGATGCCCAAATAATAGGAAATCCTCCTTATTGAGTGTCCATGTTTTAGAGAAAAATGGATAGAGAAAATGAATGATAGGAAATAAATAAAACATAAAATATAAAAATGTATTTTAATGGAGGCAATGCATAAATATCCTAAAGTTATTCCATATAAACATGAACAAGATGTTTAAAAAAGTAAAATTATTGGTAAAAGAGAATTACTGGTCAGGAAAATAGGATGTTTGACAACAAATCTAAAAGATTGTATGTCGTTGTATATTTTTTGTTGTATGTCTATCACCGTATGTCTATCATCATACGACTGTCACCCTATGTCTACAACCCAATGTCTGTCACCCAATATATGTCACCCAATGTATGTGACCCTATTTTGGTCACCCTATGTCTGTCACCCTATGTTTATTGTCCTATGTCTATCGTCTTATGTATGTCGCCCTGTGTCTATCATGCTATATTATTCATCATTTGTCTTTCATTTTCTACAATTGCATAATGTATTTCATCTACTATAGTCACCTCTTGTTTGTCATGTCTTACCTATTTCTTGATGTTTATAACTTTATGTCTATCACCCTATGTCTGTCACCTAATGCAGTCACTCTATGTATGTGTCCTACTACGGTTACCCTATGCCTGTCACCTACTACAGTTGTCTCTTGGTTATCATTTTTTGTGGTCGCCTATTGTTTATCATTGGTACCAGCTACCTTTCGTCTATCACCTGCTTTCTATATTTTTCTCTCTATTGCTTATTATCTATTTCCATTTATCTTCTGTTGTTTGTTGCCTATTGTCTCTCATCTATTGTCTCACCTATTGTCTATCACATACTGTGTATCACTTGTTATTAGGGATAATTAGTGTTTTAAATGTATGAGTATCGCTCTCATGTTAGCTATATATAATGGGAGTATAGGAGGCGACTTTGGTGGGATAAATGAATTTTTTGTATAATTTGAAGGCAACTTCTAGGTTGGAATGCTCTGTGAAATAAGTATCATAGCGGAGCAAATGGAACCTAAAACAAAATTGGTCCCAAAAATTTTGGGCAAATGGGTCAACATCTAGGATCCCCATTTTCACAAAATTTTAATTCTGGAATTCTTAATATTCACCCAATTTGTGAATATTGATCGTTGTACGTAACCTTGGCCCATGATATATCTTACATAAACATTTAATTTTTATCGACTTATAAGAGAATGCATGTTTCTAAATAAATAACCTATGAAGAGGAATTGAATAATACCAAATGGTTCATATTCCAATAGTTACAAGATGGCAATTAATAAATGATTTATTATTTAGATGTTGTTAGTGGCACGTTAGATAAATATTGTGCTAGGTGTCTTAGTGCTAAGGATGACACCATTACCATACTGGTGATGCTATGGAACTCTAGCACTAATATTAGATGGAACAATTATCATTGGCTTTGGATCTACTAGTGTTGGTGCCAAATCTAGAATCCAATCAATGCTATTAACAATCATAACCAAGAGGTATTGATATATATTTTAGATCATATCCAACCATTTTTTCATTAGTTAAAAATGATTCTCTATTTTTCATCACTTAAAATGGATCATATCCAACCATTTTTCAACAACTTTAGTTGATCAACAATTTTATATTTATAACATTCAAGTATCATAGAATTCTTTCTATATCCAAAACTTATAGTAGACAATATTATGTCGTCCAATTTATTTTAGAGTAAATATATCTATGTAGGTGCCTCAATATACAAGCTCACATGATAAATGCAAGCTCATCTTACAAAATGTTGATGAAATGAGATATCTATATTGCTAAGTTATTTCCATGTTCTTGGTAATTTAATGCTATAGTGTTTAGTATAAATTGTATAAGAAATAAATTATGAGGACTAAACTCCTTAAGAACAATTCATTAGGCATGAATTCCCAATAGCATTAACCTATTTAAACCCTTATAATAAGTTTAAGGTTTGTAGCCTCAATGTAATAGCCAAGCAATTTCAAGAGAAACACAATTATACATTTTAAAGAAAAGAGAAACTTTAAAGAGTTGATTTTTTGTACAAAGAACCAAATATTTTGAATCATTTAGGTGATGACATTATTAATTGTCATACTTACCAAAAAATAATGATGATGGTATTAATAATGAGATGAGCTTAATATTGAAGAGTTGAAATTTTTAGGTGGTAGTAGTATTGACTTTGATACTTACCCAAAAATATTGATGACAACAATAGCAATTAGATCAATGAGCCATGAAATTTTATAATTTTAATAGAATCTAAGTCCAATATTGTATATATATTATTTTTCTTATATAGAAGTTATAACCAATTGAAAGCATTTGATACTATAGTATCTTAATCTTCTCAAAATAAATGAGTTCATTATCATGTTAATCATAAATTCATGTTTTCCATGTCACAAGATAGATGGAAGTTATTAATATAACACATAACCTTACAAAATATTTAGATATGAATAGATTTTATGTTAAATATAGTTAGTATCGTGTCTAACTATTAAGAATTTAGAGGCCTACTTGAATACAAATTTATTAGTGGTAATAATTTTATAGTTTTCATCCATATGAGACTCTTCAAATTTTCTTATTAGTAAATTACTAAATATTTAAATTGCATGGGTGGTGGTAATTTCAAATTTGATACATTACCAAAAAATGAAATGATGATGATGATAGTGGTTATATTAATATAGTGGTTAAAGTGATAATTTTGATAGGATCTAAGTGAAATGTACATTATTTAAAAAAAAAAAATCAATATAGTACTCAAATAGAATCAACATACTACTAAAATAGTTTTCTCCAATTAAGTAATATGGTTTTTCCCATTAAGTTTTCTCATGTGAAATGACTATGTACTATGTAGATGTGTGTGTTTTCCTTTAAATGTATGGTTTTACTTTTGAATATACCATTTTTTATGTCAGTGCTATATTACATTGCAATCACTCTCTCCTATATAAAGGATATGTGTGCATGTTTTCATGCTCTTAAGGAATAAAGAAAAAATGTTACTTTCTAAAAAAATTTAGGACATGTATGATTTTGTAATATTATGGAATGATAACTCACATGATGGAAAATTTTATTCTATGTCCAACTTTTAAACTAAACTTGATAAATGGACATGTTTATGATTGTAATGTGTTATTAAAAGAATATAATGTTAAAAAATTATATAAATTTATTATAATCTAATGACTCTTAGTACATGAAATGGTTGATGTACATGTTTCTCTTTGAAATTTATATATTTCATGTTTTTTTTATAGAAGGATGATGAATATTCTTGTACTTTCAATAAAATTCAATCAATTTGTATTATACATTTGATAATAAATTCAATAAAATAGATATGAAATTCTAAATTTTCTTTACAAAATTAATAATATGGCATGTACCTCATTATATTACATATGCATGTTATTATTTAGAATATATCCTTGGACATCATTCATGTATATGATAACTTTAAACAATGAATCTTAGCTAGCTACTTTGATATATATGTGGATAGGCAATATGTATTGAAGCACTTTCAGCTCATGATATAAAATTCTAAGTGAGATCCTATTTTAGAAATTAAATTATAACATAAAATTTAATAAAAAATATTGATGATGTTTAAATATATTTTTTTTAAATAAAGGGGTAAAAATTTATTGATAAAAAGTCTGGATTACAAAGTACAGTTGAGCCCCCACCCAGGACTCAAATAAGCAACAAGACAGGCTAAATCACCAGACAAGGTCAACTCCCAAAGAAAACCAAAAAAAAACAAACCACATTAAGTCTGAACATCCTTATGGATCAACTCCCGTAGGTGTTGAGAATCCCTAGACGGGAGACTCTCCCAGTTATCAATACTCTGAGTATCCAATAGCTCAGAAGCCCTTTTGGCCAGGTAATCGGCAACCCCATTCCATTCCCTTGGAATGTGCACAAAGGATATAAATTCGAACTCTTCACTCATTACGAGAATCCGAATGGTCCACGGAGGCCAACTGCCAATTAACATCCTCCACTCTTTTCTTGTTTAAAAGATTAACCAAAATTTGAGAGTCGGGACTCACAAAGAATCCTGTGCCCGACCAAGAGAAAACCCCCTTTGCAAGGCCTCAAGTATCGCCAGAGCTTCCATAAGATTGTTGGAGTGAACACCTTTATAAATGGAAAAGAAAAAAGCTGACCACGCCAGCAGAATCTCTCCCAACACCACCAATTCCAGCATGTCCAGGATTGCCCCTGGACGACCCATCAGTATTAATTTTTAAAACTCCTCTAGGGGCAGTCTCCATCTACCCTCTCTCCTAACCTTCTTGCTAAGCTGAGGAATCCTACTAGGGCTAGAAGAATTCACACCAACCCCAAACAAACCAAGGGCCTGTCGTACCTTCTCCTCCTTAGAGTCCAAATGAGGGTCCACATCACATTTACTATGGATAGTTTCTTGAACCATACACAGGATCCTTTGCCAGATCTGTTGAACAGCCAAATGACTTCCCTCAAAAATGCGTCGGTTTCGTTCGAGCCAAATCTGCCAGATGATGCAAGAAGGGCCCAAATTCCAAGCCACTTGGAGGAAGGGGGCCTTGGCTGGAGGTCTGCCCAGACTACTCCAAAACTCCACTAGGGAGAGCACATGAAAACAAGGATGGTTCCAGGCACTCCACCAACAGTGCCAAATGTCTCTGGCAAGGGAGCATTGGAAAAATAAATGAGAAGAGTCATCCTCATTCTTACCACAAAGGACACATAAAGAGGGACCCCGAAATCCCCTCTTCCTCAAGTTATCCCAAGTGAGGCATTTATTACGAGCTACCAGCCAGAGAAAAAAGTTACATTTCGGCCAAGCAAATCTATTCCACACCTTTTTCCACCATGTGACAGGGAGACTCCCGAACTTTTGCTTATCAAGAACTTGATAACCATAGGCTACAGAGTAGGTTCCCTTGGGATTAGGGTTCCAAGCCAGAATGTCTTTATCCCTCAATGAAGAACAGTACCTCCCTGCAAGAATAAGAGCAAGCACCTCTCTATCCTCGGCCAATCCCCCTTGGGGCCATTCCTGCGGATCTTTCCATTTGTACATCTCCATATTTCCAAAATACTAGATTTTTTTAAAGTCCTCCACATGAGACCAGCCTGCTTCCAAGAAAAAAATGCTTAGGGAATGTAACCTGGGATATTGAGTCAAGATAGGAGGGTGGCCATCCCAAGAATCCTCCCCAAAAAGAACATCTGATCCCCGATTGCAAATCCAGAACAAACCCTACTTAATTAGATTAGCTCCTCTTTTCAGAGTGTCCCAGATAACAGAACCTTTCCCAACCAAACTGGCTCTAGGGATATCTGCCTCAGAAATACCTCTCAAGTATTTATAAGATAATATTTTAGCCCAAATCTGATCTTGAGAGGTACACCATCTCCAATAAAGTTTCACAACCAAAGCACGCCCAGAAAGAGTTACTGTCGCAACCCAAGGCCTCCCTCTTGAACTGGCCTACAAATGGAATCCCATCTAACCAAACTCCATTTAGATTGATCAAGTTTGCCAGACCACAAAAACTGTCTTGACAGAGCATCCATGTCCTTGATGAAACGAGAAGGAGTTGTTTGCACAAAACATCTGTAAATGGGTAAAGCTTGAATAACAGATTTTAAAAGCAATACTCTACCTACAGAGGATAGCCATCTGACAGTCCAGTGATTTACCTTCCTTCTAAACTTATCAAGTATAGACTGCCAAGAAGATCTAGGCAGAGGATGAGATGAAATCGGGATCCCAAGATAAATGAAGGGGGAGTCCCGACCTGGAATCTTAGAATGCCGAGCAATCCTGGCTTGAATAAGAGGGGGTATTGAAGAAGAAAATAAAGGACTTGTCCTCATTAATCACCTATCCAGAAGCACCAAGATATATGTCAAGAGACTGTCTAATGTTTCCAGCTTCCTTGATAGTGGCAACTCCCAACAAAGCAGTATCATCAACAAATTGAAGGTGGGAAAGAGGTGGCAAACTGTTATCCCACTTCCACCCCTGAATGAGACCATGCCTAAACTGAGACTTGAGTAATCTGCCCAACCCTTCTGCCATAATGATAAACAAATAAGGAGATAGAGGATCTCCTTGCCTCAATCCCCTTGAGGCCTCAAACAGCTCCGTAGTCTCGTTATTAACAAGAACAGAGAATGAGGAAGAAGAAATACAGCTCATCACCCATCTAATCCATTCCTCCTCAAAGCCAAAAGCAGCAAGAACTTTTTGAAGAAAGGACCATCTAACTCTGTCATAGGCTTTTGCCATGTCCAACTTAATGAACATAGTTTTCTCCTTAGAAGTTTCCATTGAGTGAATAGCTTCTGTAGCAATAACAACCCCATCCATGATTTGTCGGCCAGCAACAAACCCACCTTGCTCCTCAGAGATGATTTTGCTCAACCATATCTTGACCTCTCAGCAATAATTTTTGTGATGATCTTATATACAACATTACGAGAGAGCAATAGGCTTGAACATATCCAAGGAATTCGCTCCCTCTTTCTTGGGAATAAGCACCACAAAGGTAGCATTTAGGGCCCTTAGCATCTGTTTGTTCTTTTGGGACTCACGGACCACTTCCAAAAGGTCAAATTTGATTAACTCCCAAAACTCTTGATAAAACTCAATCGGGAATCCATCCGGACCCGGGGCTTTCCCCTTTTTCATCTTGAATACAACACTTTTCAGCTCCTCAAGGGAAATTGGATCCATCAAGTGCTCATTCATCTCTCTAGAAACAATCGAGGGAATACAGTTTAGAATAAGTTTTTCTTCCTCATCATCTGAGAGGGCATCCTCCTTGAAGAGAGAGGAAAAATACCTCTTAGTCTCTTCCGAAATATCCCTGAAAGAAGAAAGCAGGGCACCCCGAGAATTAACAAGAGAGGTAATCAGGTTACCATTACGACGAGCCTTAACGAGTTATAAAAGAAGGTTGTGTTCCTATCCCCTTCCTGAAGCCAATCTACTCGAGCTTTTTGTTTCCAAAAAATTTCTTCCCTCGGTTCCCATTCAGCAAGGTCTTTTACAGCTTTCGATTCCTCAACAAGAAGCTCCTCTGTGAGTCCATGATCTCTAATCTTCCTTGAGGCTTCTTCCACCCTCCTAAGAGCTGCCGACTTAGCCAAGGAAAGGTTCCCAAAATTTAGTCTATTCCATCTCTTCAATTTATGCTTAACAAATTGAAGCCGCTTCATAAAGGAGTACATAGCATTGCCATGAGGAGGTTTGCCATTAGTCCACCAGCCTCGCATGAAATCATGAAGCTTAGGATCTCGCAACCACATAAGTTGAAACTTAAATGAGGGATTCTTTTTTAGCCCTAACTCCAGAGTAGAGAGTTTGATAGGCCAATGATCAGATCCTCTACCCTCCAGAATCACAGAACTAGTGCTTCTATTATTGCCAATCCAAAAACTAGAGATCGAGAAACCTATCCAGTCTCTACGAAATGGAATATTCCCCACATCTTCTATTATGCCGAGTAAATATCCCATTATTCGGCTTGATGTCAACCAAGTTCAAGGCCCGGATATGAGCATTGAAGACAGAATAAAAAGGCTCAAGACGATCAATCCCCCCACGTTTTCCTCCAGACAAGTGATAGAATTGAAGTCTCCAGCCAAAATCCATGGGTACAGGGGAGCCAGACTTCTCACAAAGCCAATGTGCTCCCATAAATTCACTTTACCATTGTAATCAATAGGAGCATACACGTTTGTAAGTAGGATGGTCTCACCAGATTCATTATCATGCCCGATCATCGAAATAGACCACCTGTTGGAAATCCAGGTAAGAGGAGAGATCTTAACTGGATCCCATAAACAAGCAAGGCCACCGAGCATATCCACATGCACCAATACACTGACATTGCCCCTTTCTCCACAACTTGGGAGCAATATTGAACAAACTATCAATAGCTAATTTAGTCTCCTGAATAAAAACCACATCCGGAGAATGAACACGAATCAAATCACGAACAACTTTTTGTCTGGGATGTTGTTCAACCCCCTTACATTCCATGAAAGTATAATCATTTTTGGGGGTTATAAAAATGGGAGTCCAATGTTCTCACCAACCTTGAATCCAATGAAGTCTCCCCCATTTACTTAATTTTCTCCTGGTCTTTCTTTCGAGCCCACCTTCATATTCTTATCCGAAGCATTTTTTTTAATTATTTTATCTTTGCAATCCCAGCCACCGTAGGAGTTTTACCAGTCCATGGATGACTGCATCAGTGCCTAGGTAGGAGAGGGCATGTCTAAATCTGTGCCATTTTCTAAGATAACTTCACTTCCAGGGCTAGGGCCAACCATATCACCTATACTCGGAACCAAAGCCCTCTGTTCTTCATTTAAACCCCCTATATCTGGTTCCCTTGGTTCCACCTCATGAAGAGACAACTGATTTGGTCCTGTTATATCTATAACAGGTAGCGATGTTTCAGGTATCTCCACGCACTGATCAAGATTCTCTAGAATTTCAAAACGGTTGAGTTGAGCATCTGGCTGGTTATCCTTAATGTCTCTTTTTGCCTTTCTTCCTTTGTTTCGAGGTTTTACCGTAACAAAGCCTTCCTTACCTTGATCCCCCTCCTTTATCGGGGCTTTTCCTTTATCCATATTTTGTACAGGCTCGAGAGGGCCCAGGATTTGAAGCCACAGGCAGGACAAACTTAGGGCATTTTCTTTGTAAGTGGCCATATTCATGGCAAATCCGGCAACGAAATGGGAGAGCTTCATAGTCAAGTTTTTGAACCCATTTGGTTGATCCGAACTGTATTTCAATAGAATCTGGAATAGGATTGTTTAAATCAATTTCAACACAGATACGGGCAACAGAGATTACCTTTTTATCCAGCGTTTGTCGTGACGGCCCAACCGGCTTCCCAAGTAGAAGGGCAATCATATGCAAGATGTCATTTCTCCAAAATTCCAATGGGAGCCACGGAAGCCGAACCCACACCGGAACCCGTGACGGCCGCTCCTCTGATGGGTTGAAACCCACATGCCAAGGTTTAAGAAAGAGTCCCGCTTGGTTACAGAAATAGGGACCTCCTTCAAATGCTTTGTTACGATCCGCAAGACAAGAAAAAACCACCATAAAATAGTTGTTTGCACTCAGCATCACCTCCACATCACCTTCAGGGTTCCAAGTCTTCCTAACCCAAGCCTCCACAAAGGGAAGAGAAATTCGGATGCCCATAAATTTACCAATAAGCGCATGTTTGGTTAAATACTCCACATCTTCTGCCATCGAGTCCGGTTGAACCACTAGAACCGGCCTGGCTTCACATCGTTCCAAACATCCATTGTTCTTTAACAAGCGATTCCTGGCATGCAATGGGAAATCCTGTTCCTTCCAATCATTTTTAAAAGAAATACCAGCCCTAGCATGCACGCTCTGTGACGGACCTGATGCCATCACTACATTCCTCCAGTTGTTCATACCTCCTCCAAAAACTGCTGCCATCCCCGCAGAGCCCACCAGATAGGTCTCAAAAAAATTCTAGCAAAGCAGCTTTCTTCATCCTTATGTTGTTTAAATATTGTTTACCATGACATGATCTCATTATATCATGAAAAGCTATAACTTCCTTGATATATTATTATAAATGAATAAAAATAAAATCATAATTTATTCATATGATTTAAGGATAGAGGAAAAATGATCCATTGATATTATATAACATGTTTATATTGTAGAAATGGAATGATGGATAGAACATTTAGAATTAACCCCTTGGATGAATAAACAAACCCATATATTTTTATCATTTTTCAAAAAATGACACTTCTAGTTCATTGTGTAGCTCACCATAAGTGTTTAGCTCCAAAGATGCTTCTCAAAAGATTCCTAGGGCTAATGTATGCTGAAAAAATTTCAACCAAGTATTTTCATGGATTCAAAACTCAGCAAA
Source organism: Wollemia nobilis (assembly GCA_028583015.1). NCBI lineage: Eukaryota > Viridiplantae > Streptophyta > Pinopsida > Araucariales > Araucariaceae > Wollemia > Wollemia nobilis. The sequence goes on along the minus strand of JAQPPZ010002877.1, from coordinate 9,630,153 downwards.
AATAAATAATGGATTAAAAGAATTACTTATGATCATGCAAATTGATGTGTCATATATTTTACAATTTTATATTCATAAATGGTTGTACGAAGAAGTTATCATAAGGTGTGTGAAGCTTATGACAACAATTACTTATGATCATGCAAATTGATGTGACATATATTTTACAATTAAATGGTTGTATGAAGAAGTTATCATAAGGCATGTGAAGCTTATGCCAACAATTTTAACTTTATGGAAAAATGAAAACAAATGTTCTTCTTGATATGACAAGAAATAAATTTATTTTACTTAGTTTGTTTTGCTTTCTTATATTGGGTGAACTTAATAAGTTTAACAAAGATATTTTGAGAAAAAATTGTAGACACTATAAGCCTTCGATTAGCACTTATTGTAACCATAAATACCTTAATTAAATGGCTCTTAAGAGAAGAAACATTTGGAGAAGGTACAACTCACCTCTTAAGAGAAGAAACATTTGGAAAAGGTACAACTTACCTCTCAAAGTTTTTAATTGATTCTCAATATGAGTAAATTTAAATCAAATAGGAAGATGGAATCATGCGTAAGCATGATTATTTCACATTTTTATTCTAGCTGTAAAGAATGATTTCGTTGATGCAATAAAATAAAATATGAAACCTTCTATTGAAGGAACTAAAGAGAGATGTTGTAGCTTATAAAAGGCTATATCGAGTCTCTCATAAGTCATTTAAATGAAAGGTTTTCTTTTTTTTCTCTTTTTAATGTAGCAAAGCTCTTCATTGTATCATCCTAAAGAACATCAAAGTCAGAAATAAATCCAATGTATTGTCTTGATAAATTTCTCCAACATTTACAACATGCTATTTCAAATGATAGTGTATCGTTATTTGATGTTAAAGCTTGTAAAAGACAACTCCAATCCTATGTTAATTCATTAAATTTGGCTTAAGAGGGATTTTCAATAAAGTAAAGTAAAATATTTCTTAACATCCACGAGGCCAAAAGCCCTATGGGAAAATCTTCATGGAGGATGTTTATCCAACCCACTTTGATCTTCTTATTTGAAATTTCCACTTAAATTGTACATTGAACAAAATTATAAAACAATGACACAAAAATTATCCATGTATAATAAAATCATGATAAATTGTACTTATTATTCTTGTATGTACAATGGATAATGAAAGGTGATTCTCTAAATTAATGTTGTCTACATTGGTTGCACATACATAAGAATATCTTAAAATAAACTTAAATTAAATAACATAAATTAAAATATAATTTATGATGCATGAAAACATTCAAAACCAAAAACAATTACTATTAGTTCTATTATAAAAATTTGAATAAGTTATATTAAAATACTTAATTGTAGTTTTAGTGTAATGATTAAAAAACTATAAAATTATTTTATAAGGAAAAATGTTTTACTTTTAAGTTTTTGGTATTCAGCTGTTTTTTTTTTTAAATACACAGAGGAATTGGTAACTACCTTTCTTTTTAATAACTGATCAAGGGTCAAGTTGCACTGCCTTCAATTATAGAGTTAAATCATGGTGTTACCACTATAACCTTTATCAGTGGAGTGAGGGAGATCCGATACACGACCTAAAGTGAGAGAGACCCTTTGTAGCTCAGGATTTGTACGGCCATCATCAAGCATGCCCGGTGAAGTTTAAAATTTGAACCTGAGTCTTCTCTTTGTAAATAACCAACGTCTTACCAATCTACTTAATCCGATAAAAACAAAAATATTTTATTTTCACGCTGTAATATTGTTAGTTGTCGGCTTATAAAAGTTATATAAATTTGTTGTTCTTTGCTTCTGGAAGTCAATGGTACGCCCACCGATATATTCTTGACGATTCCTAAACCGTTTCCTGTCACTTTTGTCTCCGTGATCATACACCTTATTTACTTTCCCATCACTTGTTTTTGTCTCCACGTTCTCGTCCGATCTCTTTGCACAACTTCCTTTATCATCGTGTTCAGTGTAGACATAAAAATTTCTACAAAATTTTCATGACGATTCCTAAACCGTTTCCTGTCACTTTTGTCTCCGTGATCATACACCTTATTTACTTTCCCATCACTTGTTTTTGTCTCCGCGTTCTCGTCCGATCTCTTTGCACAACTTCCTTTATCATCGTGTTCAGTGTAGACATCAAAATTTTCATCAGGACTTTGATAACCAAGCTGTCTAAAGATAGGAACTAGTTAGAATTAGTAACATTTTTATTTTATTAACAATTGAATACAGGATCAAATATTTTTTTAAGGTTTTTGTCTCCGAACATAGGTTAAATCATTGCTTTTATAACTCTAACTTCTTCGGACATTAATACATTGAGTGAAAAGTCAGACTACTACTTTACCTTTTATTGAATATGCCTTCAAATTTAAACTTAATTTTTTTCTTAATAAATACCTAAAACCTTAACAATCCACAAGTTTTCCTTCACCCTTTCGTCCGGTCATGGAGACACTGCATATCTCCACCATGTCAAACTTCTCGAAAAAAATAACACGTGTTTATGGATCAGATGACCTTGACCGATCTGCATTTCCGTATATAAGTCGTCAGTGGTTTGAATTCGGATTACGTATGTTAAAAGGTAAACGCTTAAATTCGTTTGTTTTTCAAAATCACAAATCTTATCATCCATAATTTTTCCTCTAGAAAACTTACTCAAAATAAAAGTGAGGCCCTCAACTTGGGTTTAAAGTTCCTCCCTGTTCCTCCTCCCATGGCCAAAGAGGTTCTAAAATAGGATTTTTTAGGCTTTTGTAGACGTCTTCGTCTTGAATGTTTCTTTGGACAGAGAGGTGGCCCTCCAAAATTACCTAAGACCATTGATCATTTTCATGTCTCCAACCCAAGTTTTAAACCCTCACAATTTTATAGGCCTTTGGAAGAAATTATAGGTATGGGTGAAAGATTCCTTAATAATAAATTATCTGCTACCAGTCCCACCCGCCAACATACCTTTCCACCCCATATCTGGTCTACCATCCATTCCCTTGCCAATAACAAATCCACTGTCATTAGGCCAATAGATAAAAAATTGGATGTTTGTGTTTTGTCCATGGATTGGTACATTTCAAAAGGTGGTTTCCAACTTTCAGATCAGAATGTGTACTCTAAATTAAATAGAGTCCCTTGGTAAGATATTTTTTATCAGCTTTAGGACTTGCTTGGTTTGGCTTTTAGGAGGAATTTGCTTTCAGAAAACCATAGGACATTTTTTGCTCCAAGTAACACCATCCTCTGCCAGAGTGTGTCTTTTACTTGCTCCCCAAAATCCCCAAGCTGAATTTCCAAAGGCTCTTGAATACCTTTTTGTTGTAGCCCCAAACTTTTACCTATATATCTCAGGATAGATAGGATTTTCTTGGGAAGTGATTAGTCATTGGATAAGTAACAATGGATAAAATAATGCTCTACAGGAAGAGGGTTGCTACCATAGATCTTTTCTTTGAGGAATACACCTACAAAGATGAAGGTACACGTGCTAATGTGTATGATTTGACCTTTCTTATAGGGTAAATCCATAGTCCTCGATGAAGGTGGTAACTTGGCAAGATCCATAAGAGGTTCTTGAAGAAATAGATTGACTTGATTCTATGATGAAACATTGCTTATCGGTTCCTCATTCACCTTTAGATTTTCAAGTTGCTTGGTGATGTGAGATGAAGAAACTGATGGGCATAAATTGAGATCAGAATGAGCTTGCTCATCAATTGAATAATATTAAATGGGTGAGGGTCACCTAGAATGGTGATAAGTTGATCTTTGAAGTTGAAATTCAAATAATGATGAAAGGTAGAAAAGAGAACCCTCATCCCACGGATCCAAGGGTGTCCAATAAGAAGATTAAAAGATGCAATACAAGACACCACATAGAACAAAGTATCTAAGATCTTAGGTCTAACTCTAAGGGGGAGAGATATAATATCGCAGGCCTCTTGGAACTCATTGTTGAAAGCCTTGATGATGATATCATATTTAGTTAAATATTCCTCTTTAAAACTAAAATTTTGGAAGAATTGATAAGTGCATAGATTAAGGGAAGAACCATTATCTATCAAGATTCGCTTAATAAAAATTTTCCCAATGGATGCAATGATGTAGAGGGAAGAATCCTCTCACAAGTTTGAGGAAGGAATATAATCATCTAAAAATGTGATATGATGTATCCCAAGAGAACCAACAACATCATCTATAGCACTAAGGGAAATATCTTGAGGAATAAATAGTTGTATTAGAAGCTTCAACAAGGCTTCCCTATGAATAGGATAAGTTTGTAAAAGTTATAAGAGGAAGATTTTAACTAGGTTATTGCTAACTATTGTTGAATGTCAAAGGAGATTTTAGGTTGTGCATTCAACATTAAATGTGGGTTTTCTATTCTTGTGCTCCTTTTTTGGGTACTCTTCAAAACTAAGGATGGTTTCAAAGGTTGGTTGAATGTAGAACTCATCTCCTACTAAGATCATTGAGTTGGTTGTGCTTGAGTTTATTTCCTTGTATTATTGCTATCATACCAACCATATTATTTTAGGGAGGTCACACATTACAATATGACACTTGATTAGTTGTTTTTTGCTCATTCTTAGGCAGGGGATCTTGGAATATCCCCATGTCTTGATTAGTTGTGGGTGCTTGTTGATTAAGAGGTTGATTATTTGCTAGAGTATTAGGTTGAGGACCTTCTATGACAAGGTGACCTTCATAAATTAAGTCATGAACCACATGTGTCAAACTCTTACATGAAATTGTCATGTGCCCCTCCACTCTATGATACTCATAATGTTGTCTAGGCTTATACTAATAAGTCACGGTATCATGTTGCCTTATGAGAGGTAACTCAATCATATTTTCTTCCAAAATCTGCTTTAGAACCACGCTCATAGGCGTGTTGAGTCTTGTAAAATTCCTTGGTGGTGATTTTTGAGTTTGGCTCATATCATATTTTATAGGACGTTAACAACACTGTTAACATGCCTACTATTAGTTACCCCATAACCAACTACATGTTTGTTCTTATACTAATTTTTTGTGGTCCTATCTTCTTCTTTCTTTGGATTAATTTGACCTATTCAAATAAGGGCGTTATCTACCCTTCTTGTTAGATCTATCGCTTGGTCGAAAGATATAATAGTTGTTTCCAATTAATATGATATTTTCTCTTGTAAATTTCTAATAAAGATCTCTAAAATGTCTCGAGGAGATAAATTATATCTCAATCGTCCTACTAAACTTCTCCAACGAGATAATAATTCTAAAAAACTTTCATCTTTACCTTGCTTCAACATATAAACATCTTTCATAGTCACATTTTTCTCAACATAAGTTCTAAATTGCTGAACAAATAGTTTCATTGTCTCTTCAAAATTCCTCAAATAATGATGAGGCAGTTGATAATACCTTTTCAATGCCATACCACCAAGGCTCTTAGGGAACATATTTAGCAACAACATATCCTCATATATAATATCATGGCATGATGTCCTAAATATCCTTAAATCTTTAATTGGATCCTTTGTTCTCTTATAAATAGGCAAAACTAGCATTGAAAAATGCTTAGGGTAGGGCCTAGAAGTGACAACAGGGTCTAAGGGCTTATTGTACATCTCCTTGTAGTTATAAGTGAAACTTGGAGGTTGAATCATATCCACTTTTGAAACCAATTGCTTCACCATGCTTGTCAAACTTTGCACATTGATATTGTTGTTATGCAATACCCCTAGGTTCCCTAGGGGAGGGGTATAGGTAGGATGCTGAAAGAGAACTTGGCCAATATTGGAGGTATTAAAACTGTTATGGTATGGGTTATGATATGTGGTATCTTGTTGTGAAGGATAATTAACATTTGGTGGAACAAAAGCATGAATGTTGAGATGAGCAAAATGAGGAGGAAATTGAGCATAATTTTGGGATGCACTACTGGATGGGGGATCTTATGGAATTCCCTCAAAGTTGGTGGTCATAGTAGTAGTATAAAAAGGATTAACATGATTTGAAGATTCAAACAAGGGGTTGTTATGAACATGCCTAGGAGTAACAGTTTGAGGATAAGATGTCCCATCTCTTTCGAGTTGGGCTTCCCTTAACCAAATATTCCTTATGGTGTTTCATAAAACCTCATATATGATCAAATGATGTGAAAGTGAAGCCTCCATTGGGCCCATCAAAATGATCAAAGTTAGTACTAGCTTCTACATGTTCTTCCTCTTCTACATCTAGATTGTGATTCTCCCTATCAATCTGATCATCTTCTTGAAAAATACGATCAGATTCTAAAATATTTCACTTACTCCTAAGGGTGGGAACCATTAGGAGGAAGGGAAAGGATAGAGAAGAAAACTAACAAAAGACACATAAGAATATTTTTAAGATGTTTTTAATGTTTTCTAATTCTAAGTAAACAAAATTAGTGGTCTTGCTTAGAGTTTTCAAAAATAAGAACAAAAAAGAAAGAGGTTTACTATCTTGGACACTAAGATGTGTGTTCATGTTGGGTTCACCAAAGATGTAGAGAGAGAAAACTACTCTATTGTGTATAATTCCTAGTTGTATCTGCTAAGAGTCGAGGTGATTGTGGTGGTGTGTTATATTCTCTACACTTGAGGGTTTGGGGATCAAAGGGTTCACCAAAAATAGTTTAAGGACTTGCTCCAAGTTTGAGGTGAAAATATTTGCATGTTTATATTGAACAAACATCTATTTTTGGCCTTTCTAAAGTCTAATCTATGAAAATAAACTAACAATGCAAGACAACCAAAGATGCAAAAAGGCAAGGAACTAACCCTAGAATGATTCTTGATTTTCAATGATTACTAAACCTTGACTTGCAATAAGACAAATATTTTTCTTTCCAGCAAGGGTTTAAGAGAATGCACAAACAACTTTAATCTTAGGATGCAAACTAAATGTGTTTACTCTTTTGAAAGCCTAGAAATAAAGGACCAAGTATTTTCCTTTCTTTTACAATCAAAATATGAAATAGAAAAGAACAAAGGCACTCACCAAATGACCTAAAGATCTAATAGGGAGCTTACCTTATTTGATGGTCGATCCTAGCTTTAACTTGCATCTGGAATATCCAAACAAATTCAAAACCTGTGAAATAGTTTATAAAATCCTATAAAATTTGATCGATGGTTGGGGACCTGCTTAGGCCGCTATGTTACTGAGCTTAGAGGTACAAAAATCAATCCCCCTTGGTAATTTTAGCTTACCATTCAAAAGTAAAATGATTTTTGACCTTTGGAATAAGTAAAAGCAAGATGGAATGGATATGCAACAATGAAATGAAATGAAACAGAATGCAGGTGACAACAAAATAAAATGAAAGTAGTGAATTAGGGTTTTAGGAAGCAAATATTTACCCCCAAACTCTAATTAACCAAATCCATGCCCTATAATGAGGGGTTGCGAGTATGGCTTTCTAAATTTGTACCCTGTATGGGTAGGGCATGAATTTGGTTTAGATACAATTTTTAGGTCCTAAAACACCAAAAAATGAGATGCAAAATAGTAAAAAATAGAGCTAATGATTAATAATGTAAGTAAAGAACCTGGTTAGCTACTGGAGGAATCAATAATAATGATAATATGAAGGAAGCACTCTAGAATGGTAGACTTATCTAACCATCAAGACTCCTCCACTTGATCCCCAAGCACAGCCAACACCACAATAGAAAAACAATAAAAATAATAAATCATAGCAAAAGAGCACTTGTTAGTGAATAATAATAGATTTAAGATCTAGGATTCTCCAAAAATATTTACTAGGGGAAAAAGGAGTCCAATCCTCTATTTATAAGAGGTTTGGAGGGCTAAAATGGAGGGAAAACAAAATTTCACCGTGGCCAAGGGCCAACACCAAAACAGACCAATGAGGAGTGGGGTTTTTGAGAGAAAACCCCTATAACGTCAAATTCATACCTAGTAATTATAGGGCAAGAATTTGACAAGCCAAATTCATGCCCGAATTGGATCGGGCCTAAATTTTGTAAGGCTAGGAAAAAGGTCAAAGGAAGAGAGGAAAAGAGCCCCAAATTTACACTTGGCAAGTTTGGGTGGCTTCCTAAGGATCTAAGGAAAGATTGACTCATTTTTATGGGTCAATTTTCCATGTCTGTAGATCCAAACTCCATGCTCTCAAGGCTATCCCTATTATGTCACTTTGCACGAGCTATGCTCATCTTGACTACAAGACAATCAGAGAGAATAATAGGGTTCATTAGGGTAAAAATTTTAAAGGCCATAACTTTTGCATGTTAAAGTATTTTGAGGCTAAATTTTAAATCACATGATATCTTGACCTCTATGTATTATTGACATTAGTTCATCTGTCTGTTGCCATGTTATGGGTTGGATTGTGTAAGATGGATTACAAATCGTTAGTTTCTCACCTTAATGGGTGAAATTATAGTATTTTGTCAACCCAAATCATTATCCTACTACACTGTAAGAACCCATGGAGGTAAAAACACCAATAAGAAGAGAGTCTCAATGTATTATGAGCAACAAATTGGTTACAATACATGTTAGAGATTAACTCATCTTAAGAAATATTTAGGATTCAAAAAACAAAAGATAAATGCGTTTACTCTTTTGAAAGCTTAGAAATAAATGATCAAGCATTTTCCTTTCTTTTATGATCAAAATCTGAAATAGAAAAGAACAAATGCACTCACCAAATGACCTAAATATCTAATAGGGAGCTTACCTTATTTGATGGTTGATCCTAGCTTTAACTTGCATCCAAAATATCCAAACAAATTCAAAACCTGTGAAATAGTTTATAAAATCCTAGAAAATTTGATCAATGTTTTGGGACCTACTTAGGCCACTATGTGACTGAGCTTAGAGGTACAACAATCAAGCCCCCTTGGTCCTTTTAGCTTACCATTCAAAATTAAAATTATTTTTGACCTTTGGAACAAGTAAAAGCAAGATGGAATGGATATGCAACAATGAAATGAAATGAAACAAAATGCAGGTGACAATAAAATAAAATGCAAGCAATGAATTAGGGTTTTAGGAAGCAAAGATTTACCCCCAAGCTCTAATTAACCAAATCCATGCCCTATAATGAGGGGGTACGAGTATGGCTTTCCAAATTTGTAACCTATATGGGTAGGTCATGAATTTGGTTTAGATGCAATTTTTAGATCCTAAAAAACCAAAAAATGAGATCCAAAATAGCAAAAAATAAATCTAATGATTAATAATTTAAGTAAAGAACCTGGTTAGCTACTAGAGGAATCAATAAGAATGAGAAGGTGAAGGAAGCACTCTAGAATGGTAGACTTCTCTAACCATCAAGACTCCTCCACTTGATCCCCAAGGGCAGCCAACACCACAATAGAAAAACAATAAAAATAATAAATCATAGCAAAAGAGCACTTGTTAGTGAATAATAAGAGATTTATGATCTAGGATTCTCCAAAAATATTGACTAGGGAAAAAGGAGTCCAATCCTCTATTTATAAGAGGTTTGGAGGGCTAAAATGGAGGGAAAACAAAATTTCACCGTGGCCAAGGGGCAACACCAAAATAGGCCAATGAGGAATGGGGTTTTTGAGAGAAAACCCCCTAGATCGTCAAATTCATACCCAGTAATTATAGGGCAAGAATTTGACAAGCCAAATTCATGCCCTGAATGTATCGGGCATGAATTTTCTAAGGCTAGGAAAAAGTTCAAAGGAAGAGAGTAAAAGAGCCCCAAATTTACACTTGGCAAGTTTGGGTGGCTTCCTAAGGATCTAAGGAAATATTAACTCATTTTGATGGGTCAATTTTCCATGTATGTAGAGCCAAACCCCATGCTCTCAAGGCTAGCCTTATTGCGTCACTTTGCACGAGCTATGATCATCTTGACTGCAAGACAATCAGAGATAATAATAGGGTTCATTAGGGTAAAACTTTAAAAGGCCATAACTTTTGCATATTAAAGTATTTTGAGGCTAAATTTTAAATCACATGGTATCTTGAGCTCTATGCACTATTGACATTAGTTCATGTGTCTGTTGCCATGTTATGGGTTGGATTGTGTAAGATGGATTACAAATCGTTAGTTTCTCATCTTAATGGGTAAAATTATAGTATTTTGTCAACCCAAATCATCATCCTACTACACTATAAGAACCCATGAAGGTAAAAACACCAATAAGAAGAGAGTCTCAATGTATTATGAGCAACAAATTGGTTACAATACATGTTAAAGATTAACTCATCTTAAGAAATATTTAGGATTCAAAAAACAAAATATAATTGGGAACATTTGATGTATCCCATTACAATGCCCTACTACAAATGGCACTACCAATGGTTACTTAGAATGCAGGGACAAATCCTTACCCAGTGATAAAGTTGTTTTACATCTTGAAAAACAAACGCAAGAATAATGCCACACTACTTCTCTCAAAAATTGTTTGTCTATTATGGTTCCAGTATTCTATTAAATTTGCATGATATGGCTAGTCCTTTTTATTTAGTTGTGTACATTTGATTTGCCACCCTTGTCATCGAAGATAAAATAGTCCTTGGTTTTTTATACAAGTTCCAATGGGCATTATTTTTTTTATTGTTTTAGGTTTACTCTTTGTAGTCTTTCTTAGATGGAGAAGTCAAAGATTGCTTTAGGAAGGTAGGAAAGATGACAAGCAAAAACTCAATTCCTTATAGAAATAAACACCATCAAAAACATACAACACATGAATTTGGTAAGGCTTCAAGGAGTTTGCATAGAACACTCTCAAAGGTTACTGGTTTACGAGTACATGTGCAATGGCTTGCTAAATTCCTTTTTATTCTCAAAATCTAAAGAAAAAGGAGCAAAAAAAGTGTTGGATTGGAAGACCTAATTTTATATTGTGTTAGGCATAACATACGAATTAGTTTATCTTCACAAGGAGTATAGATATTTCATTATCCATTGTGATATTAAGCCTAAAATCATTCTTCTAGATGAAGACTTCTCTCCATAGCTAGCTGATTTTAGGATTTCAAAGCTTATATGTAAGGATTTTATCAAGGTACTAATAATTATAAGAATAATGATAGGGTTCTTGTCTTTGGAGTGGGTCTATAGCCTGTCAAACACTACAAATGTGGATGTATACAATTATGGTATGACTTTACCATAAATAATAACATATTGTAAAAATATAGACTTGACTATGCATGAACTACGTAGGTACTACATTCCCACATGGGTTACAATGCAAAATCATAAGGGAAACATAAGTGGTATGGTGGATGCATGGATCACCAATAATGCCAATGTTGATGAGGTGGTAAGATCCGCAATGGTAGTCATGTTCTGCATTCAAGAGGATAAAATGCTTGGCCAAGCATGGTTCAAGTTGTAGATATTTTAGAGGGAATGATGTAGCCTCATGTTTTTGGGTTCCCTAGCTTTAGGAGGGTCAACGTTAATATGGACCAACTAGAGGAGGAAGAAAGCAATAGTTTCATTCAATTTCTATAGAGGTACTTAATTCACCCATAAAATAACCTTATTTTTTTATTACTAGATATTTAGGAAATAAAATAAATTGAGCTAAATAGTGTATGTGAAAATAAATGATCTCTAACAAAGAAAATTGGTGGGATTCCTTCTTATACCACAAATACTACTATTACATATCAAATGGTTGTCTTGTATGTAATTATGTAATGAATAAAACTTAGATATGGAGAAACTTGGAAAGGATCGTGATGTTAATTTCTAACCAACAATGTTGGATGTCTAGAAATGGTAGAAAAATTCAACTCTATAAATAGAATCTTAGGCCAGTTTAGGCAACATATTTTTTATTGCCTAAAATACTAGCTCCAAAAAGGAAATATATGTTTTCTCAATCAAGTGGTTAACTTTTAGATTATTCCCAACATCAAGTCTAGGCAGGAGCTAAACATTCCTTGGGATTTGAATGATGATTGGCTCTCCTTCATATCTTCTATGGAGGGAAGGCTCCCTCTAGATCCCAATAACATTGACAAACTCATATGGGGTAACATTAATGGTTGAGGGACCTATTCAGTTAGCAACGGGTACAAGATTCTTAGAGGTAACTTTCCAACTATACCTAGATGGAAACATATTTGGCATAAGGATGCAAATTCCTAAAGCTATTTTCTTCTATTGGATAACGATACAAAACCAACAACTCACTTTTGACAACCTAAGGAAAAGAGACATTATGGGTCCAAATTGTTGTATCCTTTGTAAGGCAAATGAAAAAAGTAGAGATCATCTTTTCATACAATGTATGCACATCAAATAAGTATTGTAATCTCTCTTGAGTAATACCATTCTCTAAATTGCTTTCCCTACCTCCTTTCAAGAAGTGATGGATATCTCATCATCTACCAAAGGGGTGAGAAAAGAAACCAGTTGGTCTACAACTACTAAACTTCTTGCTTCTTAATACTTATTCTAGGTGATTGAGAAGGCTCAAAATGCTCTTATGTTTAGGGATCAAACCACACTTTCATGGGTCATAGCTAAATTAGTCTAGTCCCTTCTCAAGGAGATGGTTTTAAATAACATCAAGCCCTCAAAAAATAAAAATAAAAATAAGGATGTTTCCCTTCTTCTCAGCACTGCTACACCCTTTTCTTTCATGGGTCCTTAAAGGAAAACATAGGACCTATTGGCAAAGAAGGAATTATTCTCTTCGATAAAAAGCCTTACTTGAGATATGTTGTTGGTCTTGGCATCATTAAAAATAATTATGCATAAATTCAAGCTCTAAAACTAAGGCTTTCTCTATACACATATGAGGGAATTGATGATTTTAAGGTTTTAGGAGATTCTCATCTCATTGTAAATGCTATCACAAAATCCCAATATAAATCAATTAGCATTGCTTATTGTACCAAATATATCAACAAAATGATTAACCTTTTCTCTCAGGTAGAATTCTAGCACATTAAAAGAAAGTACAACGTGGAAGCAGACAAAATAGTAAACTTGAGGACCACACTTCAAACTAAAATCTTATAATTGTGGCACATGTAACACCTAGCCAACATGGAGTGCTACAAGCACTACCTATGCTAAACTAGCTTAGGGTGTATGTAACACCTAACCAACATGTAACATTGTAAGCACTACATGTGCTAAATGAACATCCTTAATTTAAATTGAATAGTAGTAAATGAATGTTTTTGTTATACTATAAATGTATAAATTAAATATAATAATAGTATATACTATTCACAATTTAGTCTTGTTTAAAATAGGGCTTTATATAGTCATTACAAACCATTCAAAATTAATAAGATACGTCCAAGTTATCTTAATAAGTAACACAAATAATTTAATTACTCTCTACGTACTTTTAACCTTGTAATCCTTACAACATTATATTAAATAATATACTTATTTAATTAAAAAAATTCTAAAATTAAAATATTTTTTGTTTTCATGTGGAATATAGGCTATAATATTGCCTACTATCAGTTCTCAACTTATAAAAGTTATTTAATACCTGATATAAACTTGCGGTTCTCTGTTTATAGAAGTCAAATGGTATGCCTACGATGATTCTTTCCTTAATTGGTTCATGTCAGTTTTGTTTCTAATATTTTAACCTTTAGGGACATGTATTATACTTAAAAATGCAGAGAATTGGTAATATCTTTTCATTTTAACAACTGGATATAGGGTTAGACATTTTTTCGGAGATTGCTTTTAAACACAAGTTAAATCATTGAAGTTGTGCCTCTTTTCCTCCTTAAACGTGGCCCAGAGTGAAGGAGACTTTGGATGGCTCAAGGTTAGTACCGCCAAGCGTGCAATCCGCAAGCTCAAATCAGACTACTAACTTTTACCTTATTAGACATACTCCCAAGATTTAAATCTAAGTTTCTTCTTAGAAAATACCTAAAATCTTAGCAATCCACCTAACACTCATAACTCGAAATTAATATAATTTTGCTTCCACAGTCTATGATATTTTCTTCATGTGATCTCACCCTTTTCAATATGTCATTTATCAGTCTCCATGTTCTCCGTCATTTTTGTTTCTTGAGCTCATCCCTTACTTTTCCTATCACTTGTATTAGTGAACCTACCGTTTACCACTTTTATTTTCTTTTTTCTTCTTATCTCACCCTTATTTACTATTTACTTTTTTCATGACTTATACTAATCAATCTATCTCAAATTTCTCTCCATGTTCTGTATCACTTCTGTCTTCGTGATCTCATATTTACTTTTCCATCGCTTGTCAGTGTGCCATTTGTGACTTTTGTCTCAGCGGTCTCGTTCCTCATTTACTTTCCCCTGTCCCGTGTGTTCGTTCTCTCTGCGCAACTTCCTTGACACGGTACACAACCAATAGGACAACGACAATAGTATCATCGTGTTCAGTCTATACATCAAAGTTTTCATCATGTGGAGACAAAGGACTTTGATAAACAAGCTGTCTAACGATGTTTTGCTCTTGCTTTCGTGTGACGGTGGCTGCACTTTCCTTCCGTAAGTGATGTGAAACCACTCTGTTTTCAAGGTAATGTTAACTAATGAACGACTTTGAGTTGGGCACTTCGAGTTTGTCCAAATAGAGGTAAATAGAATTTCTTTTTCATTATCTAAGCCATTCAATGTTGATAGTATTGATCCTAAGTCATGACCTTTGCCTTTGAAACTGAAATTTCTTTCGACCATTTAATGTTCATACGGTTTATAGTACTTCCTTAAATGAGAGTCGTTCATTCAACATTCATGACTTGGCCTTTTTCATTATCTACGCTACATGGAAGCCTGACCCTGACTAGTACTTTCCTTTCTGCCATTCAATATTTATGACTTTTCGCCATTTTCATTATCTAAGCTATATTGAAGCCTGACCCTGACTAGTACTTTCCGTTTCAGAATGACTTTGTCTTTTTCATTTATCTAGGCTATATCGAAGCCTGACCCTGACTAGTACTTTCCGTTTCAGAATGACTTTGTCTTTTTCATTATCTAGGCTATATCGAAGCCTGACCCTGGTACTTCCTTAAATAAAAGTAGCTGAAACTTGAAAGTTCAGAATGACTTTGCCTTTTTCATTATCTAAGCTATATCGAAGCCTGACCCTGACTAGTACTTCCTTAAATGAGAGTAGCTGAAACTTGAAAGCTCCTTTCTGCCATTCAATAATCATGACTTTGCCTTTTTCATTGTCTAAATTATATCGAAGCCTAATCCTGACTAGTGCTTTCTTAAATGAGAGTAAGTGAAACTTTGAAATTTCCTTTGTGCCATTCAATATTCATGACTTTGCCTTTTTCATTATCTAAGCTATATCTAAGCCTGAACCTGACTATAGCTATGACTTGAAAGTTCCTTTCTTGCCATTCAATATTCAATGTTGATAGGACTGATCCTAACTAAGTAATTCCCCAATAGAAAACTAACGGTCGGTAACCTGCTCGACGTGCCTGCAACGGCATGCCCTTCCTTTGCCTATTGCTAGTTTATTTAAACCCGCAAATGAAGGAAAGGCTCTATGATCAAATTTAAAGCCATCCTCACGTATTTGTTTGACTTATTTCAATAAGTTGCAGAAAGAAGCGTGAAAATGGCGACGAAGCGTCCCTTAGTATTAAGCTCGTTAAGATTATTGCTTCTGGCACTTACGATGCTTCTACTCCTAAACAATTGTGACTCCATAGGAGTTGATGGACGAGACGTTCTTGAGTTGGGGGATTCCCTCGCGGGAAAGCAAACCATACGTTCAAAGAATGGCACGTTTGAGTTGGGTTTCTTCAATCCCAGCGGAACGACCAAATGGTATATCGGCATCTGGTATGCTCAAATACCCGTGAAGACAATCGTTTGGGTGGCTAACCGGGACAATCCTCTCACAAACATGTCCGGCATCCTCAATATGTCGAGAGACGGTCATCTCAGACTGTATGACGTACATGGAAGTTTAATTTGGTCTACCAACAATGGCATCAGAGCGTGGCGGGCATTGATTTTCGACTCTGGTAATCTAGTTATGTTCGGCGGCCACAACAACTCTGAGATTGTTTGGGAGAGTTTCGCAAATCCTGGAGATACGTGGTTGCCTGGGATGAAGATGTGGAAAGGAATGAAATTATCTTCTTGGAAGCGTTCCGCGGATCCAGCTACTGGACCTTTCTCTTTAAGTATGGATCCGTCGCCAGGAAGGACCCAGTATTTGCTGCGCTATAACAACCATTTTTCATATTGGTCCAGCGGGGAGTGGATTGTTGACCATTTCGCCAATTTACCTGAGATGTCAGGTGACTTCGCGTTCGACGTAGTTGCATCCTTTGTAAAGATTTCTCCTACACGCATGTACTTCACCTATATAGTAAAGCCAGAAAGCCACGGGATGATGATGCTTCCTCGCATAGTTGTAGACAAGAACGGCGAAGTGCGAGCGTACTTATGGATCGATAACAGTAAATGGAGCCTCATCTGGTCGGAACCCCGAGACCAGTGCAAAGTCTATGACGTTTGCGGGGCTTATGGAGCATGCAACAACAACAATATTCAATTTTGCAGCTGTCTGCAGGGGTTTACGCCCAAACACAGTCGCGCCTGGAATTCACAAGAATGGTGGTCAAGCGGGTGCATTCGGCGTAGCCCATTACGATGCTCTGCTACAAATGGCACTACCGACGGTTTCTTGGAAGTGAGGGACAAGTCCTTGCCCAGTGATCAAGCTGTTTCGATTCCCGAAATACTAACACAAGAACAATGTCACACTGTCTGTCTCAACAACTGCACCTGCACAGCCTTTCTTACAACTAATTCCACTCCTCCTGTTTGCCTATTGTGGTTCGGGGAGCTGTTAAATCTGCGCGATTCATCAAATGGCCAGTCCCTTTTCATTCGGTTGGCTGCTTCTGATTTGACACACTTGTCATCGAAGAAAAATGGTAGAGTCCTCGGGTTTTCCATACTAGTTCCAATGGGTGCTGTTTTCCTGACTGTATCGACTCTGCTCTTTGCAGTCTTTATTAGACGGAGAAGTCGAAGATTGCTTCAAGCAGGCAGGCAGGATGACATGCCAACATCGCTCAGAATGTTCACTTACAGGGAGCTGCGAATTGCAACCAAGAATTTCAAGCATAAGTTGGGGAGCGGAGCATTTGGATCCGTGTTCAAAGGAACACTGCCAGACAGCACGCTTGTAGCTGTTAAGAGATTAGAGAGAACATCGCATGCAGAAAAGCAATTCCGTGCAGAAACGGGCACCATCGGAAACATACAGCATGTGAATTTGGTAAGGCTTAGGGGATTTTGCATAGAACGCTCTCAAAGGTTACTAGTTTACGAGTATATGTGCAATGGCTCGTTGAATTCCTTTTTGTTCTCCAAATCCGAAGACAAAGGGGCACAAAAAGTGTTGGACTGGAAGACCCGATTTGAGATAGCGTTAGGCACAGCGCGAGGATTAGTTTATCTTCACGAGGAGTGCAGAGATCGCATCATCCACTGTGATATTAAGCCTGAAAACATTCTCCTGGATGAAGACTTCTCTGCAAAGCTGGCTGATTTTGGGCTTGCAAAGCTTGTAGGTAGGGATTTCAGCAAGGTGTTGACTACTACAAGAGGAACGAGAGGGTACTTGGCCCCAGAGTGGGTCTACGGTCTGCCAATCACTGCAAAGGCGGACGTATACAGTTATGGTATGACACTGCTAGAAATAATATCAGGCCGCAGAAATCTAGACTTGGCTTTGCTGGAATCGAGCAGGTACTACTTTCCCTCGTGGGCTGCTATGCAAATTCACAAGGGAAACATAAGTGGTGTGGTGGATGCAAAGATCACTGACAACGCCGACATTGAGGAGGTGAGAAGAGCCGCAATGGTAGGCGTGCTATGCATTCAGGAGGATGAAAATGCTCGGCCAAGCATGGTTCAAGTTGTACAGATGTTAGAGGGGACGATGCAGCCTTGGGAACCCAGCGTTAATGTGAACCAGCCAGAGGCGGAGGAAGAGAGCGTTAATGTGGGGCAGCCAGAGGAGGAAGTGAGCGACAGTTTCGTTGAAATTCGAGTGAAGTAATTAATTTGCCCATCAAATTGTTCTAATTTGTCGTTACTATTACACTAGATATTTAGGAAATAAATTAGATGGAGCTAAATAGTGTATATAAGTAGGAGATAAATTTAGTTGTCTAATATCAAATATCAGGGAACAATGTAGCATGATGATATATTTTGGCTTATTAAAAGTCAAACGTTTCTATTTTTGTATCTTGTAGCAATTAATCCCAATTCAATTGTTACTGTATTATTAATATTGTTTTGCTGAACTATCATACCAATTTTCGCATGAAAATAAAATACAATATATATATTTATAAAAATAAACGTTATCTCCATAGAGTTTTTTAAATTTTTAAATGGTATGGTTATATTAACACATCTTTTATTCTTATCTATTTTTTATTTAAAAGGTAGTTAAACGGTTGGATAAAGGAAATAGTTTATTAAATGCACCAATGCAAACGTGTTTTTATTGGAAATGTAGTTTTAGAGTAAGGAATTATAACTAGCCTTAAAAAATAAAAAATTAAGGTGTTATCATGTTCCATAAACAAGAAAGAATTAATTATGGTTTTTTTTTTTCATATGGAATTTTTTCATAGATCATATAATTGGTAACAAAAAAAATATATATATATTCTATAAATTAGGAAAGAAAATAATATTTCAAAAGTTTAAGCAAAATTTTGATAAATATATTATAAGTATAAGAATGGTAATGTATATGTATAAAAAGTATTTACTTAATAAAAAAAATATTATTTTTAAAGAACTTAAACTAGAATAATTTATTTATCACCTGCAAATATGTGTATGGTATGATGATTAGAGCCAAATTGATTCAACAAGATGATAATGGTTATGATCATCTAATTTACTTCACTAATAAACAAATGAGCAATGCCAAAGTGAATTATACATTTATAAAAAAAGAAGCATTACCTATCATCTTTGTAATAAAGAAGTCTAAAAACTATCTTTTGTTGTAGAAGTTCACAATTACTAGCAATCATAATGCCCTCAAGTATAATCACAAATTTTTTAGAGAAAGGTATTTCTTATGAATCATGAAAGAAAATAATATTTTAAATGTTTAAACAAAGTTTTGATAAATGTATTACTTTTAAAAGATATAAATTAGAATAATATAGAACTATTACAATGCTAATAATAAGTTTTGATAAAGTTGTGAGGGTTGGATGGACAAATCAATTGGTGCGGATATACCAATATATAGAACTATTACAATGCTAATAATAACTTCTTTTCTAATTATAGAATTTTTATTTTTATTTTTCCATTCTATGTGTTTGATGCCTTTCTATCTTTAGATTTTGTTTTTCTTATTTTCCGAAACTCTATCTCTAAAATTAAATTGTTTTTTATTTTCCCAACATGTACTTCTCTACATTATGCATTACTTTTCCAACAATGGTATAACACTACTAGAAATAATATTAAGCTACAAAAATCTAAACTTGATTGTGAAAGAACAAAGTAGGTACTACTTTTCCACATGGGTTGCAACATAAATTCACGAGAGAAATGTAAGTGGTGTGGTGGATGCAAGAATTACCAACAACGTAGATCTTCAATAGGTGGTAAGAACCACAATTGTAGCCATGTTATGCATTCAAGAGGATGAAAATACTCGCCCAAGCATGGTTCAAGTTGTACATATTTTAGAGGGGATGATGGAGCCTCATGCTCTTGGGTTCACAAGTTCTAGGAGGTCCAATGTTAATGTGGACCAACTAGAGGAGGAAGAGAGCAATAATTTCATTTAATTTTTAAAGAGCTACTCGAAAATAAATTTCACTGTTTTTACTAGATGTTTGGGAAATAAATTGGATGGAATTTATTAGTCTATGTAATTAGGAGATAACAAGGAACAATGTAGCATGATTATTGTTGTCAATGTCTAGTGTAATTTTTTTAAAAGGAATTGATATATTTTAGCTTATTCAAGGTCAAACTTTTTATTTTATTTTTTTATCATGTAACAACTAATCCCAATTCAATTATTACTCTATTATTAATATTTTACTATGAACCATCACACCATTTTCCACATGAAAATAAAATATAATATATAATTTTATAGTATGCTACCTCTATAGAGTTTTTTATTTTTAAATACATTTATATTTAAAATGGGTATGGTTATATTAACCAATGTTTTATTTTTATTTTTTATTTTTTAAGTAATACTAATTACAACGGGTGGCACAACTGGGGACCACACTCCCTAAGGACATAATAATAGAGGGTATCCCTTCCTATGAATCGAAATTAGGTCATCAAGATAAAATGCCAATGACATACCCTCATATTAAATTTAGGGTTAGGATAGTCATAATGTGAACCCTTATATTGAAAGGTCATATTGAATCATCATATAATTATGAGTACGATCCATATTGTAAAGCATCCAAGAAGAATATAATATTTTATTAAAATTAATTGGGAGGGAGCTCCCTTATAAGTGGCAAAGTTATTCTATATTAAAAAGTGATTCATGTTTTTATTTAATTTATTTTAGAACCACAAGGTTCTAACAACATTCTTTGATACCCTTTGGATGATTTTTCCATTACAACCTTTTCCTTCTTTAGATTCTACTTTTACTTATTTTATTCATCACCAAGCATAGTTGAGACATCACAGAGATGTGCTTTCTATATTCATAATCATCGAAAAGAAGATATAAATTAAGAAATTGATAAAATAGAGAAGAAGATAAAATAAGGGGGTATATATTCTTTAAATATTCGTCTTGAAAAAATTCTATTTAAAAAATTTCCAAAAATTAAGGTCATAATGCTCCACATTTATAATCTTCAAATCAAGAAGCTTGAGGAAAATAATAAAGTCGAAGGTGATGTTTCCCTCATAGGCACATGTGATATTACATACATCCTATTGGACTTCAACATATAAGAAAGAATGGATTGTTAATTCTAGAGAAACTTGGAATATGAAGAAGCATATTCATCTCAAGATTAACTACAATAGATAATATCATGTGAGTGAGTCACCATTGATGATAATTCTTCTTTCTAGGTTTTAGGATATGGTGATGTGACTTTTGGATCCTCATCCTTTGGAGAAGTTCTTCATGTTCCAGGTGTTGGTTCTAACCTTCTTTCCAATTACTACTTAATTGCACTAACAAAATTGTGGGACTTGACTTGATAGATGAGTAATTTAGGATGTTGATGATGTGTTTAAGATCATAGCTTCAAGACACTATGAGGAATCATATCAAATTTTTATTATGGTGTCCCACCCTCATATTCCTCTTCCTCTTCCTCTTATTCCAAGTAAAATAGGTTTGTGACTATGGTTTCTAAGGTAGATGAAAATAAAAAACATAGACATAATCAATTTGGACACATAAAAAGTGGACCCTTGAAATGTTGGAAGATATGGTAATCTGACCTTATTGGCCAAGTTTGACATATGATGATGTACACCTTCAAGAAACCTTTGATGTAATACTATGATGTTTGAAATCACACCTATTTCTAGAAATAAACAGAAGTAATCCATCCACTCAAATCATATACATAAATTATAAAGAGGATAGAAGAGAGAGATATAGTGAGCACTAGTATGAGCTATAAGTATTCACTATATTATCCATAGATAAGATACACAACACTCTGATACAATGGATCAAGTTATTGAATAATTATACATTATTTGGTACATGCTAATCTACCCGTATGGTACCTATGGTACAATGTAAATATTAGAATAGGATTTAAGTCTAATAGAGTAGATCACTACTTACAAGGTTCACTTTGGTGTTTCTACATCAAAATTTCATCTTTCTTCTCGCATGTGTGGGACCTTGCTTTTACAACACATAATCTTTAGCCCCTATTTTTCCTTTAGGGATACTTTTATTGTTGCTCTTTTTCTTTAAATGTAACATATGTTTATGCTAATATTTAATTTGATTACTTTAGCTCTCATACCCTATTAAAGGTATGAATCAACTAGGACTCAAATCTAGGACCTCCATTTGTTGAGGTTGCTCTGCCTATTAGATTTTGGATCCTCCTTGAACCAACCTACTATTTATATGTAGGATTGATTCTACTCATTTCTCCAACATTCTCCCTAAGCCAAAATGCAAGTGCTTGGGGCTCCTAACTTTAACACCAAATTTGAGCTTTAACACTAGCTCTAAGATTTAACATTAGCTCTAATACCAATTGTATAAATTGAGTGCTTTGATACCAAATGTTGGTTTATATAGAAAGGAAATATATGTGCATAATAGAAAGTATAAGACACAAATTGCTCATACAACAGATATAAATTGTTGTTGCACTACATATAAATTTATTTATTTATTTACTGTCTTACAATATAATATTATTTAATTCATCTTGATATTCCAAATTTTATTTCTTGATGTTTTTACACGACACGACTCTGATGTTTTTATCCAACTTATGTTTATGCTAATATTTAATTTGATTACTTTAGCTCTCATACCCTATTAAAGGTATGAATCAACTAGGACTCAAATCTAGGACCTCCATTTGTTGAGGTTGCTCTGCCTATTAGATTTTGGATCCTCCTTGAACCAACCTACTAGTTATATGTAGGATTGATTCTACTCATTGCTCCAACATTCTCCCTAAGCCAAAATACAAGTGCTTGGGACTCCTAACTTTAACACCAAATTTAAGCTTTAACACTGGCTCTAAGCTTTAACATTAGCTCTAATACCAATTGTATAAAGTGAGTGCTTTGATACCAAATATTGGTTTATATAGAAAGGAAAGATATGTGCATAATAGAAAGTATAAGACACAAATTGCTCATACAAAATATATAAATTGTTGTTGCACTACATATAAATTTATTTATTTATTTACTATCTTACAATATAATATTCTTTAATTCATCTTGATATTCCAAATCTTGTTTCTTGATGTTTTTACACGACTCTGAAAACAATAATCACTGCTACATACAATTTAATCCAAATATGCATAGGTTAGATGATCCACCCATGTGAGGGTTGGATGGACAAATCAATTGGTGCAGGTACACCAATATATAGAACTATTACAATGCTAATAATAACTTCTTCTTTTCTAATTATAGAATTTCTATTTTCATTTTTCCATTCTATTTTTTTGATGCCTTTCTATCTTTAGATTTTGTTTTTCTTATTTTCCCAAACTCTATCTTTAAAATTAAATTGTTTTTTATTTTCCCAACATGTACTTCTCTACATTACGTATTACTTTTCCAACAATGGTATGACACTACTAAAATAATATTAAGCTACAAAAATCTAAACTTGATTGTGCAAGAACAAAGTAGGTACTACTTTTTCACATGGGTTGCAACATATATTCATGAGGGAAATGTAAGTGGTGTGGTGGATGCAAGAATTACCAATAATTTAGATGTTGAGTAGGTGGTAAGAGCCACAATTGTAGCCATGTTATGCATTCAAGAGGATGAAAATGCTCACCCAAGCATGGTTTAAGTTGTACATATTTTAGAGGGGATGATGGAGCCTCATGCTCTTGGGTTCACAAGTTCTAGGAGGTCCAATGTTAAGGTGGACCAACTAGAGGAGGAAGAGAGAAACAATTTCATTTAATTTTTAAAGAGCTACTCAAAAATAAATTGCACTATTTTTACTACATTTTTGGGAAATAAATTGGATGGAATTTATTAGTCTATGTAATTAGGAGATAACAAGGAACAATGTAGCATGATTATTGTTGTCAATTTCTAGTGTAAATTTTTTATAAGGAATTGATATATTTTAGCTTATTCAAAGTCAAACTTTTTTTATTTTTATTTTGTATCATGTGCCAATTAATCCCAATTAAATTGTTACTCTATTATTAATATTTTACTGTGAACCATCACACAATTTTCCACATGAAAATAAAATATAATATATACTTTTATAGTATGCTACCTCTATAGAGTTTTTTATTTTTAAATATATTTATATTTAAAATGGTATGGTTACAGTAACCAATGTTTTATTTTTATTTTTTATTTTTTAAGTAATATGAATTACAACGGGTGGCACAACTGGGGACCACACTCCCCAAGGACATAATAATAGAGGGTATCCCTTCCTATGATTCGAAATTAGGTCATCGATATGAAATGCCATTGACATACCATTGGGATGTCCCCATAGGGACTTCTTATTTATTTTATATTGAGAAATTATTTAAGTGATTGGATGAAGTAAAGGTTTTAGTGAATGGATCAATGGAAAGGAATTTATTTTTAGGTGATTTTAGAGTAAAAATTACAATTGATCTAAAAAATGTTACACAAATTAAAAGGTTATTTTCCATAAACAAGAACCAATTATTATTGGTATTGGGTTATGTGGGATATTAGAAGTAGTTCATCATAAATTTTGATAGATCACACAACTACTAACAAAATTTCTATGAAAATATATTACCTATAATCTTGGAAAGAAAGCTTCGGTAACATTTCAAGAGTTGAAGTCACCCTTGATAAATGCACTACTTTTAAAGAATCCAAAATTTAATAAGCCATTTATCACCTACAAAGATATGTCTAATACGATGATTATAAGCATGTTGAGACAACAAGATGATAATGGGCATGATCATCTAGTTTAGTTCAGTAGCAAATAAATAAGTAATACTAAAGTTAGTTATATATTTATAGATTAGAAAAGTTAGCTATCATTTTTGTAATAAATAAGCCTAGAAACTATCTTTTGGTATAGAATATCACCATTACTGGGGACCATAATTCACTCAAGTATAACATGTTCAAAATAATATGTGCTTTCCACATTTCTTGTGTAAATTATTGAAAATTCAAATTTTATGGGGATAATCCACGGAATATTTTTTCTCTATTCAAATGTAATGGTTGCTTTGAGGAGCACATATCATGCATGGATGACTAGTATAACAAATTTTTATTTTTCATTTCCATGGGTGTCGAATACCTTCTAAGTTAATTTGGTTGGGAGGTGACATGTAAGGTATTTAAGACTTGTTCATTGGGATTTTGACTCCTCATCCCCTATGCACCTTTCCTTTTTCTATATGGCATGCATATATAACCTTCTAAAGCAACATTGAATGGATGGTGTAGCACCCTAAAATTGGCGCAGTGAAATTGTAATAATTACATTCATCCTAGTAAATAATTTAAATTCAAATTTTAACCTCCCAAACCGCTCGTTAATTGTTGGGTAATCTGTTTCCCCATTTTTCGTGCCATTTTTAGAGGTTTTTTTGACCTTTTGACGATATTGTCACCGATCAGACGATATCGCCCCAGATCTGATGATTTCATCTGGGCTAGGATGTCCAGACGATCTTGTCTCAAAACTAATTTTGCACAATTAGCTTCTGTTCCAACGGGTCTCTAATCCGGGCGAGCGTGTGCCGCGTCATTAGGGACCCTCCCCCGTTGGAGATCTCCCAAATAGGTATGATCTCCAACCTCCTAACCTCCCTCCTAAGCCTATTTAATCCTAAGCCCTCCCCTTAGCACCCCCTTAGCTGAAATTCCCTGTAACCCGACTGCATACATGTTAAAACATCCCAAGTTTCTATTTTGTATTAGTTCTATAAAATTTTGTTGCAGGTACCATATTTTTTTTTAGCCGGAGCAAGCTTACATCGTCGTCGACAAACTTGTTCAGATCGGAGGCGATCCTGTCGAATCAGAGACGATTTCGTACCAATGCGAGATGATTTCGACTACAGTCAACATTGAGGCAATCAATGCCTGAAGTTTGCATTTCTCTACCCTTTTTCTACTATTTTATTCTGCAATTAGCTTAGTTTATTCAGTATTTTATACTATTTTGCATTTTGGAGTTCACCCATCTAGATCAAATGCATAATTAAATCATAATTATCATCTAATTAGCATAATTCATTCCTGTTTCTATTTTCAAATTTTAGTTTGATATTATTGCTATCATTTTACATTGTTTCCCTCTATTAGGACTGTTGCATTTTCTGTATTTTGCACCTATTTCTCTGTTTGCAGGTCTCTGATGAATTCATTAGATATTAGATGATCTTGTCTGATCTCAGACGTTCCTATAAAATCAGAGGTGATCCTGACTGCTTCAAGAATCAAAATCATCATTAGACATCCGGATCAGGTATTCCTCGTCTATATTCTATAATTTCTCTGTTTTCTGTCTTTAAATCTATTTTTTGTACTCATTGAATTTGCATCTTCATATAGATTAGCTTAGACGCATTTTGGCCAAACCTAGGATTTGAATGCTTAAGGCTAAAACGAACACATAAAACACATTCCAAACCTAGGCGTGGAAACTGCCATTAAATGTTTCCTGGTGAACCCACCATCCATCGAAAAATCACCAATATACACATCCCTTAAGAGGCAGGACCTTCGCAAGTCCTCTCATTCCGAGGTACTGTGACATCCTTTTCACATCCCCCTTCTGAGCATGGATCCTATAGCCTGAAGGTAAGGGTGTGAAAAATTTGGAGCGATACATTTTGGTGAACCCGACGTGAATGCATCATAACCTTTTGAAAACAAAAAAAAAAAACAAAAAAAAAATAGAACAACTAAGACAGATACATTTTAGATCATTTAAGTTTAATATCATGTTAGATGGTAGCTCTTAAGAAAATATTAGCAGTTACTATAAATGTAGAAAACCAATTGGCGGCCATAGAAGTCAATTCTGTACTTAGTGTGCCTGAAATAGATAGAAATCAACTCTTGTGGGATGAACTTGATAGAAGACTTAGTGTCATCTCATCTAGGTCAACACAACTTAAACAAATCAAGAGGCTTATCCTAGATAGAATCCTGGATCCTCATCAACTTGTCTTTTATCATGAACTTCAGAGAGCCTGCCATAGATGGTTAGCTTATAGGAGAGCTCTTGTATCTTCAGAATTGTTCACCTTCGAGGAATACCTTGAGAACACAGCTTTTGTACACCAGTTCCTAGGTTGTGTAGAAGACAAAGAGGTTGTTCTTACATATAGGGAAATATGGAATAGAGTTCCTTGAGCTATGTTGTATCGAGAGTATTGCCACGAGCTTTACTTCTATCAACCAGCATCTGAGACAGATAATATCACTATAGCTCTTTTCATTAAATTTTTAAAAGAAAACTTTCAATTTAAAGAAGAACACTTCATGACTCCTAAATAATTAGAGCCCATTAATGATATTTATAAATTATTTATAGAAAACTAGATCATTTACTTTCAGTATTATTTCTTGCATTTATTGTATTGTTTGTCATTTTTACAATATTATTTCAAAAAAAAACTAAAAAAAAACATAGCAAAAACTTAAACATTTCATTTCAAATATTGTAGTAGGTATATAATTAATATATACCTCTTAAACTTGTTGCATATATATATATATATATATATATATATATATATATATATATATATATATATATATATATATATATATTTTGCTAAAATCTAAAATTAAAGCACCATGCCTAAACTTAGGAATGGTAAAGAAACTTTAGGAGAAGAAGAAGATTGGTTACAAGATGGAACTAGAGACCCAAATGTCCTTCCTGAAGATCCAATTCCGGAAGGAAAAACTCTAGCTCAACCAGAACATGACCTAGGTGAAGACAATGAACAAGAAGGAAGTGTTAAAGAGGATGGACCCTCATCCCCTAGAGTAGCTCCAGATGGAACTATTGCTTTTGACAACATAGATCATTTCAAGAAATTTCTCAATGATAACATTGACGCCCTTAATGTGGCAGTTCGTATTGATAAAGGGAAAATTAGTGACACTCAAGCAGCCATGGAATATATGTATGATGTGCGCACTAATCCCTTGTCTTTCATTGATCAAGAAAGTGACAAGGTTGGGCCATCCAATACAGACATGGTCACTATGATGCAAAACATGTCAAAACAACATGTTATCCAACATCCTAAGGAACCTGTTATCCAACCTAAAATCATTCCCACACAAAAGAAAACTTCCTTCACTACTTTATTCCGCCAAACTATTGAGCAATATGCTTCAAGTAAACAAAAACCTAAAACGAAGCCAAACACCAATTTTCAACAATCCGGAATACATCATAATACAACTTCAAAGTTCCTTCATAACACTTTTCCTACCAACAATTTACACAATAGTAACATAGCATCTAATCTTCATGTCCCTCCATCATATGCCCATAAAACCCATGTCAATGCCCTACCAAACCAATATGGGGGGCAAACTAGTAATCTGGAAGCCATGGTGAAACAATTAGCTTCACGTATGGACCAGATAGATCCCTACCATCCCTCGTACAATTATCGAGAGATCTGTAGTCAACCTTTGGATCCCATAGTTGTAGCTCAACCGTACCCTAAGCATTTTCCCATGCCCATCTTGCCTATATATAAAGGAACCGAAGATCCCATAGAGCATCTTCGCATGTTCAGGATAGCATGTCATGATATATCACATGATGACTTGCTATTACTAAAAATGTTCCCAAAAAGTTTAGGTGGAATGGCATTAGAGTGGTACTATCAATTGCCCACTCATTATTTGAGAAACTTTGAAGAAATAGCTAAATCATTTGTCCATCAATTTAGTGCCTACATCGAGAGGCATGTAACCATTAAAGATTTATACAACTTAAAACAAGACAAGGATGAATGCTTTGTCGATTTCTTAGCTAGATGGAGGTAATTGACAGGAAAACTGCACTTTGTGCTACCTTATAGGGAAATGTTGGACATTTTTATCAATAATTTACAAGAACAAATATCTTATGAGCTATCAACTGCTACTTTAACTACCTTTGACCAAGCTATAGATTTAGATCGAAGAGTAGAAGATGCCCTCATTAGGAGATGCCAACTTAGGAAGAAGGATGATGAGAAAACATCCAGAAATCAATATAAAAACAAACAAGTTGTCGATGATGGAGTCACTGATAGCAGAAATGTTGCTAATGTCAATGCAACAAAGACAACAAAAAAATTTATATTGAAACCTCCTGATAAGCCTCCTCGAGAATTTACTAGATTAAATCAACCCTTATCAACTATTTTACCTCAATTACTCGAAAGAGGTTTGATCCAATTACCGACTATCCAGGAACCTGATCCAACTATACCCAGATACAGAGCTGACTTACACTATGATTTCCATAGAGGACCTGGACACTCTACCAACGCTTGTAAAAGGTTGAAACATAAAATACAAGATTTTATTGATAATAATGAAATGGAAGTGCAAGCCTTCCAAGCTAAACAAAAACCTCCTAATAATACTCAAAAGACCGTTCCCCAAAATCAAAATCAAAATGCTAATAAAACATTAGACATATTTCAACACCCTTTACCAAGACATGGTAAAGAGGTAGCCAATCAAATCCAACATCATAATGTTTCCCCTCCTACCCGATATGTAGGAACCATTAGTGGACAATTACCTATTCAGGATCCTCAAATATTTGACACAACCTTATCCCTGGTTACGACCGGGCCCTTACATAATTTTCACACTTCTGATTCTAGTGATGTAGAATCAAATACTGAAAGTGAAGTAGACATTACTTCAAACCAATCGAATATTTTTGAAAATGAATCAGATCCTATTCAACCTATCACAGATGCCATGGTTCCAGAAGAACCATTTCCTAGAAGAGTTACTACTCGACCTTCTTCTAATCAATTCCTCTCGAATGAACAAGCCATAAACGCTCGACCGAGACCAGTTCAACGTCTTCAATATAACATTGTAGGTACCATTGGAGTTGTTACCCGACAACAGGTTCAAAATTCTCAACAAGAATCAAATCAAAACGATGGATCGACTCCATTCATTTTGAAAAATCCTAATAAAGGGAATCATGCTCCTACTGTTCAACCTAAACCCCCTTACAATATTAATGAGCAATTGTCCAATACTACAGCCATAATTTCCCTTTTGGATTTATTAAGATCCTCTCCCACCCATAGGGATGAGTTGATGCTTACATTGAGCCAAATGATGGTACCTCAAAACATCCAACCTGAAGCTATGGCCAATACTATCATCACTCGAGAGGTTGATTGTATTGACTTTTGGGATAAAGATATCCCACAACACAGTTTACATAAGGATAATCCCTTATACATTACTGCTCTAATTGGAGATGTAGCTATCAAACGAGTCTTGATTGATAATGGCTCATCTCTAAACATTTGCACTTTTGACTTCTACCAAATATTTGGCTTTAGAAGTGATGAAATGAAGAAAACTGATATGATTATCAAAGCTTTCAATGACAAAACACAAGAAACGTGTGGAGTTATTACCATCCCATTGCAAGTTGGTCTTAGAACCCTAGAAATAATCGTGTTTATTATACATTGCCCAGCATCGTACAATATACTCTTGGGTCGCCCTTGGATCAACGCAATGTGTGCTGTCCCATCAACTTTACACCAATGTGTTAAATTTGAATTTAAAAATCAGTTGGTCACTATCCATGGTGACACTAGACCCTTTGATATGTGTGCTTTGGCAGAACCCGTTGGAGTGCAATTTTGCCCTGCTCTATCATCCACACATCCTAGTTCTTATTTTTCATCTAAAATTGTGAAACACACACCCATAACTTCACCTATTTCTCCTCCATTAATTTCATCCTCCTATATAGATCAACAATCTTCTAAACAAATCACTCTAGAACCTCAAAAAGATCTTAAATCTACAACCAATCCTTCAAGTTCTATCCCTATAATTTTGAAACCCACTGAAACAACTATCATACCTTCCACATCTCAAGATATAGGGAATAATCCTTCTACATATTATGCCCTTTTCGATGAACTTTAACCAGATTTATCCACAACCTTAATATCAAAAAAGACAAATGCTTTCATGCGAGATTCAATTCTTTTAAATAACTTGCCACCATCTCCTCGTACTTTGGGCCTCCCACAACCTATGGGAAGTAATTACCAAGTCGGGAGTTGTGCCTTCATTTATAAAGGATATGACTAGGGAAGAATCCCTCGAAATATCAAAACTCATCATGAGGGATACGCTCGGTGTTATTTTACCAATGAATATATTAAAGCTAAACCCATGATGCTTAAAATGGGATATAAAGGGAAAGGCTTGGGACCTTTCCAAAATGGCATGAAAGAACCTTTCGAGGTAGAACCGTGGCATACTGTCCTGTGGTGTGGGCCTATTTCCTAGTAAGGGTCAACCCTTTCCTTTTGAAGATGATGATCAACTCATATGTTATCAAGATTATTTGGATAGGTGTGATGATTTGCCTCTTAAAAATCAGTCGTTTTCATGTAACATGCTATCCATAGCTTACCCTGAAATGATTGCTGACCCCGATGAAGAGTTGGAAGGAGATATCTTCCATGATGTCTCTGTTGAAGAGATGTTACACAATGGATTTTATTTTGATGGTTCTATACCAACTATAGCCCAAATTGAGGCCACTAATCCTCAATATGAATTATCTAAATTAACCTTACAAGAATTACAAGAGTTGGGTGTTTCACCTGCCCCACCTAATTTTGAAAGAGATCTACACATGGAGGTAGAAAACGTCATTAAAATTAATATTGGAATGGAGGATAATCCTCACATAATCAATATTGGATCGGACTTAAGTCAAGAAAAACAAGAACAATATATCACATTCCTTAAAGAGTATGAAGATGCCTTCGCTTGGACATACGAAGATATGCCAAGTCTAGACCCTTCCGTAGTCATGCATCATTTAGTGGTCCATACGGATGCTAAACCTGTTAAACAAAAACTTAGAAAAATGCATCCCAAAGTGGCTCTGCTTGTCAAAGGGGAGTTAGAAAAACTCCTGAATGTTGTTTTTATACAAGCTATTGATTATGCTTAATGGATCTCAAATGTAGTTCCAGTCACCAAGAAAGAAGCTACCAAAGTTAGGGTTTGCACATATTTTAGAGATATTAACGCTGCATGCCCTAAAGATGACTTTTCTCTTCCAAACATGGATCAAATCATTGACTTTACTATCGGGAGTGGGATGATGTCCTTAATGGATGGATTCTTCGGTTATAATCAGATCCGGATAGCTCCTGAAGATCAGGCTAAAATAGCCTTTATTACCCCATAGGGTACCTTTTGTTGGAAAGTGATGCCATTTGGCTTAAAGAACACAAGTGCAACCTATCAACGAGCTATGACCTATATTTTTCATGATATGATGCATGATATCCTACATGATTATGTAGATGATATTATAGCTCACTCTATTATTGAAGATAATCATTTAGATGATTTGAGAAAAGTTTTTAATCGATTACGAGAATATCTCATTCGATTAAATCTAGCAAAATGCATATTCAAAGTTAAGTCCGACAAATTATTAGGGGTTTTAGTTTCTTTTCGTCGTATTGAAATAGACCCTCTCAAGATTGCGGCCATCACTGATATGCCCGTACCTACTAATATATCTGAGTTACGAAGTTTACAAGGTAAACTTCAAGCTATCTGTCGCTTCATTGATAAGCTGGTGGACAAAACCGGTCCCTTTCTTAAACTCCTTAAGAAGGATTTCCCTTTTAATTGGGACGCTGAATGTAGAGAATCTTTTGAACTTCTCAAACAATACCTCCTTAATCCACCTGTGCTTTCACCGCCTAAACCTGATCGCCCATTTCTCCTATATATTTCAGCTTTCGATTCTGCCTTAGGAGCTATGTTAGCTCAGCTTGATGATGAAAAGAGAGAACGTGGTAATTATTATATTAGTCGAACCTTCGTCAGTTATGAACCCGCTATACAGCGTTAGAGAAACTATGTCTCGCAGTCGTGTTTGCTATGCAAAAATTATGACATTATATGCTTAGTCAAAAAACTTATGTCATTGCCAAATACGATCCCTTAAGATATCTCATGAGTCGACCTTATTTATCGAGTCGCATAGCCAAGTGGGTTCTTGCTCTAAGCGAGTTTGATCTCACATTCATAGGACAGAAGTTTGTTAAGGGTCAAATCATAGCAGATCAATTAGCTATTGCACCCTTAGAGTCTACCCATCCCCTCATTATCAAGTTTCTTGATGAATGCCTTCAATTAGAGGCAGACCATATTTAACAATGGTCCTTATACTTT
The DNA here is from genome assembly GCA_028583015.1 of Wollemia nobilis. Lineage (NCBI taxonomy): Eukaryota > Viridiplantae > Streptophyta > Pinopsida > Araucariales > Araucariaceae > Wollemia > Wollemia nobilis. The sequence continues at coordinate 9,596,980 of JAQPPZ010002877.1, read as the reverse complement.
GATGGAGCCCGATGCATGAGTGGGGTTGGTGTGGGTATTATTTTAATATCCTCGCAAAAACATATTATTCCTCTGTCCTTCAAATTGACATTTGCTTGCACCAACAATACTACTGAGTATGAAGCTCTAATCCTTGGATTACGAGCTGCCTTGGCTCTAAAAATTAAACACCTTTTAGTTTTTGGTGATTCTCAACTCGTTATAAACCAAATTAATGAAGTTTATTAGACCAGAGATGATAAACTATGCCCATATAAGGCCTATGTTTTATAATTAATGTCCTTATTTGATCAAGTTACCTTGGAAGCTATTCCTCGAACTAGCAACCGTGCAGCTAATGCTATGGCCGCAGCTACATCTCTCCTACCCTTGGAGTTAGATGACAAATATGCCACTATCATTATTCATCGACTCCAGGAACCTGCTTCAAATAAATCATGCTTAGAGCCTTTGGATGTGTTTCTAATCAATGAAACTACTCCTGAACCTTGGTATACGGACATATTTGATTTTCTCCAAAATGGGACTTTCCATGCCAATTCTAATAGAAACCAGCGTCGGTTATTATGTAGACGAGCAAGTCGATTTGTAATAATTGGCAATACTTTATATAGGAGATCTTTTGAAGGTATCCTATTAAGATGTTTAAACTTAGAAGAGTCTAAATTAGCCTTGAGTGAATCCCATGATGGATCTTGTGGAGGACACTTTAGTGGTAGCGTCATTGCTAAAAAGCTCCTTCGGATAGGATACTTTTGGCCTACCATGGAAACAGATGCACATGAGTATGTGCGCCATTGCGACAAGTGTCAAAAACATGCTGACCTTGTCCATGCACCTGCACAAGAGCTATAGGCTATTTCATCTCCTTGGCCCTTTTCTAAATGGGGCTTAGATATTATTGGCAAAATCAATCCTGTGTCATCTGATGGACACAAATTCATCATAACCGCAACTGAGTATTTCATGAAGTGGGTCGAAGCTATGCCTTTAGATTCCTGCCTTTGGCACACAAGTCTCTAAATTTATTTTTAATCAAATCATTTGTAGGTTCGAAATTCCTGCAAATCTCATCTCTGACAATGGAACTTGTTTCAAAAATAAGGATGTTAAAAAATTATGCCAAAAATATAAGATTCAACATCGCTGCTCCACTCCCTATTATCCTCAGGGTAATGGTCAACCAAAAGCATCTAACAAAACCTTAATCAAAATTCTCAAAAGATTGGTCAATAAAACTAGTCGTGACTGGCACATTCAATTATATCCAGCCTTGTGGGCCTATCAAACTAGTGTTCGAACCCCCACGGGAACTTCACCATTTGTTTTGGTTTATGGTGTTGAAGCAGTTTTCCCTTTGAATTAGAAGTTCCTTCTTTGGCTCTGCTACTTCAAGATACCGAAGTAGGAGATGAATATTGAGCTGGCAGACTCAGTCAGCTGGAACTCCTAGATGAAAAATGCATCAATGCTTTGTGCCTACCAAAACAAGCTTAAAATATCATATGCTAAAAAAGTGCATCATCGATCCTTTGAGATCGGTGACCTTGTTTTAAAAGAAAATCAAAAAAATACAAATGCCACTAAGGACCTTAAAGGCAAATTTGAGCCCAACTGGCTTAGACCATACATTATTACTGCTAAATTCAAATTAGGAGCATACAAATTGTCTACATTAGATGGTAAATAACTTAAAGAAACCATGAATATTTTGCATCTTAAACGTTACTATGTATAAATTTGGTCACTTCATCCATGTATATATTTGTTCAAAATCACTATCTTGTATTTCTTTCAAATTTATAAATTCAAAAACACCAAAAACATTCATAATCATCAAAATCTTCAAAACTATTTGTTACATTTATTTATGGCACTTGTTAAATTTTTTGTTCAAAAACAAAAATAAAACCAAAAAACAAAATAATGATAAAAATAAAAAAACAGCAATATGCTTGACTCTTTCGAAACCAAAAAAATATAAAGAAGAAAGAGAGAGTCAATATTCTCAAAACTTCTCAAAAAGTATTTATATATATTTTCTCACAAATGTTGCAGTTATATGTTTCAAATTATTTTTGATAAATTAGCATTTATTTGGAATCCCTCACTTGCACACTCACAAAAATAAATATCTTGGTTTTATCTAGCATGATTACTAATCTCTCTTATATCAAAGTCCACAAAATTCAATTAAATAAAGTTTGAGCATAGAGAATTGATCTTGTTATTTACTTAAACCAAGCACATATTTTCACAATAAAATGATTATATTTGTAATTTCCATGTTTTGCTACATAGTAGACATGATTTCTTGAGCGAAAAGTTTCCCCTGCTATCCTATCATGCACATGGTCTAGAATATTTGAGAATTGGAAAAAGGACAAGCTCACCCCTACCTAGAATAAAAATCCCTTGCTCTACAGCTAATCCGAGCAAGTATCCCTAGCAAAGAAAAAGAAAATAAAAGTTCAAGAAAAAAAGAGAAAAGAAAAATGTTATTTTATATCATTACAGCAATATTTCAAGCACTATCTCAAAAATCAAGCAAAAAATACAAAAAAAAAAAGAAGCAAAGTTCAAAATAAATAAAGTAGAAAGCAAGAAAGCAATAAAATCCCTTTCCCTACCCTTTGAAAAGAAAAGAAGGGTTGATGAGATTGAATCCCTGGAATTCTCAATTATTCAAAAACTGTGAGGTAAGCCCCATAACAATGTGGTTTGTGCCCAACTCGCTTGGCCTTGGGTAACTCCTAGCGTGGTGATATGTCTGTCACATTAGCGACCTTCTTTTGTATAGACCTATGTCTGCTTATGGATTAGCTAGCTCTTGATAATCCGACCTACATAGTCGTCTAGTATGGTTATATGCATCTACATCATGGTTAATAAAAACTTATTTGGTTTCTTCAAATCACTTGTATCATATTATCTTGCTCAAAACTGGTAAATGCACAAAGCAATTGCACACACATTTGTATTGGAGAGATTTTGTGTATCATTATGATAAATCAAGATCAGAAATGAATTCACATATGCACATGGGATTCCTTATAAATCTAACTTTTGTCTTCAAAATACTTTGAAATATTCTTTTTGCAACTTGTTTGGAATAATTCAAGTACAGTTGTTTAGCATAAAGACAACTATATAATAGAAAAATCAAAATTTTCTTTCAAAAATATACAATCAAAACATATATATCTGGTTGACTTTCGCGACGATGGTATAGTTCCAAAACCAAAATTGGAATTTTATGCCTAGCGCAAGTCCTCATCTTCATATTTTTTTTGTTTATTAAAAATCAACCATGCAATAAAACTATCTATTTTTTGCTTTCGTGATCATGGTATAAGTCTATACCTACATATTCTATGCCTAGCGCAAATCATTGTAACAATTTTTAATCCCCATTTATTTAAAAATCATGGAAACCATATGACTTAATTCATTATATTACACAAATTATGCTTTTAAGCATGCACATTTTCATTATTTCATGTCATCATGATAACCTTCAAATTTTGCAAAGATGGTATAATTCCTAAGGAATTATCCAAAAATTATCACACTTAGGAATTTATGCCTAGCAAAAAACATTATTTCATGCATACTATTTTTATGAAAATCTACAAAACAAACCATCATCACCATCATTTTCACCATTGCACCAAAGTCTTAAGACAGTCTCTTAAACACTCTTTTACTTTTAACAATATTTCTATAACTGGGATTAGCTTGACGACCGAGTGAGCAGCGACTCCATGAAATGGTCTATAATAGCGACAATGTACTTCAAAATTATTGTTAGAAGTCTCTTTTTATTTTTTACCACATCACATTACAAACAATCAATTTGTTACATCAGATTATTTCATTTAAAATATTACAGCATGACATCAAAATTATAAATTTGCAACACGACATAATTTCATGAATCCTCAATCCAATCATAAAATTAATCAATCAAACATAAAAGCATCATCAACATACACATAACACAAGTCATATGATAAAAAACATATCATATATATCAACAGTATATATACATCATCAAAACTAGATTGGTATGCCACAATCTATACCTCGGCATACTCAATCCTCTATCAACAAAAAAATAATAATAAATGCTCTGTCTCAATCTGTACAAAGCCATGCAGTGCTATAGCCTCAAGAACCCCTCGAGCTCTTAGCCTCATCTCCTCCCCCGCCCTGAGGTGGACGAGGTGGCCCCATCGTAGTATGTGTAGTACTGCGAGTCCTAGTCATCGATCGAGACGAGGTCCTCGACGACCCGATCCTGATCGGATCTACGATGTTGGCTGGCAGGGGTAGTCTATCCTCCTATGGCACCAGCTGATAGTACAAAGTCTAGTAGAAAGTAATTTGGGCAATAGCTCATGTCAGGTCCCCAGTGCTCGCCCCTCCGCCCCGTGCCCTGAGGCATGCAATCTCGTCTCGGAGTTGTGTAACCTCATCTCGATGTCATGCAACCTCCTCCTATAGGGTCTGCACCTTCGCCTAGAGACGGATCATCTCTGTTCAAAGAGTAGCTATCTCACTACTCTCCCCTATGTCGACACCCTTGCCCTTATCGGGCGATGGTGGCCTCTCTCTCTATGGAGAAGGGGGTCTCGCCTCCCTCCTCTCCCTCTGCCATGGCCTCTCCTATGCCTATGGCCTCCTCAACTCTCTCCCGCCATGACCCTGGGCCACCTCCATAGCCACCTGGCACCACCTCCCTATCTAACGCACAACTACGTGTATCGGACCCTGAGCCCTCGTCATCCAAGGAGGGTGGATGCCTGCGTACTAGGCATCATAGCCATTTGCAACCCCTGCGTCATCCCCATCCATTGGCTAAATGGGGGCATCGTTCGAGTCCTGACTCTAGAAATGCTGCATGTCTAGAGCCCCGCTCACTATGAAGTTATATTGGACAGTATGGGAAAACTCATAATCCCTGAGAGATGGGATCCCCTGCTACAGATCAAACTATTGCAACACTCGATCATAACGATGGAGCTCCACCTCTCCCCTCTCCATCCGCAGCCAACAAACTCGCCTAATGCGATCCAACTCCTATCCGTCCTCGACCCACCCTAGATGCTCCCTCCATGGCCTCCAGGTGATCTGATCCGGGACAAGGTCATCTACTAGTCTTCGGGACATAGGAAGGTCGATCCACCGCTATGACCCTCTCCGGAGCCACTAGTAGAAAACTCGGGGCCTCTCCCCGTCAATCCCTATCAGAGGAAGCCCTACTAGCCTCCGCACTATAATGTGCTCCTAGCACCAAACCTATAGGAGCGATGTCATCACCAGACATCGACCGCCCTTGTACACGACCCCATGCAGGATCTTGTACAGTCTGCATAGCACAAAGCTGCCCCAAGAGAACCTATACCCATGGTCTCGCATATTGCAGATCACATCTGCTAGCATCCATGGCACCCTGCACCCACTCTAGTGGCACAGCAAAAGTCCACCAACCACTCTGGCTAGAACCTATGTCAGTCTAGATGCCCCAAGCATTCGATGTAGTGCCTCGATGTTAACTTCGCCCTTCTCCAGGGCGAAGCTCGGGTCACCACACAACCGCCCCATAGCATGGCCCTGATTGGTTGTAGGAGTGATCAACCGTCCTTGTATGGGGATTATTAGAATCCTCCATACATCCTCCAAAGTGGGAGTCATATCCCCTATAGGTAGCCGAAAATAGGAAGAACCCGAATACCATCTCTCTGCTAGGGCTGTCAGTAGCCCCATGTCTGTAGACACTTGTGGCATCTCTGCCACATGCTGTAAGTCGGCCTATGCCAGCTGATCCCGCTCTGCCTATGTAAGAGCGGCCAAGTCATCTCTTAAACCTCCATACTTCCATTCCTTGCTTTTTAGCAAACCTCTCTACAACATAAACAACAAAACAACAAACAATCATTAATAACAAATTCAAGTATTTAAAAATGCAAGTAAAATAAGTTCAATTTTATGCAATTGATGATATCGTCCACTATTGGATGATATCGTCCCAAATTTGAGCATAATCATTTTCGATTTCGCAGGTCGAAATCGTCCCTAATTTGATGAAATCGTCCCCCTTTGGTCGATTTCGCCCTTGGACGAAATTGGCGAAATTGAGATGATTTTGTCGAAATCGGGACGATTTCGTCCCGACGACGTTGATGGCCCAAAAATGGCCGCGATGCTCAAAAATTGATTAAAATTTACCTAAAAAGCATGTAAATTCAAATTAAAGCACTCTAAACTAATTTTAGACTCTTACCCATAGCCCGCGCCGGACCTCTGTTGATCTGTGTGTCATCTCCACCATTTTTGCTTCCATAGCTCTAAAACTAGTAAAAATGAACAGTAAAAATAAATTAGGGTTTTACCCTATTTTTCTTAATTTTATTCAAAAATAATTCAAAATTAATTTTTCTTTTTCGCATTTTTACCTCAAACGTTCGATTTGGGTAAAAACACGGAGGGGGCACCATAGTAAGTTGTCGTACGATTCGACCAAGAATCGTCGCCTAAAAATAGGAATAATTTTTTGCTTTCTCGTAGATCGAGAAGAACTCATCTTTAACGCATTTTCTTCGAAAAAATCACTAAATAGGGGGCAAAATGTAGCACCCTAAAATTGGCGCAGTGAAATTGTAATAATTACATTCATCCTAGTAAATAATTTAAATTCAAATTTTAACCTCCCAAATCGCCCGTTAACCACCGGGTAATCCGTTTCCCCATTTTTCGTGCCATTTTTAGAGGTTGTTTTTACCGTTTGATGATATCATCGCCGATCAGACGATATCACCCCAGATCTGACGATTTCGTCTAGGCTAGGACGTCCAGACGATCTTGTCTCAAAACTAATTTTGCACAATTAGCTTCTGTTCCAACGGGTCTCTAATCCGGATAGAAGCGTGTCTGCACCATTAGGGACCTTCCCCCATTGGATATCTCCCAAATAAGGATGATCTCCAACCTCCTAACCTCCCTCCTAAGCATATTTAATCCTAAGCCCTCCCCTTAGCACCCCCCTGGCTGAAATTTCCTATAACCTGACTGCATACATGTTAAAACATCCCAAGTTTCTATTTTGTATTAGTTCTATACAATTTTGTTGCAGGTACCATATTGTTTTTCAACCGGAGCAAGCTTACATCGTCATCGACAAACCTGTTCAGATCAGAGGCGATCCTGTCGAATCAGAGATGATTTCATACCAATGCGAGAAGATTTCGACTACAGTCAACATTGAGGCAATCTGTGCCTGAAGTTTGTATTTCTCTACCCTTTTTCTGCTGTTTTATTCTGCAATTAGCTTAGTTTATTCAGTATTTTATACTATTTTGCATTTTGGAGTTCACCCATCTAGATCAAATGCATAATTAAATCATAATTATCATCTAATTAGCATAATTCATTCTTTTTTCTGTTTTCAAATTTTAGTTTGATATTATTGCTATCATTTTACATTGTTTCCCTCTATTAGGACAGTTGCATTTTCTGTATTTTGCACCTATTTCTCTGTTTGTAGGTCTCTGATGAATTCGTCTGATGAATTCATCAGATATCAGACGATCTTGTCTGATCTCAGACGATCCTGTCAAATCAGAGGTGATCCTGACTGCTTCAAGAATCAGAATCATCATCAGACATCTGGATCAGGTATTCCTCATTTATATTTTGTAATTTCTCTGTTTTCTGTCTTTAAATCTATTTTTTGTACTCATTGAATTTGCATCTTCATATAGAATAGCTTAGACGCATTTTGGCCAAACCTAGGATTTGAATGCTTAAGGCTAAAACGAACACATAAAACACATTCCAAACCTAGGCATGGAAACTGCCATTAAATGTTTCCTGGTGAACCCACCATCTATCGAAAAATCACCAATATACACCTCCCTTGAGAGGCGATACCTTTGCAAGTCCTCTTAGTCCGAGATACCGCGACATCATTTTCACATCCCCCTTCCGGGCACGGATCCTATAGCCTGAAGTAAGGATGTGAAAAAATTGGAGCGATACAGATGGTACACTTGTTTGATATCTCTAAGGAATTATTTTTTTGATCTTTTAGGTTTGCACCTTTGAACCATGGACCCCTTTCTTTTACCAATGAAATATTTCATGCCTATGACAACAAAGCAATGGATTTATTAGATGGTTGGCATGGTAATATTTTTTAACCATGCTTTGGCCTAGGTTTTGTCAAAAGGGATCCCTTGGAAACTCTTGATTAATCACTTGTAATTCTCCTCATCATCTTATTGGTAACAAGATTCCTTGGGTTCAATTGGGCCAATGGGACTCTTACTTAGCTTGTTATATTTAAGGTGATAATTCACTAATGGTTGGAGGTTTAAATCCATCCCATTTATATTGAATTTAGTTGGATACCCATATTGCTAATGTTTGGTTGCCAATATAGATGATTTAATGTTTGACATGGCATGAACATGGCTATCTATAACTACATATATATATATATATATATATATATATATATATATATATATATATATATATATATATATATATATATATATATATATATATATAGTATGTATGTATGTATGTATGTATGTATGTATGTATGTATGTATGCAACTAACATTTGGGAAATTTTGATTTATGCTTCTATTAGTGTTCTATGTACCATGGGGTATTGCTCCATTGGCTAAATGTCTTTTAATTTTTTGTGATTTTTGTAGGTATATTTTCTTTGAAAATGAAACATTTTAAAAGGTCACAACTCATATGAAAACATTTGAAGTCCAATTTTTAACTATATGATGTTAGAGATCTTTGCAATGGTATTGGTGGTTTTGGTTGATTCAACTAGAAAGAGAAAAAAGTTATGTTGGATCCTCATACATTATATCACAAGTAGCCATGATCAATGACCAAAATTATTCCTATGTTAGATCAAGATAGAAGCTCTTTTGTACGAAAACAAATTATGGGGATTCATTGCTAAGACATTAATAATTATTTTATTAGAAGATAAAAGAAAAAACATCTTCTATTCTAAGGAAATATAAGTACATATAATGAAAACTTTATATATGGATAAGAATATGGGTAATGATACCATAGTAATATTGAACTTTAATTACTTCGAATTCTCGTAAGTGGCTATTTGAAAAATTTGATCCCACACAAGTTAGTTATCTAGAGGTCAATCTTTCTACCTTTAAGATGGCCAATTTTGATACTATTAAGAAGTACATACATTGTTTTAAAAACTTATAGGAGTATATTTGTACTTTTGAGGGAACCACTAAATGTCTCATGTATTATCTCAACATAGCACTCACTAATATTTTATAAGAGAATGATTAGGTAGGAATATTATTTGATATCCTTTGGATGATTTTTCCATTACAATTTTTTTCTTCTTTAGATTCTACTTTCACTAATAAAATGGTGGAACTTGGCCTAATAGATCAGTAATTAAGTATGTTGATGATGAATTTAATATCATGGATTCAAGACACTATGAAGAATCATATCAAATATTTAATTTTGGTGTTCCACCCTCTTCTTTCTCTTCTTCCAAGTAAAATGGGCTTGTTACTACGAATCATAAAGTAGATGATAGCAATAAGCACAGACAATAAATTTTAAGACAACTATGGACCCTTGAGATGTTGGAGGTGTAGACACCAAAACAGCACCAATCCGATTATGTGACTACAAACACTGATCGCTTTGACACCCACATCCCCAAGGGCAGCCCCCAGAGGTCAAACAATGGTCCTAACCACTCTCACAGCAGTTTTGGAAGGTCAGAGATCAATTTGGCACCTTCAGGAACTTTGCTCAATATCCGTCCCACCCTGGGATGAATTCAAACCGGGATTCACCCCACCCAGGGACGAATTCTGAATTCACTCCAGGGTGGGGCGAATTGCAGGTTTGATGGGCAAAAAGTCAAATCTTGACAAATGGCAGCTCAGATCCACCACCCAACGCTTCCTTCATCGCATGGGAGTATGGGTGAGCATTTTCAAGCGTTAGAGGCATCTGCAAGGTCGGTCATGAAGTCCCAATTCAGGGAGGAATCTCCTTCCCCCCGGGAAGGCATGATTGCCATGTGGCGCCTCTGCATGCCCATTTCAAGAGACCTCCAGGTCTATAAATTGGTGAGTTTCCTCACCCCAAAATAGAGGAGAAGTAGCATTTTAGAGCAATGAAGTGCTGTCATTTTATTTACACACCTCACACCTTTTGGATTTGCACCTTTCACATCCTTGATCTCCTTTAGAAGGGAGGTCATTGGGTGACTATTGGGAGGACGAATCTCGATCCCAAAACCTGACATTTGGTCACGATATCCCACCAAATTTGTTGACAATACCACACAAGAGGTTTTGGACCCATCCCAAGTGGATTGGTGCCGAAATCAAGCCTCAAACGGTGGGCGGCCTACCCCATGGGCGCCCCCTCCCCATACTACCACAGTCCTAATCGCCCCCTTTCGGAGCGATGGGAATTCCATGGTAGACTTGGGGATTGCATGCTTTGTTCCATCCATAGGTGCTACTGATCATTTCTTGTTCTTTTGAACGTAGGGTTTGGACATTGGAGGAGTAGCGAGGAGTCCAGATTCATCAACGCAAGTGGTGGCAATGTTTGGTCCACCCATTTTACATGTGGGCACGCGAAAGAAGGAAAGGCGCCCATGGATGTAACTAGAACGAATGCTTAAACGCTCCTAGCCCTTGGAAGGGGAGGATGCGCATTGTAACCGAGTTTGGAACATATCAATAAAAAGGGCTATCTTCTTTAATTCACATTTGTTCCAGTTCGATTCGATCATGCTTTTCCCTCTTTTCATGCACTTTCAAGTTTTTAGGATTTAGCGCTAAGTTCGGTTTCTTTGTTTGCATATCGCATGTTAGCTTTCCCTTTTTGCTTCCGTATCCTCGTGCTTTCAGTGGCGATCATGGTGGGACCTTGTCCTCTATTTTTAAGATCAGAGATCTGATCCAAACTTGGTTTTTTTGCTTGCAGGTACCGCGTTTTCATACGCTGACTACTATTCGTTCCATCAGGGGGCGAATACAGAGCTGTAATTCGTCTCACCCAGGGACGAATGGGAATTCGCCCCACCCTAGGGTGAATACAGTCCTGTAATTCATTCCACCCCGGGATGAATTCTAGCCTATGAATTTTTTGGGCAGAAACTCAGAACCGATAGATTCGGGCAGAGAAGAGGTAAGAATTCTGCACTTTTCTTGTCATTTTCTGTCTTCAGTTTTTCTATTTTTCCTGGTTTCTTTTTTGTGCATAGAAAAATTTGTTGCATGTTTATTTTGTTTAATGCAAAATAAAAATAACCCCACACACCACGTGGAAAATCAAACACCAAGGAGCTGGTCGTAAAACCCTAGCCCTTGATCAAGACCAACGGTGGATTTCATCACCACCTTGGCTTGAATTTTGCATTCATAAACCCCGATCGCTACTGTTGCTAGACGTAAATCCTGACGAAAGCTGATCGAGTGTAGTTGGGGTGATTCCCAGCGCATGAGGATAAGTCTTCTATGGTAGGTGTCATAAACAGAGTGATTCCCCTTCCGTACCGCCTATGTTCCACGTACCATCTGCTCTCACGTACCTATAGTTTCCCTCACGTAAGGGCGGGTATATAGAGAGGTTGGTATATCGGCCTGGCAATGGTATATCGAAGGGGCGACCAATTTTGGGAGTCATAAGAGCCCTCATTTTGCATTTAAACGTTCTTTACAAAAACCTTCAAAAACAAAAAAAAAACAAAAACAAAACACACTAAACCAGGTTTAGGACACACTCTCAATATTTAAACGAGATAATCATTGTTTGTGTATGTGTGTGCTCTTTTCTGTTTAGTGTAGCATAAAAAAATCATAAAAGAGATAAAAATCCATTTAGCTTGTAGCACAGCAACACCATGGTGTACACCCGTAGCCAAGCCCAATCAAGGGCAGAAGCTACAAAAAGTGTACAAGGGGGCACAAGTCGCCTCCGCTACAGCCCTAAGGACTTGGTCATACCGCCTTGGTGGCCTGACCCACAAGAGAGTCCACGTCATTCCATGTCAAGGTGGAATTATAGGGACACCCCTCTGGGGGACACGCCCATTCATCATAGCCCCTTTCAGGAAGAATCCTTACACGTGGCACTCAACATAGACAGGAAAGCTCCCTTAGAAGCTAGATATGAGTGGCCACCACATGATGAAGCGCTAGAGTGGCATAGTGTCCATGAGGAGAGGCCACATGACTATGGCATCCCTCCTTTGCCCCCCATCACTATTAGAACCAATAGACAAACCCCAGAGCGTAGGGCTCTCCAAGCAGGGCGAGCTAACTCCACCCACCCCTTTCACACATACGAAAGGGAGTACGAGGAAGACCATCACATTCCTCGAGAGCAATGTATAGCATGGGAGCCATGCGCTTCCACACCCGCTATGTACCATGGTCACCCATTGAGGCCAGAGCCTCGGGTAAATGCCGCCAACCTCGACAGAGGGAAGCGACCCATTGAGATCTCGGATCATTGCGACCGAGGTAAGTGCATAGGAGAGGCATCCAGGCCTCCTAGGCTCAATATGGTAGAACAAATTGACCTGGCAGTCGCTAGACATGCCACCCGCCAAGCCCAGATCACATGGCTTGAGCAAGATCAGCAGCAGCTAGAGCGTCTATACCGCCTTAGCAAGGAGCGCATTCAGTGCCAAACAGATGAGCTGCTTCATAACCCACCTGAGAGGGTTCCAACCCCTCACACCCAAAAAGCAGAACCATATGAGAGGCATAATCCCTTGGTGCGAGATAGGTCTCCGTGACCTCATCAAGTTTTGCCTTCGAGACCCCCTAGACCTGAGAGGGAGGCCACTCCCCGGAACAACGATGGGTACCCTCCATGGGGACCCACCCAGGGTCATAGGTCTCACCCAGAGACTCCTCAAGAAGTTTACGAGGAGTATGAACAAGAAGCAGAGCGGGCCAAAATGCCCTACCAAGGTGGAGGGGTTGCTATCCGGCCACCCCCCCATAGGCCTCAAGTCTCCCACAACCCACAATGGGAGCAAACTAAAGAGGAAGAGATTAAATCTTCCGATGCATACAAAGCATTGTTAGAGCATTTGGAGTCTATGGAAACCAAAGCTTCTGGGCCCCAAAAGCCCACGTTACGCCAACTCCATAGTCATCCTGTGCATCCATCAGTGCCTGCACCCCCTTACCCCGAACACTTTAAGCTGCCTTAGTTGGCAATATTTAAGGGTGAAGAGGATGCCCAAGAGCATGTGACCAGATTCTTGAGCCAATGTTTTGGCATTCAGGACAATGATGCGTTGTTGCTAAGGACATTTATAACCACATTCATGGGCCTTGCCTCGGATTGGTTCACTCAGTTGCCGAAGCACAACATCAATAACTTGGATCAGTTAGTGGATGCGTTCCTTGAACGCTTCGCCTTCAACACCAAGAAGAAGGCATCACTAAGTGACCTGGCCAGCCTCAGGTAGTATGAGGAAGAGACCATGGCGGCCTACGGGAATCGATGGAGGACTTTGCTTTCCAAGCTACCCTACCTCCCTCCTATGTCCGACCTTACACAAATGTTCTCATGAAGTTGTTTGAGATCGATCTCTGTGCTATTGCAGCTACAGCAATATGCCACCTTAGAGGAAGCTCTAGCGCAAGCCAGGATTATCGAAGAGATCAAGATACAGGATGGCGAGATTGCCAAACCTAAGAAGAAAGAATGGAACAAGAACACAAAAATAGGGACTACGCAACAAAAACCCGTTGCGGTTAATCAAGTTGCTATAAATGTTCCTAAGCCTGCACAAGAAATACAGCCTCAAAAGGCTAACTATCAGGTAGTGCCTCCTAATAATTATGAAAGAGAAAACCAGAAGTAGGAGCAAAATCAGCAGCATCGCCCTAGGCGATAGTACACCCCTTATACGGAGTCTAGGGACTCCCTATTTGACCGCTTGTCAGCGGCGAACTTGATCAACCTCCCAGAGATTCAAACCATAGATCCTAACGCTCCCAAGCCTAAGGGATACCGGGAGGACTTGTATTGTAGGTTCCACAGGCGGAGGGGACATGACCTGAACGCATGTTGGAAGTTCAAAGGATTGATACAAGACTTGATTGACAATAAGACGTTGGTAGTGGACAACCCCGTAGCGCCAAACAACCAACAGATGGGAGTTTTCAAAGACCCCTTGCCTACCCATGAGGCTCAGGCAAAACCCCTTCAAGTCAATGAGGTGCAACAGAATTGCCCCATGCAAGGGTATGTAGGAATGATAAGCATAGTGACTAGGAACAAGAGATACCCAGAAGTTGCCCCCGTGATAGCCACAAGAGAGGTTCCATCGACGTCACAACCTCAACAACACCCTATGCAGCTACCTCCGCCTAGACCCATGGCCATGATTCGGACCAAACTCACTCAGAGTTTGAGGACCACGTCGGCTAGGCTCTCCATATACGAGCTTATACAGCAATCAACGCCCCATCGGGAGGCTCTCATGGAGATTTTGAAAGCCATCGAGTTGCAGCCCCACGAAGCGAATTCCTTCAACAACTTCGTGGGACATGTCAAACGATGCACGGAGCCAGTCATCACCTTTCGAGAAGATGAAGTTAAATCAATGTCTGATGACATGGCAGATCCACCCCTACACGTTATCGCATGGGTCAACGGGATCCCGTATAAGAGGGTGTTGATAGACACTGGCTCGTCCAGTAACATCATTACCACAGTAGCACTGAAACATCTAAAGTTGCCAGCCTCTCACATCACGGCTTCCACCTACACACTACGAGCATTCAATGATGCGATATGCTCGACAGTTGGCACAATTGTTCTACCCGTTCAGGTAGGACAAAAGATGATACCTACATTGTGCCATATTTTGGAAGGCGAGATGGCTTATAACATCTTGCTAGGGCGGCCATGGATCAGGGACATGAAGTGTGTCCCATCAATAGCTCATCAGTGTTTGAAGTATACATTTGAAGGGGAAGTACATGTAGTCCCGACGGACTTAGAACCCTTCAAATATTGCAATGCGGTGCAGTTGATGCCGTAATCGACCCTCCCATCGATGCACTTGGATTTTTAGTTAAATCCATCTAGACAGGGTCCGATGCCTCAAGCACCACTGGTGATAAATCCATCAAAACCCCAGCCAGGTGCATCTTCATCGTCAGCTCCTTCACCACCAATGCCACCTATCATGGCTAAATAGAAGGACAAAGGGAAGCAAACCCTGGAAGAGGCTCAACCCCTAGAAGAGGTGCTGCCAATAGTATCAACCATCTCTACCGAAGAGATGACTAGCACAATGGAAGTTGAGGCTCCTAGTCCACCCAACATGGAGTGGACTCAGGAAGAGCTTTCGTTCCCTCCCTCTCAATCGCCAACAATTACTATTGAAATGGCCAGTACGGGCCTGGGGGAGTATCTAGTGTGGAATGTTGTAGCAACGACCATGCTAGAGTCCATGCAAGACATGGGGAGACCTCGCCTCCCCATCGGTACAATTGTTCCCTTAGGCTACCCGCCAAACCAGACAAATTTTGTGTATGGGGGCCTTGATCATGGTACTTGAGCCATGCATGCAAGAGGATGCAGATGAAGAGCCTTTTGTAGAAGATGTCAACTATCTGTATAACCCGGATTTTGCTCTGAGATATCTGGGCCAATGCAATTGGCATGGATACGGGCTAGGCAGGTATGAGCAAGGAGTGCGTGTCCTTTGCCAGCCAAGATACCAAATGCCTTATGACAAATCGGGAGTCGGGTTCAACCACCCCCTGCCCTTAGACATCTTGGTGGAAAACATGCAAGGCCTAGGGATAGGCAACAAGGGTGGGTTGGCATCAGATCCTTATGCCAACCCAAACACAACATACACATTGGGAGATTACCTCCCATGGTCAACAACCACCCTTGTTAAGCTCAATAACCCTTCTCCTTTGCTAGAGAGAGGTGAAAGTTCAGGGACTCACTTCCAAGGAAGGTACAAATAGTGTCAAGAGGGATCTTCGGAGGATGAATCAGAATGTGAACCAACATCATATGATCCCTTCGAATCCGATAGTGATCACTCACAAGTGCTCCCCATGAATGACCTTCAAGAGAGCCTCTTGACTATGTTCCCTCTAGAGGCTCCAAGCGAGCCGATGCCACGTCAAGGGAATCAGGTCCCCCCACGGAGCGTGGAACAACCACAATGGGGCCAGATTAATTTGCTTGAGCAGGATGAGCCTGTAATGCCTCAAACAGTTGTCGGAGCCAACGAGGGCTTTTGGATCTCCGATAGTGATTACGAAGATGAAACAGAAATGACATATCTTAATCACATGCGGTAGAGGCCGCAACCATACCCCTTGGAGATTAATGACATATTTGAACAGATGGGCATAGTGCCAGGGCACGAGTGGTACGTAGACCCAGTAGGGTGGGATCAAGTGTTGGATCCGCTGCTCCAGGTATACGAAGAGCGCCTTCCACTCTGAGACCCTAGGGTGATATCAGTGTCGAGGGCAGACCCTATCCTCCTATTAGCACATAGGGCCGATCCATTCATGCCAGTACCTCTAGAGCCAGATCCAGAGCACAGAGAACATCCAGAGTGTTCAAGTCATCATACCCATGGTAATGGAGACCAAAATCATTTCATCAACATGATCTCCATTGACTTAACCGCACCCATCCGCAATCCGGCCGATCCAACATGGTCCTTGCATCTAGACATAGATGCCATTGACTGGGATCACGTCAATTCACCTCCATCCCCATCAGAGTACTGGCCTTTTGGTAAAATGCCTCATTTTACCCCAGGGACAACTCAGGATATCTTTCATGCCGAAGAGGAACCCGAGGTTCCCAACGTAGATTTAAACTCGGCAAATGATATCCATTTGATCCCAACTCCACATCAGTTGGAGGACGGATCCCACATGTCGATCGAGGAGACGACTGATGTAGACATCGGCTTGGATCCAATGAATCCATAGATTATCAAGCTGGGGTAAGCTTATCCCCCGAAGAGCAAGCCGACTACATTGCCCTTCTCAAAGAGAAGAAGGAGGTTTTTGCATGGTCATACAGAGACATGCCGGGGCTAGATCCGTAGCTAGTCACGCATAATCTAACGCTTGATCCGACAATCAAGCCAGTTAAGCAAAAACTACGTAAGATGCACCCAAAAGTGGCCTTGATGGTCAAAGATGAATTGCAAAAGCTGTTGGATGCACAGTTTGTCATCTACGTGGATTATCCGCCATGGCTGTCCAACATGGTGCCTATCAAAAATCCCGACGGGAGGATTCGCATATGCACTAATTTTTGAGATCTAAACAAAGCGAGTCCTAAGGATGATTTCCCCTTGCCAAGCATCGACGCATTGGTAGACGCTACAGCAGGTCACGAAATGCTATCCCTCATGGATGGTTTCTCGGGATACAATCAGATTCGTATCAATCTCGAGGACCAACTAAAAATGGTGTTCACAATGCCTTGGGGGACATTTTGTTATAAGGTTATGCCTTTTGGCCTTAAAAATGTTGGTGCCACCTACCAACGTGCAATGACGTACATCTTCCATGATTACATGCATAAAACTTTGGAAGATTACATGGATGATTTGTTGGCCAAATCTCTTTTGTGCCCAGATCATCTCGATGACTTAAGCAAGATCCTCGATCGCCTCATGGAGCATAAAGTCAGATTGAATCCCAAGAAGTGCGTATTTGGCGTCACATCTAGAAAACTCTTGGGTTTCATAGTCTCAAAGCGAGGCATCGAGGTGGACCCAAACAAAGTCAAGGCAATCCTTGAAATGGTGCCCCCAACTACCATTAAGCAGCTCAAAAGTCTGCAGGGAAAGGTCACGTCAATTAAGCGCTTCATAGCGCAGCTATCTGACAAGTGCCGACCCATGAACAAATTATTGCACAAGGGGGTAGCATTTCACTGGGATGACGAGTGCCAGTCAGCCTTTGATGACATCAAATGATACTTGGCTTCACCGCCAGTATTGGCACCACCTAGACCAGGAGTGTCATTCTACTTATACATCTCAGCTACTGAGGTGGCACTGGGCGCCATGCTAGCCCAGAAGAATGAACTTCACAAAGAATAGGCTACTTATTATCTTAGCCGCACCTTGGTCAGTTATGAACTTAACTATGCATACGTCGAGAAACTCTGCTTGGCAGTGGTGTTTGCTACCAAAAAGCTATGCCACTACATGTTGAGCAACACTACGTATGTTGTGTCTAAGGAGAATCCATTGCGATACATGATGAGTCGTACTTATCATAGTAGTCGCACGACGAAATGGATCATGTTGTTGATGAAATTTGACATAGAGTTTATTGGACAAAAATCCATCAAAGGATAGGTCATAGCCGATCAACTAGCAGAGGCTCCTCTCGAAGATGATCAGCCTCTGGTCATAGAACTACCCGATGATGGGGTCTTCCATGTCTCAAAATCACCAGATTCTGATGAGCCTGAGTCACAGGCCGACATAACCCTATTTTTTGATGGTTCTAAATGTGAGCAAGGTGGTGGCATGGGAATAGTATTCTTCACACCGCAAGGGGCTCCAATGCCCCTATCATTTAAATTAGACTTCCCATGCACCAACAATAATGCAGAGTATGAAGCCTTGCTCATAGGTCTTCGAGACAACAATCACCATGAACATCAAGCGACTGAACATCTTTGGTGATTCGTTGTTAATTGTCAACCAAGTCAAAGGGGTATTCCAATGCAAATGCCCAGTTCTACAGGCTTATAAAGCCCTTGTGGACAAATTCTTGGTGAAGCTTGAGTGGTACGACATCGAGGCACTCCCTCGGTCATCGAATCATTTTGCGGACACTATGGCCTCCTTGGGGTCACTAATCCCGCAAGACCTTTCTGGTGATATGACAACCATTCAAGTCAAAACACTATCGCAATCCATGATGGAGCGTGCAAGCTCGACTTGACGCCTAGGAATCCACATGATCCAGATTGAACCATCCTCGGATAAGTTCTCTCGAATCCACGATCATCTGAAACATGCCAACTAGGGGTCCTTGTTCTCCCCTACTCCCATTAATAGCAACACAATGCTATTCTTACAAGTTCTCTCCCGCTCAGCATTTGCTAGGGATGAACTTCAAGAGGGATTGGTTGTTCATACCGTCGAGGCTTTCGATCAGCAGGATTGGTATTTACCCATTAGGGACTACCTCAAGTTAGGTAATCTCCCGCTTGGATTGACGCATGCCACAAAATGAGCATTCAAGCAGAAAGCGGCTAAGTATGTCTTGATAGGAGACATTTTGTACCATCGTAGCTATGAAGGAATCCTCCTTCGGTGCTTGGACCAACAAGAGTCCACTTGGGCGATCGCCCAAGCGCATGATGGTACATGTGGTGGCCACTTCAGTGGTATGGCCATCGCAAAGCGCATTCTTCGCATGGGCTATTATTGGCCATCTTTAGAGCGAGATTGTTGTGCATATGTGAGGAAGTGCATGAAGTGTCAACACCATGCTAATTTGACACACGTACCTTCCCAGGCCTTGTAGACAGTCCAGTCAGCTTGGCCATTTTCGTAGTGGGGCTTAGATCTAATCGGAAAGATCTCCCCTACGTCGTCAGGTCATCACATGTTTATCATAACGGCCACAGAGTATTTCACCAAGTGGGTGGAAGCGGTTTCGCTTACCTCTACGATAGGACCCCGCATTGTGGAGTTCATTTTGCATAACATCATATGTCATTTTGGTATTCCATCCAAAATAATCTCGGATAATGGGACGTCATTCAAGAACAAAGACGTGCGTGCTTTGACCACAAAGTACAGAATTCAGCATAGTTTTTTGACACCCTATTATCCGTAGGCAAATGGGCAAGCAGAGGCGTCAAACAAAATGCTAGTTGCCATCCTTAAAAATACGGTCATAGACAGTCATAAGGATTGGCACATCCAAATCCCACTTGCCCTATGGGCTTATCGCACTAGCATTCGGACGCCCATTGGGGCAACTCCATTTTCGCTCGTGTATGGCTCCGAGGCAGTCATGCCTCTCGAGTTGGAAATTCCTTCCCTACGCATATCAATGCAAGAGTTCATCGATGATGACACTGCACGGTAGGCCTGGTTAGACCAGCTTACGTTGCTTGATGAATGATGCGTTAATGCTCTCGAGCATTTACGTATCTATCAAGAGCGACTTAAGAAAGCATACAACATGAAAGTTCACCCGAGGGACTTTCGGGTTGGTGATTTGGTCTTGAAGGAAAACCAACAGAACTCTAGTTTGTCATCCCATCTAAGGGACAAGTTCATGGCAAATTGGTTAGGTCCATATGTAATTGATAGCAAGATAGGACCCGGGACGTACCGGCTAGCTTCCCTTGATGGAGTCAAGGAACTCGAACCCTTGAACATCAGTCATTTGTGACCATTCCATATCTAAAGCAGCCAATCCCAAAATGCTCCAAGGATTCCTACAATCGCTTGGTCAATCCCAAAATGCTCCAAGGATTCCTACAATCGCTTGGTCAATCCCAAAATGCTCCAAGGATTCCTACAATCGCTTGGTCAATCCCAAAATGCTCCAAGGATTCCTACAATCGCTTGGTCAATCCCAAAATGCTCCAAGGATTCCTACAATCGCTTGGTCAATCCCAAAATGCTCCAAGGATTCCTACAATCGCTTGGTCAATCCCAAAATGCTCCAAGGATTCCTACAATCGCTTGGTCAATCCCAAAATGCTCCAAGGATTCCTACAATCGCTTGGTCAAAAATAAGAAAATTCAAAAATAGTAAAATCATCAAAAATAACAAAAAAAAATTTGCATCTCATTTCCAGGCATGCTCAAACTCATCAATAGAGAGCTCTTCTCGCATCTCATCTTCATATCCACAAAAATCAATCCATCAAAAACACAAAAATATGTAGCTGCATTAAGCATCACATCCATACATTGCATATCTGTGATCATACAGGTCAAAGGCACCATAGATTGTAATTACTCCGCCAATCCATCTTGTTCCACGCTTCTCCATTCTATAAGCAGTCCATCAAAAATAAACACCATTCACTTCTTTTTACCATACCAGAGTCAGTGGTCTTCTAATGTATCAAGAGTTTTCATCTTTCAGTCGTCATGTAGCTTTCTAGCCACGTACTGTACCAAGTCAGATAGATTTTACGAAGGTAGAGTTCTACTTGGATCACACCTTGTTACGTAGCATCCCAACACAAATTAAAACACATAAAAATTCCCAAGTTGTGTGAATGAAAGATGAAACCTACACAACAATCCAGGTCACCATAAGCGAAATGGTTATCTTGCTCATCCCCCTGTGCGAATGACCCCAAGAATGCTGAGAGTTGGCAAAAGGACAAGCATCTTCCCTACCCAATTCCCCAAGAATCCCAAGTTCTCAAAAAGTTGCAAACATCAAAATCTTGCAAAAATTCAAAACTCCAACAAATTTGACATCACCCCCAAAGTGCATACATCAAGAGGCACATACAATAGTGATTCTCATCACTCAAAATTCAAATCCCTTGCTCAAGAGAAAAATATATAAAAATAAAAAATAAACAGTGATTTTTATCACTACAAAAGAGCAAGTATCCCAATACAATTGAAGAAAAGAAGGGAGTCAAACTTGAATCCCTGGAACTCTCAGCATTTCGACAGGTCATGAGGCAAACCCCAGTACCGGTTTGGTGGATAG
Organism: Wollemia nobilis; assembly: GCA_028583015.1. NCBI lineage: Eukaryota > Viridiplantae > Streptophyta > Pinopsida > Araucariales > Araucariaceae > Wollemia > Wollemia nobilis. The sequence continues at coordinate 9,575,189 of JAQPPZ010002877.1, read as the reverse complement.
CCTATCGGTCACTGGTGGTAAACCTCCCGCATGACGATATATCTATCACATTAACTCATGTACAGATCAATGTTTGCATGTGGATGAGCTAGCTTATGGTATCCTAGATAGCACCGTAGATTAATCTGACTAAATACAACAAAGGAGTTAGTGGAGCTAATTAGGTGATCCTCAGTACAGGTTTGGTTGACAGCCTATCTGCACTGGCGGTATCCTGACAAATACCACATAAATGAACTCAATTGCACACACAGGGATGTGAAATAACTTGGTCAAAGACAAGTCCGATTCATACCTTGTCCAAAAGTCTTGGAAGATAAAGTACAGTCATGGCTAGTAAGTTAAAACCGTCTGAGTCTCGGAAAACCTTAGCTACATTTCTAAACCAACTACGCTATCTTTTCATCCTCGCATTGCCATCAACAATCACCAAAACAAAATCACAAAGGTCTAAACAGTCTATGGTGCCCTCGCCAAACAACACAAATTCAATTCATCCATTCCATCTTGCATATCACATATAAATTTAGAAATATTTGCATTCATCATAACATATGCATCCATCAAAATAAATTAACATGCATACATCCATACTCATCACTCATCATGCATAAAATCAAATCATCACTCGCATAAAAAAAATAAAGTCATCTGTATATATCATCAAAAATGCCCGTAGGCTACAATGAACTGGTCCTGTGACCCCGCAACAAAATCCAAAAGCTCAAAACCCCCAAGCCTAAGGCGTCGGCCACCATGATCACGTAGGATCGGTGCGATGGGAACTACCCCCCGTGGTGTGGGTCCTATGGGACCCCTCAGGGTGGCTACTTCTAGCCCCCGCATCACGCCTGCTACCCCCTCCCTCATCCAGTTGCCTACGATGAGATGATGCTGACTGCTCAGTATCACTGCCCCTCGTCCGACGTGATGATCCACCTCCCGAGGGCTCAGGTAACCACCCACCGAGGTGGATAATCTCTCCCTCCATATCCATCCGATGTCGAGACCAATCTGTCTCCCACCGCAACCACTCTACCTCCCATCGATGGTAATAAGCTACTGCATCGTCATGCTATGCCAAAGCCCTATCCCTCTCTGCCAGCTACGTCCATAGGAGATCCCTCTCCCATGCAGCATCAGTACCCCCATCCTATCGGTAGTAGGCAGCCAATGCATTCTCCCGCTCTGCCAGCTGCATGCGTAGGAGATCCCTCTCCTACAGCGCATCCCCCAGCTCCTCATCGTGCCTCCGCAACAGCCCCTCCAACCATGCATTCTCAGTACGTAACCCGGACTCCGTGTCCTCCGCATCCACCTGAGGCATGGGACTCTCTAGAATAGCAGCCTACTCTGGCTCCCACTACTCCGTGATGTCCTGCATCTTCGGCTGATCCGAAACCCCCAAATCCACATCCTCATCCTCCACCTCCACCATATCTACATCCTCCCGAGGAGCTCCCCAATCATCTCCTGGTGCCTCGGCACCCTCCCCCCCGCTATTGCTGCCTCCGTGCCTCCCAGTGGCCCCTCTCCCCGCCATCGCCGTAGTACCCACCACTGGTCGTACTCTACGGTAGTCCCGACGTCATCCACGTCCGGGACGTCGATCACCGCGTCTGAATCCTCGCCTAGTGGCATGATGATGGGTCGATCTAGAGTTCTCTCGTCCCCTCGGCATCGATAGACCACGGGCTCACCAGGAAACCCCTGGCGCACCCCAAACTATCGTGTCACCCGACTATAGGAGAAGAACTCATGCTCGGTCCCATGCCACCCAATCAGCCACCGCTCCCTATGTACCCATCGGAGCCACTCTCCAGCCTTCGGCCAGGCTGGATAGTCCCGATAAGGGTGCCAAAACACCTCCCCTAGAGTAAGCCGAGTGAGGGCATCGGCATAGTGCCCTACGACACCTGCCCACCGTCGACTCTATCCCTGCTCCCCAGACCACTTCCACAGAACCGCATAGCCTATATCCTTATCCTCCATCTCCACTCGAGTCATCCATGGTAACCCGATTGGCCTCTCCACCGCTATGTGTTGCCAAGCCCAGCTCTGCAATAGATAGCTATAGCTAATACCCTTTTGCCTCCGACAGTGGACCTCGTACAACTCACCATAAAGTTGTGCCAGCAACGTCTGCCCCCACCTCATGATCAGCGGTGCCTCTGTCGGGCACTCTACCAGTCGCCAGACCACATCCAGTAGGTTCCATGGGAACCTCGCACCTGACGAGTCAGGTAGCAGCATGTTGGAAATGAGGCCCATAAGGAATGCGTGCCTCACTCCCAACACCCCCCTCTCCAGCCACCATCGGACCAGAATCCCACCAATCTGGCAGTCGCCCTCTACCCTCTCCACTGGGCTCTCCACGCCCAGCTCCTCCCCATGCCCGAAGCATCGTATCAGTACAGTTGTCCGCTGGTCACACGACGACGTCTTGATCGGTAGTCCATCTATCGAAATCCGTAGAAGCCGATAGACATCCTCCAAGGTCACTGTCATCTCCCCTGTTGGGATATGGAAGGTGTTGGTCCGGGGATCCCACAGGTTGATCAGGGCCATCAGATAGGCCCGATCCCCGACCACAGGCTCCAGTCGAGCCACCTGCTTGAGCCCAAGGGCATCAAGCCAATCCCAGTCAACCACAGTTAGCGCCCCCGCGCTTCAGCAAAAGCAGTGGATACACGGTACCGACTCTTAACAACCTGCAAAAGAAAACAACACAAAAACATTAAAATCATGAAAAAATTGTACAACAATAACATGAATATACAACATTGCCTACCAATGTACAACCAAAAACAAAACAAAAATTCAAACAAATTAATTTGTCAGCCCTAGGGTTTCTAATCCTAACTGATAAATTTAAAAACAAAAAAAAAAATAAAATTAATTTGTGGCCCTAGGGTTTCTAATCCTCTAATAAATTTAAAAACAAAATTCAAAAAATTAATTTGTCCTAGGGGTTTCTATAACCAATAAATTTAAAAACAAAAAAAAATTTTTTCAAAAAATTTAATTTTTCGCCCCTAGGTTTCTAATCCTAACTGATAAATTTAAAAACAAAACAAAAACTCAAAAAAATTAATTTGTTAGTCCTAAGGTTTATACAGTTGTCAGTCTCGGGATTTCTGTATTTTAAGTTTAAAAAGTCTGTACAAACAACACAAAATTAAAAATAACAGTTTTTAACCTAGGGTTTTCACCTACGTTTTAAAACTGACAAGCTCAGCCTAAAAAAACTAGGGTTTTTCGTTCCGTTTATCCTAGGGTTTTAGTTAAAAGAAAAAATAAAGATTTTTCACCTAGGTTTTAGCTACGTCCTCCGTTCAATTTTTAGCTAAAGTCTTGGTTTGTGTTCAGCTCAGTTTTTAGGGTTTCCATTTTAATTTTGAGAAAACAACATCACAAAAGAAAAATAAACAAATAACTTGCAATTTCAAAAACACATAACAAAAGCAATAACACTAAGGAGCACTTACTGGTCTCGCTTCGGCTCTGCCGCTCGATCCGGTTTGTGCACTCATGATGTCAGGAGAAATTTGGCAGCGCTTCGCTTCGCAGAATTAACCTCCTCCTCCCCAGAGCTCCAAATCGCAAGAAAATTCAGATGCAAATGAGCCCAAACCCTAGTTTTGGCCTTTAAATAAGCCTTTTTAGCTTATATTCGTCCCCCCTGGGATGAGCGCTCTGGTTAGCACTCGTCCCACCCTAGGACGAATACTAATCTGGAATTCGTCCCACCCCGGAATGAATTCAGGGCAAAAATTTCAAAAAACAACAAAAATTGAACAAAAATGCACCAAAATAGCTAATAAACTTGCCCGATGAGAGTGCTTTGGCACTTGACATCCCGGGCATGCAAAATAGATGTCGGGGTCACAAATCCTCGCTATCCTATTCCCTAAGAAGGCTACCATAGCCGGACCGCTCCACGGGAAGACGGATTTTCGAGAATTTCATCCCCAAATGGCATCAGCAAAAGGGTCAAAAACCCACCCAAAAATAGTAATAACATTGTCGAACGAAGGTGCCTTGCACCTGAATTCTTGGCATCCAAAATAGACATTGGGGTTACAAATTGTCACTATCCTACTCCCTAAGAAGGCTACCATAGCCGGACCGCTCCACGGGAGGACGGATTTCTGCCAATTTTAGCTCCAAAAAGCGTCACCAAAAAGGGTTAACACCCACCAAAAATAGGTCTAAATGTCGAAAAACTACACACACGTTCAAGGATAAGAATCTAAAGGCACCTTTGCACAAGTCATCTTGGGTCAAGCGACTCGTCGCTTTTCTCATGAAGGTCATTCCCTCATCGATTCGTCGCTTGAGGGGGTAGTCACACTTAGTCACCAATCAACAAATACACACCCAATTAAGGAAAACGACATGCATTCAAAGAATCATTGACAAAGACAATTACGCTCCTGCTTGGGGCAGTAAACAAGCAATAATCACAATCTGATCAAATCACTTGGCATTTCGTGAATCATGAACTCAAGGTTCTCACAGACAAAAGGTTGTGCCCTTTGCCTATTCATGACCGATCAATGTCCAAGATCAAGTAACACCTCACCGAAAAAGGTTAACACTTGAATTGAGTTCCTTCGCTCGTCAGAAGCAAGGATTCAAGAATGCATGCCCTTTCCATACTTGGGGCATCAAAATTTGGTTAGGTTATTGAGAAACCCTAATCATTAGTGCTTTGGTTATCTATTTTTGCTCGATGTTGCGCCATGCACAGCGCATCCCAAAAAGGGGCATCTGTAGACACCAAAATAGCACCAATCTGATTATGTGACTACAAACACTGATCGCTTTGACACACATAGCCCCAAGGGCAGCCCCCAGAGGTCAAAAAGTGGTCCTAACCACTCTCACAGTAGTTTTGGAAGGTCAAAGATCAATTTGGCACCTTCAGGCACTTTGCTCAATATCCATCCCACCCTGGGACGAATTCAAACTGGGATTCACCCCACCCAGGGACAAATTCTGAATTCGCTCCAGGGTGGGGCGAATTGCAGGTTTGACGGGCAAAAAGTCAAATCTTGACAAATGGTAGCTCAGATCCACCACCCAATGCTTCCTTCATCGCATGGGAGTATGGGTGAGCGTTTTCAAGCGTTAGAGGCATCTGCAAGGTCAGTCATGAAGTCCCAATTCAGGGAGGAATCTCCTTCCCCCTGGGAAGGCATGATTGCCATGTGGCGCCTCTGCATGCCCATTTCAAGAGACCTCCAGGTCTATAAATTGGTGAGTTTCCTCACCCCAAAATAGAGGAGAAGTAGCATTTTAGAGCAATGAAGTGCTGTCATTTTATTTACACACCTCACACCTTTTGGATTTGCACCTTTCACATCCTTGATCTCCTTTAGAAGGGAGGTCATTGGGTGACTATTGGGAGGACGAATCTTGATCCCAAAACCTGACATTTGGTCACGATATCCCACCAAATTTTTTGACAATACCACACAAGAGGTTTTGGACCCATCCCAAGTGGATTGGTGCCAAAATCAAGCCTCAAATGGCAGGCGGCCTGCCCCATGGGCGCCCCCTCCCCACACTGCCACAGTCCTAATCGCCCCCTTTCGAAGCGATGGGAATTCCATGGTATACTTGGGGATTGCATGTTTTGTTCCATCCGTAGGTGCTACCGATCATTTCTTGTTATTTTGAACGTAGGGTTTGGACGTCAGAGGAGCAGCGAGGAGTCCAGATTCATCAACGCAAGTGGCGATGATGTTTGGTCCACCCATTTTACATGTGGGCACACAAAAGAAGGAAAGGTGCCCATGGATGTAACTAGAATGAATGCTTAAATTCTCCTAGCACTTGGAATGGGAGGACGCGCATTGTAACCGAGTTTGGAACATATCAATAAAAAGGGTTGTCTTCTTTAATTCACATTTGTTCCAGTTCGATTCGATCATGTTTTTCCCTCTTTTCATGCACTTTCAAGTTTTTAGGATTTAGCGCTAAGTTCGGTTTCTTTGTTTGCATATCGCATGTTAGCTTTCCCTTTTTTCTTTCGTATCTTTGTGCTTTCAGGAGGATATGGAAATATGACCTTATTGTCCAAGTTTGACATACAATGATGTATACCTTCAGGAAAACTTTGATGTGAGACTATAATGTTGAAAATCACACCTATTTCTAGAAACAAACAAAAGTCATCCATCCACTCAAATCTTATACAAAAATAATAAAAAGTATGGAAGAGATAAATATATAATGGGCACTGTTATGCACCATATGTACTAACTATATTATCCATATCTACAATACACAACACTCGTATACAATGGGTAGAGTGGAGGGGGTATTTATACCAATACCAAAACCCTATTTACAAAAAATATGACATAACAAGAGGACCTAAAGTTAAGTATAAGTTATAAGGTGGGTAACAAGGTTAAACATGGGTGATAAAAATTATATAATGAAATATTACAACAAATTAAATACAATTATACAATTATTTCCCATAGGCCTATACAAGATTGCATCATAAATGTTGGCCTTGGTCATAATTTAAATTATGCTTTCAACACCCCCTCATAATCTAAAATAAAGTGCCAAGACGAGAAGATGTTAGTAACAATAATATTTTTCCCCTCATAATGGATGCTCTAATGGCACTTTATACTTGGGAAAGACTCATCTAGACCTCCCTTATCATCTAAAATATATTGATGCAAAATTGCCTTAACATAAGAATATCCTTAGGCTGAATCATAGTCATCACTACCAATATCATATACTCGTGAACATATCCAAAGAAAATATTTGCTAAGACTCCATATGAGGAACAAAATCCAAGGGAACATCCTTTAGAATGTTGCTTCACTCTTCTATAGTTGTTGAAGTTAATATGTGGAAGCATAAATTTCCATTTTATAGCATGCATCACCTTATTTGGAAACTTCAACTTGCCCTTAGACCATCTAATTTATATCACCAAAATAGGCTTTGCATGGACTTGATTATAAAAATATTCGTTACAAAATTCTATGAGAACCTCAACAAATAATAGAAGAAAGAAAATATCATGAAATATTAGATATTTATAAATAAGCTAAAGTAATAGTCCAATGGCGGAAGATGGGTTGACTATATGGATCAAAAAAACTCAAAAACTACTACAACCATCATAAACCCCACCATATCTCCCATAAGTTTAGACAAAATATTTTGATTATATAAAATATGGTAATTTTTTCCCTTTGAAATAGGTAAATAAGTTTTTAAGATAATCATACAATGAGATGTCCAATTCTAGTAAGTCCTTAGAAAAATACCAACATTGCAAAGAGGTCAAAAAATCATGTCATTAAAAAAATGGACTCAAATTATTTCTATATACAAAATTTATAACATTTATAATTTTTCCCTTTAAAATAGTCATAGAGTGATATTTTCAAAAAAATCAATTTTTAAAATTTTCCTTTTGGTTTTTCTACAAGTAAAAATAATAAGAAATAAATCTATTTTACTTCTTAGATCAAAATATAGAATTCCCTCATGTCATACCCATCTATCTTGACTGTCTCCATGAAAAAGTCAAGACACCCTCCTAAATTCAAAGTGATATAATTACTATAGAAAATAGATAAAAAAAAACATTCCAAAAATAATGGAACATAACCTAGAGTAGGCATAAATTCTTCAAAAAATATAAAATTGGAGAAAGAAAAAATGGATCTTCCCTTTGCCTCTTTTGCTGAAATTTCTTATGAAGCTTGAAGAAGTAATTTGTTGAAGTTCAAAGAAATTTTTGAGGCTTCGAACAAACTTTTTGCATGACCAAGTGATGAAGCTCCATACCTGCTTTAATACCATTTTGAAATTTACACTTATTTTCAAAAATGAATAGGAATCCATGCACTCAAATCTTATACAAAAATCATTAAAAAAGGATAAAAGAGAGAAATATATAGTGAGAAGCCATATTTAAAATTATAATATAATTCATGGCCAATGCCCATATTGTATGATGTATTGGATAGGCCTAAGGGCATCTCATTATACAATGTATTATTTTTATAATATTTTAGTATGTAATTCCTATGGGTTGCAGTTAACCTTGTTATGATTAATCCCTCTTTATAACTTATAACTAACCTAAAGCCTTCTTGTTATGTCAGCCTAAGTTAAATATTAATAGTTAATTGGGATTTTGGTATTGGTATAAATACCCACCCCACTTCTTCTTTCTTTATCATAGTTTTATGTAATATTATCTACATACAAAGCAATTATTTATGTTGTCTATGGCTATAAAGTGATTATTTATGTTCCCTATGGCTGCCTCTAAATCTCTATGTCTCTCTTTTCTTTTCTCCTTTTACACTTTCTATATAAGATTTGAGTGGATGAATTATTTATTTTTTATTTTTGGAAAATATTATAAATTTTAATATGGTATCAAAGTGGGTATGGATAAACATCGCTTGGTAATGTAGAAGCTTATTTTGGGAGCCTTTGATACTTATTGCAAATTCTGAGGAAATATTAAAAATAGATATGTTATATGTCCAATTTCTTAAGAATCCTAAAATTTGTTATTTGTACATCTCTCCTTTATTGTTACCATATCATCTCTCATTCTCCATCTAAATACTATTTGGATTTAAAATTCCATTATATTCTTCTTTCCTTTGGCTATGACAAGATTTAGGAAAATTGGCAAGAAAAATGAATATAAATTGTGTTGTTTCACACCATTCTACACTTATGCATGAGTGTGGGTGCATGTGGAGATGATTATTCTCTACATTTGTTTATGGGCTTGATGATGTTATCAAGGGAGTGTTGACACTTTTTACTTGTGTTGGAGCTACAACAAGACAATCATATTATTGGGTGTTAATATTTTGGGGTATCTCTAATTCAAATCCATGCAAATTGTTTTTGGGAATCCATTTCAACAAAATGACGGGACAAGTGGGTCTTCTCTTCTTTATCACTAGTGACATACATGGCACAATGGTGTGCACAATGTTCCTTGTAGCATGAAAGGGGGAGGTCTATCAAAAAATGCTTAATAAAAGGCCATTCATAAAAATTTCTTGCCATATGCTAAAATCAAATCTCAAGCTCCCCATGCCATTAGGGCATGCTGACTAGTCGTTCCTAGCAAAAAATAAATTATAACCTTTTATGGAAACTAAACTAGCCCCTACTATTAGCAAGAGTCCTTGAGTCTTACTAATAATAGCTAAACAAAATCCACCTATGGTTGGGTTTCCACCCAAACAAAGATTGTAGACTCTTCTTTTCCCTAGAGGAAATATTTCATGGGGTTGGCTATCTTCCACATCTAATTGGATTCAGAGTGACTACCCAATTAGTTTATTTTCCTTGATGTGGTACAAGAACTACACCAGAAATAAACATCAAGGAATAGAGCAACTATGAAAGAAGAGGAAAAATGTAGAGGAGCAAAGATTGAAGCTTTAATAAGCATGCAAGTAAAGGACCTATATTTTTTCTACTCATAAGAAAGCATAAGAGAAAAGGCTCTAATGGCTCCTACAATTTGAGAGGCTAAAAGGAAAAAATTACTTGAGGGTTTGAAAAGAGCTCAAAATTGAGATATCCAAAGGTAAAAACTTCTTGAAATTTTAAAGCAGAGAAAGAAAACAAAAGTTTCTTAGGATGTATTACATTATTTGGTACCTTGTAAATATTTATATTAGGATGTGTTTATTATTTGATTCTATAGTGTGTGTCATGTTATTAAGTGTGGACTTATGTGTATGAGATGTCTTGTTAGTAAGTGAGTGTTATGTGTGTAAGTTGTCAAGTTTAAGTGAGGAGTTATGTGAAATCATTAGAGATATTGTCTTTATGTAATATGTGAGATTTATTATGTAAGAAGGAAATATGAAGAGTTGGTTCTCCTGTGAGTTTGAGGAGATCAAAGATCAAGAGTCATGTAATATGAAGAGTCTCATGTATGTATATATTGAAGACAAATCTCTATAATATGTATTCAAATAAGCTTTGCATTTATGCATTGCTTTATTAGACATTATCAATAATATTTTTAGTGTGCTATTTTGAAATATTGTTATTGGATGAATGTATGAGTTTATTTGATTATTTGATATTAAGATCATATGAGCATAGTGGATATTTGCTAACAATTCCTAGGAAATGAATATAGGGTGGATTAATGCACCATCATATAAAAATAAGATATGGATCACCTACTAGTGATATTTTAGCTCAGTATTCCAAGGTAATGTAGGTGACCTATTGAATACAAAAATATGGTTTCTACAACAACAACAATTCCAAAACTAGTAGGAGTAATGAAAAAGGACACGCTTCATTCAATTTCTAGAATCCTTAGAAATAATGGATGAGATTATCAAATTGTTCTACAAATTTTGGGAGGAAAATCTCCTTGTTTTGTAATCTATATACAGTAGTAGTTTTAGCTTCCAAAAGTACCAATGTGTTGTGCAAGTAATTGTATAGATTTCCTTCCATTTATTTGTGTATAGCAGTACACACATATTTAAATAATCTTGCAAATAACCTGAACCCTCTCTTCTGACATAATATTTGTTATATTTTATTATGCATATATATTTTAGAGGCCTACGATATTTTGGTTTGAAGTGATTGGTTCTCCCTATCCTATTTCCTTTGTATGTGTATGCTTATGTTTTAGTTTGTGCTTATATACATCAACAAGAGGAAGTGTTCATCATTGGTGCATTATGGGTAGAGCTATTATATAAGAGGATTTTATTTGATCTTTGGAACATTGCCTTTGTTAATTTAGTTTTTTCTTCTTTTTTTTCATTATTTTATGCATTCCTTCTAATATGTTTCCCTTTGAAGTTGCTCAATTAGTATAGAGTAGGAAAACATACTTTGAATATTACTTTTTAAATGGAATCGGACTTGTAAAAACTCATATAGGCCCTTGATTGAGCCAAACCCCATGATATCAAGGTTAGCTTGGTGTATCACTTTGCATGAGCTATTATTGTCTTGACTGCAAGACAATCAGAGAGGACAATAGGGTTCATTAGAGTAAAACTTTTAGAGGCCATAAATTTTGCATACTAAAGCATTTTGAGGCTATTTTTTAAATCGTATGATTTCTTGAGCTCTATGCACTACTCGTATTAGTTCATGGGCATGTTGCCATTTTAGGGGTTTGATTGTGTAATATGGATTAAAAATACCTAGTTACTCATATTAATGAGTTAAATTATAGTATTTAGTCAATCCAAATAATTATCCAATTACACTCTGTAAGAACCTATGTTGCATATTTAAGTAATTATTTTTGATGATCAAGATCACCATCAAAGGGGATACCATGCAAAAATCCATTGAGATAAAAACACCAATAAGAAGATTCTCAATGTATTATGAGAAACAAACTGGTTACAATACACGTTAGAGATTTACTCGTTTTAAAAATTCTTTAGGATTCAACACACAAAAGATAATTGAGAGTGTTTTATGTATCCCACTACAATGCCCTACTACAAATGACACTACCAATGGTTTCTTGGAACTTAGGGATAAATCCTTACACAATGATAAATTTGTTTTGCATCTTGAAAAACAAATCTCAAGCATGAAAGGGGGAGGTCTATCAAAAAATGCTTAATAAAAGGCCATTCATAAAAATTTCTTGCCATATGCTAAAATCAAATCTCAAGCTCCCCATGCCATTAGGGCATGCTGACTAGTCGTTCCTAGCAAAAAATAAATTATAACCTTTTATGGAAACTAAACTAGCCCCTACTATTAGCAAGAGTCCTTGAGTCTTACTAATAATAGCTAAACAAAATCCACCTATGGTTGGGTTTCCACCCAAACAAAGATTGTAGACTCTTCTTTTCCCTAGAGGAAATATTTCATGGGGTTGGCTATCTTCCACATCTAATTGGATTCAGAGTGACTACCCAATTAGTTTATTTTCCTTGATGTGGTACAAGAACTACACCAGAAATAAACATCAAGGAATAGAGCAACTATGAAAGAAGAGGAAAAATGTAGAGGAGCAAAGATTGAAGCTTTAATAAGCATGCAAGTAAAGGACCTATATTTTTTCTACTCATAAGAAAGCATAAGAGAAAAGGCTCTAATGGCTCCTACAATTTGAGAGGCTAAAAGGAAAAAATTACTTGAGGGTTTGAAAAGAGCTCAAAATTGAGATATCCAAAGGTAAAAACTTCTTGAAATTTTAAAGCAGAGAAAGAAAACAAAAGTTTCTTAGGATGTATTACATTATTTGGTACCTTGTAAATATTTATATTAGGATGTGTTTATTATTTGATTCTATAGTGTGTGTCATGTTATTAAGTGTGGACTTATGTGTATGAGATGTCTTGTTAGTAAGTGAGTGTTATGTGTGTAAGTTGTCAAGTTTAAGTGAGGAGTTATGTGAAATCATTAGAGATATTGTCTTTATGTAATATGTGAGATTTATTATGTAAGAAGGAAATATGAAGAGTTGGTTCTCCTGTGAGTTTGAGGAGATCAAAGATCAAGAGTCATGTAATATGAAGAGTCTCATGTATGTATATATTGAAGACAAATCTCTATAATATGTATTCAAATAAGCTTTGCATTTATGCATTGCTTTATTAGACATTATCAATAATATTTTTAGTGTGCTATTTTGAAATATTGTTATTGGATGAATGTATGAGTTTATTTGATTATTTGATATTAAGATCATATGAGCATAGTGGATATTTGCTAACAATTCCTAGGAAATGAATATAGGGTGGATTAATGCACCATCATATAAAAATAAGATATGGATCACCTACTAGTGATATTTTAGCTCAGTATTCCAAGGTAATGTAGGTGACCTATTGAATACAAAAATATGGTTTCTACAACAACAACAATTCCAAAACTAGTAGGAGTAATGAAAAAGGACACGCTTCATTCAATTTCTAGAATCCTTAGAAATAATGGATGAGATTATCAAATTGTTCTACAAATTTTGGGAGGAAAATCTCCTTGTTTTGTAATCTATATACAGTAGTAGTTTTAGCTTCCAAAAGTACCAATGTGTTGTGCAAGTAATTGTATAGATTTCCTTCCATTTATTTGTGTATAGCAGTACACACATATTTAAATAATCTTGCAAATAACCTGAACCCTCTCTTCTGACATAATATTTGTTATATTTTATTATGCATATATATTTTAGAGGCCTACGATATTTTGGTTTGAAGTGATTGGTTCTCCCTATCCTATTTCCTTTGTATGTGTATGCTTATGTTTTAGTTTGTGCTTATATACATCAACAAGAGGAAGTGTTCATCATTGGTGCATTATGGGTAGAGCTATTATATAAGAGGATTTTATTTGATCTTTGGAACATTGCCTTTGTTAATTTAGTTTTTTCTTCTTTTTTTTCATTATTTTATGCATTCCTTCTAATATGTTTCCCTTTGAAGTTGCTCAATTAGTATAGAGTAGGAAAACATACTTTGAATATTACTTTTTAAATGGAATCGGACTTGTAAAAACTCATATAGGCCCTTGATTGAGCCAAACCCCATGATATCAAGGTTAGCTTGGTGTATCACTTTGCATGAGCTATTATTGTCTTGACTGCAAGACAATCAGAGAGGACAATAGGGTTCATTAGAGTAAAACTTTTAGAGGCCATAAATTTTGCATACTAAAGCATTTTGAGGCTATTTTTTAAATCGTATGATTTCTTGAGCTCTATGCACTACTCGTATTAGTTCATGGGCATGTTGCCATTTTAGGGGTTTGATTGTGTAATATGGATTAAAAATACCTAGTTACTCATATTAATGAGTTAAATTATAGTATTTAGTCAATCCAAATAATTATCCAATTACACTGTAAGAACCTATGTTGCATATTTAAGTAATTATTTTTGATGATCAAGATCACCATCAAAGGGGATACCATGCAAAAATCCATTGAGATAAAAACACCAATAAGAAGATTCTCAATGTATTATGAGAAACAAACTGGTTACAATACACGTTAGAGATTTACTCGTTTTAAAAATTCTTTAGGATTCAACACACAAAAGATAATTGAGAGTATTTTATGTATCCCACTACAATGCCCTACTACAAATGACACTACCAATGGTTTCTTGGAACTTAGGGATAAATCCTTACACAATGATAAATTTGTTTTGCATCTTGAAAAACAAATCTCAAGCATGAAAGGGGGAGGTCTATCAAAAAATGCTTAATAAAAGGCCATTCATAAAAATTTCTTGCCATATGCTAAAATCAAATCTCAAGCTCCCCATGCCATTAGGGCATGCTGACTAGTCGTTCCTAGCAAAAAATAAATTATAACCTTTTATGGAAACTAAACTAGCCCCTACTATTAGCAAGAGTCCTTGAGTCTTACTAATAATAGCTAAACAAAATCCACCTATGGTTGGGTTTCCACCCAAACAAAGATTGTAGACTCTTCTTTTCCCTAGAGGAAATATTTCATGGGGTTGGCTATCTTCCACATCTAATTGGATTCAGAGTGACTACCCAATTAGTTTATTTTCCTTGATGTGGTACAAGAACTACACCAGAAATAAACATCAAGGAATAGAGCAACTATGAAAGAAGAGGAAAAATGTAGAGGAGCAAAGATTGAAGCTTTAATAAGCATGCAAGTAAAGGACCTATATTTTTTCTACTCATAAGAAAGCATAAGAGAAAAGGCTCTAATGGCTCCTACAATTTGAGAGGCTAAAAGGAAAAAATTACTTGAGGGTTTGAAAAGAGCTCAAAATTGAGATATCCAAAGGTAAAAACTTCTTGAAATTTTAAAGCAGAGAAAGAAAACAAAAGTTTCTTAGGATGTATTACATTATTTGGTACCTTGTAAATATTTATATTAGGATGTGTTTATTATTTGATTCTATAGTGTGTGTCATGTTATTAAGTGTGGACTTATGTGTATGAGATGTCTTGTTAGTAAGTGAGTGTTATGTGTGTAAGTTGTCAAGTTTAAGTGAGGAGTTATGTGAAATCATTAGAGATATTGTCTTTATGTAATATGTGAGATTTATTATGTAAGAAGGAAATATGAAGAGTTGGTTCTCCTGTGAGTTTGAGGAGATCAAAGATCAAGAGTCATGTAATATGAAGAGTCTCATGTATGTATATATTGAAGACAAATCTCTATAATATGTATTCAAATAAGCTTTGCATTTATGCATTGCTTTATTAGACATTATCAATAATATTTTTAGTGTGCTATTTTGAAATATTGTTATTGGATGAATGTATGAGTTTATTTGATTATTTGATATTAAGATCATATGAGCATAGTGGATATTTGCTAACAATTCCTAGGAAATGAATATAGGGTGGATTAATGCACCATCATATAAAAATAAGATATGGATCACCTACTAGTGATATTTTAGCTCAGTATTCCAAGGTAATGTAGGTGACCTATTGAATACAAAAATATGGTTTCTACAACAACAACAATTCCAAAACTAGTAGGAGTAATGAAAAAGGACACGCTTCATTCAATTTCTAGAATCCTTAGAAATAATGGATGAGATTATCAAATTGTTCTACAAATTTTGGGAGGAAAATCTCCTTGTTTTGTAATCTATATACAGTAGTAGTTTTAGCTTCCAAAAGTACCAATGTGTTGTGCAAGTAATTGTATAGATTTCCTTCCATTTATTTGTGTATAGCAGTACACACATATTTAAATAATCTTGCAAATAACCTGAACCCTCTCTTCTGACATAATATTTGTTATATTTTATTATGCATATATATTTTAGAGGCCTACGATATTTTGGTTTGAAGTGATTGGTTCTCCCTATCCTATTTCCTTTGTATGTGTATGCTTATGTTTTAGTTTGTGCTTATATACATCAACAAGAGGAAGTGTTCATCATTGGTGCATTATGGGTAGAGCTATTATATAAGAGGATTTTATTTGATCTTTGGAACATTGCCTTTGTTAATTTAGTTTTTTCTTCTTTTTTTTCATTATTTTATGCATTCCTTCTAATATGTTTCCCTTTGAAGTTGCTCAATTAGTATAGAGTAGGAAAACATACTTTGAATATTACTTTTTAAATGGAATCGGACTTGTAAAAACTCATATAGGCCCTTGATTGAGCCAAACCCCATGATATCAAGGTTAGCTTGGTGTATCACTTTGCATGAGCTATTATTGTCTTGACTGCAAGACAATCAGAGAGGACAATAGGGTTCATTAGAGTAAAACTTTTAGAGGCCATAAATTTTGCATACTAAAGCATTTTGAGGCTATTTTTTAAATCGTATGATTTCTTGAGCTCTATGCACTACTCGTATTAGTTCATGGGCATGTTGCCATTTTAGGGGTTTGATTGTGTAATATGGATTAAAAATACCTAGTTACTCATATTAATGAGTTAAATTATAGTATTTAGTCAATCCAAATAATTATCCAATTACACTGTAAGAACCTATGTTGCATATTTAAGTAATTATTTTTGATGATCAAGATCACCATCAAAGGGGATACCATGCAAAAATCCATTGAGATAAAAACACCAATAAGAAGATTCTCAATGTATTATGAGAAACAAACTGGTTACAATACACGTTAGAGATTTACTCGTTTTAAAAATTCTTTAGGATTCAACACACAAAAGATAATTGAGAGTGTTTTATGTATCCCACTACAATGCCCTACTACAAATGACACTACCAATGGTTTCTTGGAACTTAGGGATAAATCCTTACACAATGATAAATTTGTTTTGCATCTTGAAAAACAAATCTCAAGCATGAAAGGGGGAGGTCTATCAAAAAATGCTTAATAAAAGGCCATTCATAAAAATTTCTTGCCATATGCTAAAATCAAATCTCAAGCTCCCCATGCCATTAGGGCATGCTGACTAGTCGTTCCTAGCAAAAAATAAATTATAACCTTTTATGGAAACTAAACTAGCCCCTACTATTAGCAAGAGTCCTTGAGTCTTACTAATAATAGCTAAACAAAATCCACCTATGGTTGGGTTTCCACCCAAACAAAGATTGTAGACTCTTCTTTTCCCTAGAGGAAATATTTCATGGGGTTGGCTATCTTCCACATCTAATTGGATTCAGAGTGACTACCCAATTAGTTTATTTTCCTTGATGTGGTACAAGAACTACACCAGAAATAAACATCAAGGAATAGAGCAACTATGAAAGAAGAGGAAAAATGTAGAGGAGCAAAGATTGAAGCTTTAATAAGCATGCAAGTAAAGGACCTATATTTTTTCTACTCATAAGAAAGCATAAGAGAAAAGGCTCTAATGGCTCCTACAATTTGAGAGGCTAAAAGGAAAAAATTACTTGAGGGTTTGAAAAGAGCTCAAAATTGAGATATCCAAAGGTAAAAACTTCTTGAAATTTTAAAGCAGAGAAAGAAAACAAAAGTTTCTTAGGATGTATTACATTATTTGGTACCTTGTAAATATTTATATTAGGATGTGTTTATTATTTGATTCTATAGTGTGTGTCATGTTATTAAGTGTGGACTTATGTGTATGAGATGTCTTGTTAGTAAGTGAGTGTTATGTGTGTAAGTTGTCAAGTTTAAGTGAGGAGTTATGTGAAATCATTAGAGATATTGTCTTTATGTAATATGTGAGATTTATTATGTTAGAAGGAAATATTAAGAGTTGGTTCTCCTGTGAGTTTGAGGATATCAAAGATCAAGAGTCATGTAATATGAAGAGTCTCATGTATGTATATATTGAAGACAAATCTCTATAATATGTATTCAAATAAGCTTTGCATTTATGCATTGCTTTATTAGACATTATCAATAATATTTTTAGTGTGCTATTTTGAAATATTGTTATTGGATGAATGTATGAGTTTATTTGATTATTTGATATTAAGATCATATGAGCATAGTGGATATTTGCTAACAATTCCTAGGAAATGAATATAGGGTGGATTAATGCACCATCATATAAAAATAAGATATGGATCACCTACTAGTGATATTTTAGCTCAGTATTCCAAGGTAATGTAGGTGACCTATTGAATACAAAAATATGGTTTCTACAACAACAACAATTCCAAAACTAGTAGGAGTAATGAAAAAGGACACGCTTCATTCAATTTCTAGAATCCTTAGAAATAATGGATGAGATTATCAAATTGTTCTACAAATTTTGGGAGGAAAATCTCCTTGTTTTGTAATCTATATACAGTAGTAGTTTTAGCTTCCAAAAGTACCAATGTGTTGTGCAAGTAATTGTATAGATTTCCTTCCATTTATTTGTGTATAGCAGTACACACATATTTAAATAATCTTGCAAATAACCTGAACCCTCTCTTCTGACATAATATTTGTTATATTTTATTATGCATATATATTTTAGAGGCCTACGATATTTTGGTTTGAAGTGATTGGTTCTCCCTATCCTATTTCCTTTGTATGTGTATGCTTATGTTTTAGTTTGTGCTTATATACATCAACAAGAGGAAGTGTTCATCATTGGTGCATTATGGGTAGAGCTATTATATAAGAGGATTTTATTTGATCTTTGGAACATTGCCTTTGTTAATTTAGTTTTTTCTTCTTTTTTTTCATTATTTTATGCATTCCTTCTAATATGTTTCCCTTTGAAGTTGCTCAATTAGTATAGAGTAGGAAAACATACTTTGAATATTACTTTTTAAATGGAATCGGACTTGTAAAAACTCATATAGGCCCTTGATTGAGCCAAACCCCATGATATCAAGGTTAGCTTGGTGTATCACTTTGCATGAGCTATTATTGTCTTGACTGCAAGACAATCAGAGAGGACAATAGGGTTCATTAGAGTAAAACTTTTAGAGGCCATAAATTTTGCATACTAAAGCATTTTGAGGCTATTTTTTAAATCGTATGATTTCTTGAGCTCTATGCACTACTCGTATTAGTTCATGGGCATGTTGCCATTTTAGGGGTTTGATTGTGTAATATGGATTAAAAATACCTAGTTACTCATATTAATGAGTTAAATTATAGTATTTAGTCAATCCAAATAATTATCCAATTACACTGTAAGAACCTATGTTGCATATTTAAGTAATTATTTTTGATGATCAAGATCACCATCAAAGGGGATACCATGCAAAAATCCATTGAGATAAAAACACCAATAAGAAGATTCTCAATGTATTATGAGAAACAAACTGGTTACAATACACGTTAGAGATTTACTCGTTTTAAAAATTCTTTAGGATTCAACACACAAAAGATAATTGAGAGTGTTTTATGTATCCCACTACAATGCCCTACTACAAATGACACTACCAATGGTTTCTTGGAACTTAGGGATAAATCCTTACACAATGATAAATTTGTTTTGCATCTTGAAAAACAAATCTCAAGCATGAAAGGGGGAGGTCTATCAAAAAATGCTTAATAAAAGGCCATTCATAAAAATTTCTTGCCATATGCTAAAATCAAATCTCAAGCTCCCCATGCCATTAGGGCATGCTGACTAGTCGTTCCTAGCAAAAAATAAATTATAACCTTTTATGGAAACTAAACTAGCCCCTACTATTAGCAAGAGTCCTTGAGTCTTACTAATAATAGCTAAACAAAATCCACCTATGGTTGGGTTTCCACCCAAACAAAGATTGTAGACTCTTCTTTTCCCTAGAGGAAATATTTCATGGGGTTGGCTATCTTCCACATCTAATTGGATTCAGAGTGACTACCCAATTAGTTTATTTTCCTTGATGTGGTACAAGAACTACACCAGAAATAAACATCAAGGAATAGAGCAACTATGAAAGAAGAGGAAAAATGTAGAGGAGCAAAGATTGAAGCTTTAATAAGCATGCAAGTAAAGGACCTATATTTTTTCTACTCATAAGAAAGCATAAGAGAAAAGGCTCTAATGGCTCCTACAATTTGAGAGGCTAAAAGGAAAAAATTACTTGAGGGTTTGAAAAGAGCTCAAAATTGAGATATCCAAAGGTAAAAACTTCTTGAAATTTTAAAGCAGAGAAAGAAAACAAAAGTTTCTTAGGATGTATTACATTATTTGGTACCTTGTAAATATTTATATTAGGATGTGTTTATTATTTGATTCTATAGTGTGTGTCATGTTATTAAGTGTGGACTTATGTGTATGAGATGTCTTGTTAGTAAGTGAGTGTTATGTGTGTAAGTTGTCAAGTTTAAGTGAGGAGTTATGTGAAATCATTAGAGATATTGTCTTTATGTAATATGTGAGATTTATTATGTTAGAAGGAAATATTAAGAGTTGGTTCTCCTGTGAGTTTGAGGATATCAAAGATCAAGAGTCATGTAATATGAAGAGTCTCATGTATGTATATATTGAAGACAAATCTCTATAATATGTATTCAAATAAGCTTTGCATTTATGCATTGCTTTATTAGACATTATCAATAATATTTTTAGTGTGCTATTTTGAAATATTGTTATTGGATGAATGTATGAGTTTATTTGATTATTTGATATTAAGATCATATGAGCATAGTGGATATTTGCTAACAATTCCTAGGAAATGAATATAGGGTGGATTAATGCACCATCATATAAAAATAAGATATGGATCACCTACTAGTGATATTTTAGCTCAGTATTCCAAGGTAATGTAGGTGACCTATTGAATACAAAAATATGGTTTCTACAACAACAACAATTCCAAAACTAGTAGGAGTAATGAAAAAGGACACGCTTCATTCAATTTCTAGAATCCTTAGAAATAATGGATGAGATTATCAAATTGTTCTACAAATTTTGGGAGGAAAATCTCCTTGTTTTGTAATCTATATACAGTAGTAGTTTTAGCTTCCAAAAGTACCAATGTGTTGTGCAAGTAATTGTATAGATTTCCTTCCATTTATTTGTGTATAGCAGTACACACATATTTAAATAATCTTGCAAATAACCTGAACCCTCTCTTCTGACATAATATTTGTTATATTTTATTATGCATATATATTTTAGAGGCCTACGATATTTTGGTTTGAAGTGATTGGTTCTCCCTATCCTATTTCCTTTGTATGTGTATGCTTATGTTTTAGTTTGTGCTTATATACATCAACAAGAGGAAGTGTTCATCATTGGTGCATTATGGGTAGAGCTATTATATAAGAGGATTTTATTTGATCTTTGGAACATTGCCTTTGTTAATTTAGTTTTTTCTTCTTTTTTTTCATTATTTTATGCATTCCTTCTAATATGTTTCCCTTTGAAGTTGCTCAATTAGTATAGAGTAGGAAAACATACTTTGAATATTACTTTTTAAATGGAATCGGACTTGTAAAAACTCATATAGGCCCTTGATTGAGCCAAACCCCATGATATCAAGGTTAGCTTGGTGTATCACTTTGCATGAGCTATTATTGTCTTGACTGCAAGACAATCAGAGAGGACAATAGGGTTCATTAGAGTAAAACTTTTAGAGGCCATAAATTTTGCATACTAAAGCATTTTGAGGCTATTTTTTAAATCGTATGATTTCTTGAGCTCTATGCACTACTCGTATTAGTTCATGGGCATGTTGCCATTTTAGGGGTTTGATTGTGTAATATGGATTAAAAATACCTAGTTACTCATATTAATGAGTTAAATTATAGTATTTAGTCAATCCAAATAATTATCCAATTACACTGTAAGAACCTATGTTGCATATTTAAGTAATTATTTTTGATGATCAAGATCACCATCAAAGGGGATACCATGCAAAAATCCATTGAGATAAAAACACCAATAAGAAGATTCTCAATGTATTATGAGAAACAAACTGGTTACAATACACGTTAGAGATTTACTCGTTTTAAAAATTCTTTAGGATTCAACACACAAAAGATAATTGAGAGTATTTTATGTATCCCACTACAATGCCCTACTACAAATGACACTACCAATGGTTTCTTGGAACTTAGGGATAAATCCTTACACAATGATAAATTTGTTTTGCATCTTGAAAAACAAAGACAAGAACAATACCACATTACTTATCTCAACAATTACACTTGCACAACCTTTGTTACAACTAGTTCTACTCCTCCTATTTTCCTATTATGGTTCTAGTAGCTATTAAATCTGCATGATTCATCATATGGCTAGTCATTTTTCTTTCAGTTGTCTACTTTTAATTTTCCACCCTTGTCATCAAAGAAAAAATAGTCCTTGGTTATTTATACTACTTCCAATGGGAATTTTTTTTTTTTATTGTTTCAGGTTTACTTTTTGTAGTCTTTATTAGATGGAGGAGTCAAATATTGCTTCAGGTAGATAGCAACATGACATGCCAACATTGTTTAAAATTTTCACTTATAGGGAGCTATGAATTACAACCAAGAATTTTAAGCATAAGTTGGGGAGCAAAGAATTTGGATTCATGTTCAAAGGAAAATTGCCAGAAAGTATGCATGTATTCATTAAAATAATAGAGATAATAGCAAAGAAAAAAATAATTTCCATACATAAACAAACACTATTGAAAATATACAACACATGAATTTGGTAAGGCTTCAAATATTTTGCATAGAACACTATCAAAGGTTATTTTTTTACGAGTACATGTGCAATGGATTGCTAAATTCATTTTTATTCTCAAATTCTAAATAAAAAGGAGCAAAAAGTGTTGCATTGGAAGACCCAATTTCAGATTACATTATAAATAGCACAAGGATTAGTTTATCTTCATAAGGAGTGTAGATATTGCATCATCCATTGTTATATTAGCCTAAAAATATTCTCCTAGATGAAGACTTCTCTCCATAGCTAGCTGATTTTGGGTTTTCAAAGATTATAGGTAGAAATTCTAAAAAGGTATTAACTCTTATAAGAGGAATGAGAGGGTGTTTTCCTCTAGAGTGGATCTACAACCTGCCAATCCTTACAAATGTGGGTGTATAGAATTATGGTATGATATTACCATAAATACTACCAGGTTGTAAAAATATAAACTTGACTATGTAGGAATTGAGTAGGTACTATATTCGCACATGGGCTGTAATGCAAATTCACAAGAAAAATATAAGTGGTGTGGTGGATGCATGGATCACCAATAATGTTGATGTTGAGGAGGTGGAAAGAGCTGCAATGGTAATCACATTATGGATTCATGAGGATGAAAATGCTTGGGAAAGCATGGTTTAAGTTGTAGATATAGTAGATGAAGGGTGTAGCCTCATGCTCTTGGGTTTCCTAGATTTAGGAGGGCCAACATTAATGTGGACCAACTAGAGGAGGAGGAAGAAAGCAACAGTTTCATTTAATTTCTATAGAGCTACTTAATTCACCCATGAATTTTTTTTAGTTGTTTTTTATTAATGAAAAATAAATTTTGTTTTTTTTTTTTCATTTTTGTTTTTTGTAATGGTGGGTATTTTTTTTTTTTTTTTATTATTTTTTGTTTTTTGGTAATTTTTTTTTTTTTTATTGGTAAAAGGAATTTTTTTTTTTTTTTATTTAGTGATTTGTTTTTTGATTTTTCAACGTAAGTGGGAAAGAGCTAAACATTCCTTGGTATTTGAATGATGCTTGGATATCCTTCATATCTTCTATGGAGGGAAGGCTCCCTCTAGATCCCAATAACATTGACAAACTCATATGGGGTAACATTAATGGCTAAGGGACCTATTCAGTTAGCAATGCATACAATATTCTTAGAGGTAACATTCCAACTATATAGATAGATACACATTTAACATATTTCTAATGTTATTTCCTTCTATTGTATAACAATACAAAACCAAAAACTCACTTTTGAAAACCTAAGGAAAAAAGGCATTGTGGGTCCAAATTGTTGTATCCTTTGTAAGAAAACTAAATAAAGTAGATATCATATTTTCATACAAAGCATGCACATCAAATTAGTATGAATATATCTCTTGAGTAATACCATTCTCCAAATTGCTTCCCCTACCTCATTTCAAGTACTAATGGATCTCTCATCATTTACCAAAGGGGAGAGAAAAGAAACTAGTTGTTCTGCAGCTACCAAACTCCTTGCTCTATGATACCTATTCTAGGTGATTTGGAAGGCTCAAAATGCTCTCATTTTTAGGTATCAAACCACCCTTTCATAGGTCATAGCTAAATTAGTACAATACCTTCTCAATAAGATGGTTTTAAATAACATCAATCCCTCTAAAAATAAAAATCAAAAGAAGGATGTTCCCCTTCTTCTCAGAATTGGCTACACCCTTTTCTTTTATGGGTCCTTAAAGTAAAGCATAGGACTTGTTGGCAAAGGAGGAATAATTCTTTTCAATAAATAGTCTCACTTGAGATATGTTGTTGGTCTTCCTTTTCATAAATAAACATAAACCCACATAAATACAAACTTAACAATGAAATCAATCTTGTATAAAATCTAACCAAACAAATCCATCAACAAACAACATAGACCCACATAAAGATGAATTTAACAACAAAATTGATCTTATAGAAATTCTAACCAAAACAATCGGTCAGTAAACATTTGATCACTACCAACTGATATAAGAAGCTCTCAATCATTATCAACCAACTTATAAACTTTTATTATTCTTATCTTTAAAAAAATATCGTTAGATGTTCAAAACTTAGAACCACATCATAGGTTTAAGTTACCTCTTCCATACGAGGGACTTCCATAATAGTAAAGAGCTCCAACCATTTAAATAGGTACCATATATAAAATTTAAATTGATACAAATGAATGCACCTTCATTTCCTTATTTCATCCAAGGTGTTAAAGCTCCAAGTGGGATAATACCACTATAATTATTTCATCTTTGCAATGTCACCATGTTCTTTTCATGAGAAAAAAATGTTTTAATCTCCATGAAAGGGTCTATCTATAACTAAATTTTTATATTTATATAGTACTCTAGTTAATACCAAAATAACAACTAAAATATATGATTCATGTCTTGCCCAATCAATAGTATATGCAACTAATATTTGGAAAACTTTGACTGTGCTTATATTAGTGTTCTATGTGCCATGAGGTAGTGCTCCATTGGATACATGTACTTTTCAATTTTTTGTGATTTTTGTAAGGTATATTTCTAGGGAACATTTTAAAAGGAATATTGAACTTTCATCACTTTCAAAAGTGGCTATTTAAAAAAATTGATCCCATAAAAGTTAGTTATCTAGAGGTCACTTTTGTTACCTATAAGATGGCCAATTTTGGTACTATTAAGGAGTATATACATTTTTTAAAAAAATTATAGGAGGATATTTGTACTTTTGAGGAAACCACTAAAAGTATCATGTATTTTCTCCACATAGTACTCAAAAATATTATATAAGAGAATGATTAGGTAGGCACATTATTTGATATCCTTTGGATGATTTTTCCATTACAATATTTTTCTTCTTTAGAATCTACTTTCACTAATAAAATGATGGAACTTGGCCTAATAGATGAGTAATTAAGGATGTTTATGATGAATTTAAGATCATGGATTCAAGACATTATGAAGAATCATATCAAACAATTTAATTTTGGTGTTCCACCCTCTTCTTCCTCTTCTTCCAAGTAAAATGGGCTTGTTACTATGGTTCATAAGGTAGATGATATCAATAAGCATAGATATAACCAATTTTGAGACATCAACTATGGACCCTTGATATGTTGCAGGCTATGGAAATCTGATCATATTGTCCAATTTTAATATATGATGATGTATACCTTCAGGAAACCTTTGGTGTGATACTATAATGTTGAAAATCACACCTATTTCTAGAAACAAACAACAATCATCCATACTCTTAAATCTTATACAAAAAGAATAAAAAGTATGAAAGAAATAAATATATAATGGGCATTGGTATGCACCATACGTATTAACTATATTATCCATATATACAATACACAACACTCTTATACAATGGGTGGAGTGGTGGGGATATTTATACCAATACCAAAATCCTATTTACATAAAAGAGCTTAACCTAATATGACATAACAAGAGGACTTAAGGTTAATTATAAGTTATAAGGTGGGTTTATCTATAACAAGGTTAACCATGGATGATAGAAATTATATAATAAAATATTATAATAAATTAATACAATTGTACAATTATTTCCCATAGGCCTATACAAGATTGCATCATAAATATCGACCTTGGTCGTAATTCAAATTATACTTTTGACACCCTCTCATAATCTAAAATGAAGGGCCAAGATGAAAATATGTTATTAACAATAATATCTTCCCCCATCATAGTGGATGCTCTAATGGCACTCTGCACTTGGGAAAGACTCATCTAGATCTCCCTTATCATTTGAAGTCTATTAATACAAAAATACCTCTAGACAAGAATCTCCTTAGGTTGAATTATAGTCATCACTACCAATATTATAAAATCATGAACATATCCAAATAAAACCTTTCCTAAGACTCCATATGAGTAATATAAGCTAAGGGAACATCCTTTAAAATTTTGCTTCACTCTTCTATAGTTATTGAAGTTAATATGTGGAAGCATAACTTTCCATTTTACAACATGCATAACCTTATTTGGAAACTTCAACTTGCCCTTAGACCATCTAATTTATATCACCAAAAGAGGCTTTGCATGGACTTGCTTATGAAAATATCCATTACAAAATTTTATGAGTACCTAAACAAAGAATAGCATAAATAAGATATCATGAAATATTAGATCTTGATAAATAATCTAAATCAATAGTCTAAAGGAGGAAGAGGGGTTGACTATAGTAAATTTTCAATCCTTTTTCTACATGGATAAAAAAAACTCAAAAGCTACTACAAGTCCCATAAACCCAACTGTAATATTTTGATTGCATAAAATATGGTAATTTTTTCTATTTGAAATAGGAAAATAGGTTTTGAAGATAATCATACAATGAGATGTCCCTCTAATTGTAGTAATTCCTTAGAAAAATACTACCAATTCAAAGAGGTCAAAAAACATGTCATTTAAAAAAAAAGGGAGCTCAAAATGTTTCTATATACAAAATTTATGGCCTATATAATTTTTCCCTTCAAAATAGCCCTAAAGTGATATTTTCATAAAACATAAATTTTTAAAATTTTCCTTTTGATTTTTCTACAAGTAAAAATAACAAGAAATAAATTGTTTTTACTTCTTACATCAAAATCTAGAATTCCCTCATGTCATTCCCATCTATATTGACTATCACCTTCACTACTTAGGTTCAAAGGTGTGTCCTCTCCATGAAAAATGATATCATGATCCATAAAAGTAAAGAGATCCAACCATTTAAATAGGTACCATGCACAATATTTAAACTGATACAAAGGAATACACCTTCATTTCCTTCTTCCATCCAAGGTGCTAAAGCTCCAAGTGGAGATAACCACCATAATTCTTCCTTATTTGCAATGTCACCATGTCTTTTTTGTGAGTAAACAATGTTTTAATCTCCATGAAGAAGTCAAGACACCCTTCTAAATTCAAAGTGACAATTTTTTTCTATTATAAGTGGCTTGGATCTATATAAAATAGATAAAAAAATGTTCCAAAAATAATGGAACATAACCTAGAGTAGGCATAAATTCTTCAAAAAATATAATTATTCAAAATATAGTTTTTCTCACTATTTTTTCCTCATACATTTAATAGTAGGCCATATGGATGAAAAATCAATTGTAGAATTGGGAGAGTGTACAATTAAATTATTCAATAAAGACTCCCATATATACAAGAAGGTGATTCCAATTATACTGAATATTTTGGCAAGTTTTCTTCAACTATCTATCTTAAGATCTGAAGAAAAAATCTTCATAGAATTAGCTTAGGGATAGCCAATTTTTTGCATGAAAACAATATCAAATATTACTTTATAATAGAAGATGTCACCTACATAAGATATGGTTCAAAAATCCTCCCAAATGCCTTGCCCAGATTCTCCCCAGGTCGATTGTGGTACTAGAGATCATGAGACACGTTGTAGAAGAGACCAAAACTAGGGCAACGAAAAAGGAAGCCAATATTCCTTGGTTAAACATCCCTTATAAAATGGGGCATTATGTATATAATGGATACCATAGTCTATTATCATACTTGCAAAAAATATTTTTATATGGTTTTTCTAAGATTAGCTGGAGGCCATATGACCCTCATGGGTATTATAATACTTTTGTTATAAATAAAATTTAAAATTGGGTAGTGGCCCATAGAGGAAACCTATTTGAAGACACAATGCAGCTTGCTTTAAGGAAAGAAGAATATCTAGGGTAATTATGGTAGAATTCAAAAATCAGGTCACACACTCATCTAGATATGTTAGGCAACTATGTTGTTGATATGAACGTGCTAAGAAGAGCTATAGTTAAACTAGATGCTCCCTTAATCCTAGCAATATGTTCAGAAGATCCTATCTTGGAAATTATCAAAAGAGAACCTGAGCAAATAGAAGTGTGGATGGAGATCACTAATCCAATAGAAGCAAAATTAATATACCACTCAACTACCCAGTCCTCCCATAGCACTACCTTAGATACAACAAAAGGCAAAGATATAGTTGTTGCCTCTTTTGCACAAATACAAATCACTCCTCATGATCTTGTTAAGGCATTAGTGGATCCCAAGGAAATATTGAGATTATAGTAGACCTCCCCCAAGTTATCTCCATTAGCATAGTAATAGATAGGGAGGAGCACAAGATTTCCTCAAAAGTACTCAATAAGATCCAGCAAGCAGGAGGACTATCCAGTTTTCTCTAAGGGATTTAGTTCAAAATTACCTCTCCTCAAAGTTCCCCAAAGAGAAAAAAATAAGGCTCAAGGCCCTTCCTTCTTTAGTGACTTATATGAGTCTCACCCCAGCAAGGGAAGAAGAAGTTATACATTTCAATCTTGAAGAAGAAATGCAGATACAAGCTATAGAATAGGGGAAAGATCCAAATGATACTCAATACACAGTAAAGAGCCAAACAATAAAGAAATTCAAATTTCAACTCATCCCCTAATAACGATAGAAACAACAATACCGATGGCTCAAATTATAGCACTTCATATAGACAAAACAACAATTCAATATGAATAAAATCCTCTAGTCTTAGCAAAATTCCAGGCTCAATCACATGTGCCTATAGTAAATATACTTTACAAAAGTAATCAAGCCTTGATGACAATAGGAATAAACTATAGGTTGAAAATGAGAAGTTGCAAGTAGATGTTAAAAATCTTCAAGTACATCTAGGAGAAAAGTTTTCTCTCACCTATTTTGTTAAAAAGTACAAAGAAGAACTAATATCAAAAATAAAAATAGGGGTAAAATATCTGGCTAAAATACTCAAATACCTTGTTGACATCATGACTATGAACCAAAATATGAGGAGACTTTTGCAAAATGCATACCAGAGGGTAGCAAATTTAAAACCTATCTACAAAAAGAGTAGAGAAGAGTATAGCTACATAAATAACAAACAAGTGATCATATCAGATGGTAGAAGATTTAAGTTCCAAGTAGAGTTTCTTAAGTTGAATACCTATTTCCATGAGAAGCCATACTGGAAAATATTTCTTCAAGACATGGATACTTGGGCAAGTTAAATGGATAAGAAAGAAAACAAGTTGGCATTCTACGTGAACAATTCATAGCAATAGATAAATTTGATAAGTTAATATCCAAAAGAATACAAGAGTTCAAGTGTGATGAAAAGGATGAGCAAAAGTTAGCCCAAAAAATTAATGACTTGTCTAAAATAGTCCAACCAATAGTTAAATTTTCCAAAGAAAATGAATTTTCTACCAAAGACTTTGCTAACAAGTCATTGAACATGAAATATACAATTACCTCTACTATCTCCTTTTGTGATGAAGCTTGGGGACAAATTGCAAATATATAGGGATAAATTCAACCAAGATAAGGCAAAACTAAAGTGGGACACATTAGAGAAAAGGAAAAAGATATAGGGATATGTCAGCCATGAAATCTAAGTGATATACAGTTGTACCTCATTCTAAAGGTCTAAAATCTAAAGGCGGCCAATTACTAATTTTTTATAAATCATATAAAGGTAGCCAATTACTAATAAATTAGGTAAAGACAACTATTTTTGTGTTGTAGCACACTCAACCAATCAAGGGTAAAGGATGATGAAAAGTGAAGGTCTTAGATGAGGCTAGTTATAATAGAATCAAGCTCTCTAAAGCTATAAGAAGGACTTCTATAGCAAGAAAAATGATGAAGCTTTTTGCATAGCCATTTTGCTAGAGGTATACTAAGAGTGCCCTTTTCTTCTAGTTGTATTCCCTTTTTGTGTCTTTTCTCTTTGCCATTTCTTATTCCTCCCATTTCTGTGTAGGTCTTGATAGGGAATTATTCAGTAACTTAGATCATTTCTAGCTTCCACGCCAGAGGTTTGGAGGTCTTGTTGTTACTAGATTGGAATGAGAGGGTGAAGGATTCTTGTTACATCATTTGAATGAGAACTCTTATTGTATTAATCTAAAAATAACTTTATGGCAATTCAAGCTAGCTCTCATTGTAAGACTCATTGATATTAATACAATCTCAAGCTTCTTCTCTTTATCAATTCTCTGTATTTAGTTTTGTGTGTTTATCTCTTTCACATGTTACATTATTTGAACGTGTGATTGAAGCTTTCTTTTGTTGGTAATTAGTTATGCTTGTTACATTATTTGAACGAACATAATTAACTCAACATTTTTTTCTCTTTCTTTCTAAATACATGAATATATTTAAAATCTTATTACAATGGGAAATGAATAAAGGCACCAGTCTAGTATAAGGTAAAATTAAATATTTATGCAAATATTGGTCAAAAAACATCAACTTTTACATTTTTTATATGGATGAACATGAGCATGTGAAGAAATATTGTAACCTCACTTCAAGGGAATCCTAACTTGATTCGATCTATTTATATTTAGAGTGATAGTCTTCTCTTGAATCAAAGTGGTAAATCCATCAGATTCTGTGATACTACTTGTGATCAAGAAGTGTTTTGTGGCATGACAACATATTCTAAAGGACACAGAATAATTCCACAACAAGGAGATCCATATCTAGATTGGTTTGAGAGAGAGTTATCCACCTGGATCACATGGACTTAAAAGTATCCAAGACAAAAGTGCACACACAACTTCAATATTACCAAGTGACCATGATGGCCATCAACCTGAAAGGGATTAGGTCTAGGGTGTTAACCAAGCTAACTGAGAAGGTAATAAGATCTTGTTTCATAAACACCTTTGGAATGTTTAAACTTCAAAGTCCTCTTTCCTATAGGATCATGCCAAAGTATATTTCCATAGTGGTGTTGCCCATGTAAATATCATTTTATGTCGATCTCTCCCATTGCCATTATTCATTTAGTGCATTCTTTGTGGTTCCTCCAAAATTTTTATTTTTGATTCCTCCTAAATATTGATTTGAATGGACTATGACAACCTTTGTCATTAATGAGGTAGAGGACCTTTCTTTACCTCATTTTTTTAGAGTGTATATATATAATTTGAGGGATCTTATTTTGCTATACAAAATATTTGCTTCATTTGTGGGCTTATTTATGATAAGATCATTTCATATTTTTCTCAATCATTCTTATTTACGATCTCTTGTAATGGTTCCAATATCATTGTATATGTGGAAGCAAAATGTATTATTTTCATAGTCCACCTATTGGTACCAAATTTCTTGATTTGGATAACGAAAGGTTTTAAAATATCCACATATATGTGTGTACATAACTAGATATAAATCCATAGCGATCAGTGCCACCTAGAAAAAATTCCCTAGGGTATTACCAATATTTTTCAAAACCTCCATGTGTGTAAGTTTAAATAGCCCGACCCATATGAAAACCTTTCAAGAGCTTCTACCAAAATAAACAAGTTTTCACTCCATGGTTTTAAATACAAGTCAAGTATCTCCATAAATCATAGACCACAACCTATAACTTCATCCCTAGATTTCAAACTATATAAAATAAAGACAAAAATCCTTTTAGAAGAGGACATATAATAGTATTATTTCAATCTCTATTTTCTCTCTATTTTATTTGAGTTCACTTGTGAATATTTGAAAAAATTGACCTCTAACCATTGAATTGGAATATTAACTCTATGTCTAAGAACCATAATAGCATGCTTAACCATGACATCCTTGATAATCACCTTTTGTGAATCATTTATTATTTGGATGAATTTTACCATTGACTCCTCTATCCCTTTATCCTTAAATAGAAAATATTAATTTCCTTAACAAGGGATCCTTAATTTCAAATAAGGCTTCTTTAAATGATATTCTCATAATACTATTTGACTTATCTACATGAGATACCTCCATTATTCAAAACTTAAAAACAAATCTAGAGCAAAACTCAAAAGTTAAAAAGTGGGTCTTGATCCTTGCTCATATTAGCTTGCACATTGTTGCTCCTACAATGCTTTTTTAATATATTTTAAATTAGTTTGGGATTGATATGGGCCCCACCTGTATTACATCATGGGTATTACAATAACTAATTTGACAAGTATGCATATTACTTGGAAAGACTTGAACCTAGGCCTTTGTTTTTAGGGCCCATGGTTTTAACCACTTAATCTCATTCCATTGATTACACCATGCTTTTTTTTGGAACCCATGTTTTTAACCACTTAATCTCATTCCATTGATTACACCATGTTTTTTTTTGGAACCCATGTTTTAAACCACTTAATCACATTCCATTGATTATCCATGCATTTTTAATCTATGGAATTTGTATTATTTTGCATTATGTAATGGTCAATATTACCTTATACATCACAATTAAATAAGGGATTAGAATCCCTAACTAGTGTTTAATCATCCAAGTAAAGTTGGAGAAGGCAAGTTTCTTCAAGAATATAATGGTTCAATATTTATTTGTGATGTCAAATTGTCTTCTTTGACTTTAAGGTTAGAAATTTGTGGTATCAAGTACATTTACACCAAATATTAAAATTTAATCCTGACCAAAACACAAGAAAATTATTTAGGATATAAGTGACTATAAAATATGTAGGATTGAATTGTTATAATGAGCGAAGCAACAATAGAGAGACTTATATGCCTATTCAAAGAGGAAAATACCTGTCAAAAAAACATAAATACCAAAAGGAGTTGGTCAAAGGAACTTAAAACCATTGAAAACCCTTGAAAAATTCTTCTATTGTATCCAATATGAGCCCTTTTGATTGGTTTTTGAAATATTTCTAATATTATCTCAAATAAAAATCTAGGCAATATATTTTATTACTAGTAATGGATCCTTAACAATTTTTCATATGGTCCATTAATTTATGAGAATGGAAATTATGACTATTATAATGAAAATGTATATCAATCATCATGGTTCCTTAAAATAATAAATATTTTCTATAAGGACCACTGAATAATGAGAATGAAGATTATTATTATTATAACAACAATATATTTTTTCCCTATGATAATGTTAAATATCAACCTAGAACTAGATGGGAAAAGAAAACTATAAGACAACCTAAATTTAATTTGAGAAAATAGATCATGAAGTAGAAAACCAAGTTACTAGTAATAAAATAAAACATCAATGAGAAACACAAAGATGAAAACAATGCAAATAAATATGACGATTATGTAGCAATACCTTTTTCAACCATAATACATTATCCCTTCCATCACCATTAAGAAAACTTCATTTTTTTAAATTAAGTTATGAAAACATAAAAATCATACATCTAATAAAGTGTTCTAAAGTATGTTTAAGGAATGGTAAGAGCAGTTATGAATTAGCCTTTGTCTCACTAGAAGAAAAATAAAAGCTCTTCCCAAGAACATAAAATCAAAACAAACAAATCCTACATGCAAGATCAAGACCTCCTTTGCAAATGCTTTAATTCAAGGATTGACCAATGAGTTTATATTTGAGGTTTTACGTAATCCTATATGCAAATTGAATATCAAGCTATATGGATGCAAAATCAAATGGTCGCCCATAATAATAAAAATTGAGCATAATTTAACCAAGTTTATATCCAAATGAACTTCTCTTGTGGTTATCATCTAGGCCAAAAATGGGCTAGCAAATATTTGTACTACCACCTCCATTGACTAGGAAGGTTGTATTACAATATAAACTTATAAGGATTAACTCACCATGGTTACCCTCTTTGTTTTTTATGGAGCAAGCAACCTTGATGTTGTTGGACTAGGAGCATGTTGGAGAAGATTGTATTGATCAAAATTATGTATATATACAATGAAGGTGTAGGTGATTGGTTTGAATAATGAACTATCAACCACCTAGTTGGGTACAACTCCCACATACCTAAATATCTAACAATACTACATGATGTATTAAATTCCTAACATTCCCCTCTTATTACATCATACTTCAAACAAGGGAAAGAATTAACAACATAAATAGTTCAAAAAGATCATGGACTAGGACACACACATTAGCACATGATTGCTCACCTCAATGGGATTGATCATGAGAGCTCAAAAATGGTGCACCAATAAATTAAATAATGATGTAAAAATCAGCAATAATGAAAACATACATGTAATCAACTATGATGATAAAAATAGTAACAAAGAATGATTCAAGTCCTTTTTATTAATGATAGTTTATCTTTATCAAAAACATATTACAATTACATCCCTCGAGGGAGTTCATAAGTGTGATACAATAAATACAAAATAGGAGGGTTTTTATTCCCCTCTAAATCATCCTGATGCACTGAATGGTCTTCTTGTTAATGCAAACTATTTGGGGGTGGGTTTTCCATGACCACTGCAAGGAGAGTGATGTGAATATTGCACTCCTTTATTATCAATTGAATCATGTAATCTACACACAAAGAAATTTAGAAACATATCAAAATTATATGAAGAGCTCACTGAAATTGGGCTCATATTAATTGATATGAATGCAATAAATAAAGATAAAACCAAACTGAAACATGTATAATCTAAAATCTATCTAAATACAAAAATAATAAAAATGTTGATCTAAGTTATGCTAAAAGAAAAAAAACAATGAACCAAGTCTTTGGTCAAGACCATCTCAGGTTGAGACGACCTTGTCTGTGGGTCGTCTCGGTGCGAGACGACCATTGTCACAAGACTATGTTTTTTCAAAATCAATTATAAGTGGTATTTGAGATGTCCTAGGTATGTTGTCGATGGATTGTTACACTGTGAGAGTGACTTGATGGATCAAAGCAATCACCGAAGTGAATATGTTCAACTACACGAAATATGGAAGCATGACTTTCAATCCTTTGTAGTAATCTGATAGTATTTTTTCAGTGGCAAGAGGGTTTTGGAGGATTTGAAGTGGATAGCACTTCATTACATGAAATCTTGAGCTCAAGGTATGATTTTGGTAGCACTTCGTTGCTCAAAATTTTCAATTGCGGATCATTTTCAACTAAGGGGTGAGTGTCATTTTATAGACTTCTTAGATGGAAGCTAAAAATGGCAAAAGCACCCTGCATGAAAAAGCAAAGAGGCAGTTCACATTAAGAAAAGTGAATGCTTATCTCTAAAATATCATGTGATTGATAATTGTATGTGTTTTTCTATTTTTGGCCCATGCAGGGTGTTTAATACTTTTCGTGAGATCATGCATGGGATTAACTGGTAGTTTTGGTTTCCAATAAAGCTTCTTTCTATTTTTAAACTTACTTTTTGGTGGTCATATCAGATCGATATGGCCACAGTTTGGCGACCATATCGGATCAAGGCGACCATGGTTTTATGGAAAATTATGACCATTTAAGTGGTGAAAACCACTATTTTAGTCCTAAAGCTACCCAAGGTGGGTTATGTGGTCTAAAAGGAGTCCATTCAGGTAGTCTCCTCAATATGACATGTTTTAGGTGTCTACAGATGCTCTTTTTGGGATGCTTTGTGTGACAACACAATGTGAAGCAAAAATAGAGAACCTAAAACAGTCGATTTGATGGTCAATGATATCCATTAAACAAATCAACATAAGATGCCCCAATCATAGAAAGAGCATACACTTTTGAATCATTGCTTTGTTTAAATTTGTTTTATTTAAATATATTTTTGCTTATTGTTTGCCCCAAGTAAGGAGGATGTATTATTTTCTTTGGAAATGATTCTTGAGCGAACATAATTTACATTATTGAGTGTTTGATTATTGACTTGATTTTGAATTTTATAATTATATGACTACCCTCTCAAGCAACAAGTTGATAGAGGAGATGGGAAATGATGAAAGCAATGAGTCGCTTGATCAATATAACCTAATTTGGGGTTTTCAATTGAACGCAAAAGTTAAAGGGTTTTTTAACCCATTACAACCTTGATTTTGACCCTGTTGACATTTTGTAATTTTTATGGATTTTTTGTTTTGAAAATTTTCAGCAATTTTGGTAAAACCCACGACCGTCTCACCCTGATATGGTTGTGTTGTGCTATGTGTTAATTATGGAGCCTGATTAATTTGAAGGCCTTATTTTCAGCAGCGTTTGGACCCACTCCATGAAAGGGGGATGTAGGGGGGCAATGCCCCCCTACTTGTATCGTTGGGGGGGTCCAAGGGGGGCAGATTTTAGATGTGTTTTTTTCTATGTAAATATAGACCATTTATTATTAGTTCATAGATGGATGGTGGATTTTAGGTGGGATTTTTTAGCCTAAAATTGTAAGATGATGTATGGCGGTTGTATGTATGGTAATGTGCGGTGTGCGTAATTGTAATTGACAGTAATAGAGTGAAGAGAAAGTTACAACATATCTATTGTAGGTTGTATCCCTTCATCCTAGCACGAGATTCCAGAAGAAAGAAATACTAATGTGATGCATTCAAAATCAAAACAAACGCTTAAGTCCTATAACGTGAAATGCATGAAATGAAAGAGACGAATTGAACTAAGATAGAAGAAAGCATAGAAAGCACAACCCTTTTTATTTAACTCTCTTAATATCAGTTACATAGATGCCTCCTCCCTTTTTAGGGGCTAGGAGCGTTAAATGAGTTTTGGTTACAATCATGACTTAGTGTTCCTCCTTCTGCGTGCCCACATGTAAGATGGGCAGGCCAAAGTGTTGTCGTCGCTGGTGTTGATGAATCCTTGGTCCTTGCTGCTCCTCCTGTGTTCAAAGAAACAACAAATCATTAGTAGCACCTGTGACAAAAAACAAGGCGTTTGATCCTAAAAACCAATGGAGGATGCATGTATAATATTAGCTAAATTGTTAAATAAAATGACTCCAAATAACCTACAAATTTGACAGAGACAAAGAAACATTACCAGAGGGCCACTGCCATCAGAACAGTCGAGAAATTGGCTATCGATTTGAATTCATCCCTGGGCGGGACGGATTCGACTATAATTCATCCCTGGGTAGGATGAATTCTCCTACAACAAAATGCTGAAATGATCCTTCCCAAATGTCGCGTCTCGGGAGCTCCAAAACACCTACAAACTTAGGGGTTAGCTAATTGGGGGCATTTTGGGACGACCCAGATGGTCGGATTTTCCCAATTTGACCTCCATCAACGGGAATTTGACATTGTTACCTACAAGTTAGTGAGGACCACAAAAGCGACAAAACATGATAAGATTTGATCAAAACACTATAAAATCAAAATTACAAACTATTTAAACAACATAAAATGGAATGCAAACTAAAAAAATGATGAAAGAGCAATTTTCCATGAATCCCTAATCGTTCTTAAAAAATAAGATTAGGCTCACATTAATGCGGGGCGCCCAAGCGGGTAGACCACCGTTGGAACCTGATTTCGGCACCAATCCACTAGGGATGGGCCCAAACTCTCTTGTAATGGGTTGTCGGTGAATTGGTAGATCTATGTGGTCAAGTGTCGGGTTTTGGATCCGGATTCACACCTCCAATAACCACCCAATGACCTCTCTTGCAAAAGAGATCAAGGATGTGGAAGAAGTGAATCGAAAGGTAAGAATGTGGTATCAAATTTGGCAGCACTTCGTTGCTTGAAAATGCTTCCAACCTATCCTCTTTTGGGTGAGAAATTTCACCATTTTATAGACCCAGGGGGTCTCTTTGGAGGGGCATGCATGAGCGCCATGTGGCGACCATGCCTTCCCAAGATGGAAGAGACTCCTCCTTGACTTGGGCTTCCATGACTGCCCTTGTGACAATCCTCTAACGCTCACTCTGCCCACCTACACGTGCATGCAAGGTAGGAGGCATTAATGGACTGTCCATTGTTGCCACTTGTCAAAAAATTTCTTTTTTCCCATTGAACATAGAATTCATCCTACCCAGAAGTGAATTCAGAATTCGTCTCTGGGTGAGTCGAATCCTAGTTTGAATTCATCTCAGGGTGAGATGAATACTGAGCAAAGTGCCTGAAGGTGCCAAATTGATTTTTGACCTTCCAAAATTGTTGAAAAAGTGGTTAGGACCACTATTTAACCTCTGAGGGCTGCCCTGGGGGCTGTGTGTGTCAAATTGATCAGTGTTTGTAGTACATAATAGGATTGGTGTTGTTTTGGTGTCTACAGATGCCTCTTTTTGGGATGTGATGTGCATGGCGCAGCGCTGAGCAAAAATAGATAACCAAAGCACTAATGATTAGGGTTTCTTGGTAACCTAACCAACTTTTGATGCGCCAAGTATGGAAAGGGCATGCATTCTTGAATCCTTGCTTCTAACGAGCTAAGGAATTTGATTTCAAGTATTAACCTATTTTGGTGAGGTGTGACTTGAGCTTGGACATTGATCAGTCATGAATAGGCAAAGGGTGCAACCTTTTGTCCATGAGGGAACCTTGTGTTCATGCTTTGGGAATGCTAAGTGTTTAATCAATTTGTGATTATTGCTTGTTTGCTGCCCCAAGCAAGAGCATGATTGTCTTTGTCAATGATTTTTGAATGCATGTCATTGCCTTGATTGGGTGTGTGTTTGTTGATTGGTGACTAAGTGTGACTACCCCCTCAAGCGACGAATCGATGAAGGAATGACTGCCATGAGAAAAGCGACGAGTCGCTTGACCCAAGATGACTTAGGTGAGGGTGTCTTCAGATGACATTTGGACCTATTTTTGGTAGGTAAAATCCCTTTTGGTGATGTCATAATGGGGTGAAATCATTGAAAACCCATCTTCCCGTGGAGCGGTCCGACTATGGTAGCCTTCTTGGGGAAGTAGGAGAGTGACAATTTGAGCCCCGACATCGATTTTCTATGCCAAGAGGTTAAGTGCAAGAGCACTTGTGTCCGGAAATGCTTATTGTTGTGTGTTTGTGTTGCATTTATTTGTTGTTTTTGTTTTGATTTTCTAGTTTTTTTTGAGTGGGCTTTGACCCATTTTGGGATGCCATTTAGGATAAAATTGGCAAAAATTCGATCTCCCGTGGAGCGGTCCGGCTATGGTAGCCTTCTTAGGGAGTAGGATAGTGACAATTTGTAACCCTGACATTAGTTTTTTTTAATGCCAAGAGGTTAAGTGCAAGAGCACTTGTGTCCGGCAATTTTTATTGTTGTTTGTTTGTGTTGCATTTTTGTTGTTTTGTTGTTTTTGATTGTTTTTGTTTTTTTTTTTTTTGCGACACCATTTGGGGATTAAATTGTCGAAAATCCATCTTCCCGTGGAGCGGTCCGGCTATGGTAGCCTTCTTAGGGAGTAGGATAGTGATAATTTGTGACCCCGACGTCGGTTTTGTATGCCATTGAATGTCAGGTGCAAAGGTGCCTTTGTTCGGCAATTTTATTGCTTGTCGTTTGTGGATATTTGCTGTTTTTGTTGTTTTGATTTTCTTGCTTTGTGTATATGTCATTATTTTATGTTATGCACAATGATTGATGTTGATGGATGCATGCTTATGGTAATGGATGTATATGGTATGATAAATGCAAATGTTTTTGATATATATGTGATATGCAAAATGTAATGGATGAAATGAATTTGTGTTGTTTGGTTAGGGCACCATAGACTGTTTAGGAATTTGTGATTTTGTTTTTATGTGATTGCTATGGTAAATGACTTTGCATGTATACATGTGGTTTTTTGTATTTTCTGATGGTAATGTGAGGATGAAAAGTAGCGCAGTTGGTTTAGAAATGTAGCTAAGGTTTTCTGAGACTCAGACGGTTTTAACTCACTAACCATGAATGTACTTTATCTTAAAAGACTTTTGAACAATGTATGAATCAGACTTGTCTTTGACCAAGCTATTTCGCATCCATGTGTGTGCAATTGAGTTCATTTATGTGGTATTCATCAGGATACCGCCAGTGCCAGATAGGCTATCAACCAAACTCGTACTCGAGGATCACCTAATTAGCTCCACTAACTCTGTTGTATTTAGCCAGATTAATCCATGTGACAATATAAGGTACCATAAGCTAGCTCATCCACATGCAAATATTGGTCTGCTCACACGCAAAGCTAATGTGACAGACATATCGTCATGCGGGTAGGATACCACCATTGCCAGGTAGGCTATCAACAAAACCTGTAATGAGGATGACCTAGATGGTTTTCGAATGTTGAGAATTCCAGGGATTCAAGTTCAAGTTATTTGTTGGCTGAATGATTTTGGAGAGTTGCTCGTCTATATAATGATGAAAATCACTATTTATTTTTCTATTTATTTTTCTTTTTGAGCAAGGATTTTGATAACCACTGTTATTTGATTTTGTATTTTGAGCGTTGTGAGTGTGATCTTGTGAATGGCCTTGATCCTAGCGGCCTTGGGGATGACTACCCATCCTGTGCAGGGACGTGTAGTACGAATCCTTATGACATTGGGAACCAAGGGGCTGATGGAGATTATGAAGTAAGGGTATTGATATTTTAGGCCTTGGGGATGACTACCCATCCTGGTTAGGGGCGGATAGTACGAATCCTTACAACTTGGAGACCAAAGGTGAATGGAAAGGGTTAGGATGATGGTTTGTTGTAATTTTGTTTGTGAATGGCGTTGATCCTTTTAGGTCTTGGGGATGACTACCCATCCTTGGCAGGGACATGTAGTATGAATCCTTACAACTTTGGGGACCAACTATGATTGGGATTTGGTAGTGGTAAAAACCACTGTTTATTAAGGTGAATGGATAGGGAAGAGCTCGTCCTTTTGTCAATTCTCAGCATTCTAGAACCATTCGCATAGGGGGATGAATAGGCTAATCTTTCACCTATGGTACCCGAGACTGCTTTGTAGGTTTCTCTTGCGTTCACACAACTTAGGAATTATTTTATGTGTGTTAATTTGTGTTGGGATGCTACGTAACAAAGTGTGATCCAAGTAGAACTCTACCTGCATAAAATATGTCGGACTTGGTACAGTTTCAGTTAGAAAGCTATTGGTAGCTGAATGACAAAAACTCCTGATACATTAGAAGACAACTGACTATAATATGGTAGAAATATGGATAGCGTTTTATTTTTGATGGATTATTTATACAGCGAAGAGATATGGAATGAAGATGGACTTTGCCAAGTAATTACAGTCTATGGTGCCTTGACCTGTATGACCACAAATATGCAAATGTATGGATGCGATGCTTAATGCAGCTATTATTTTTGTGTTTTTGATCTTGAAGTATGCATGAGAATGAGATGCAGATTTTTTTGTGATTCTTGATTATTTGATTGTTTTTTTTTTTTGAATTTTCTTGATGATGACCAAGGGATTTCGAGAATCCGTTGGGGCCCTTTTGGGGTGACCAAGTGATTGCGATAATCCTTGGAGCTTTTGGGGTGACCAAGCGATTGTGATAATCCTTGGAGCTTTTTGGGGTGACCAAGCGATTGCGATAATCCTTGGAGATTTTTGGGGTGACCAAGCGATTGCGATAATCCTTGGAGCTTTTTGGGTTTTGACCAAGCAATTGCGATAATCCTTGGAGCATTTTGGGGTGACCAAGGGATTGCGATAATCCTTGGAGCATTTTTGGGATTGACCAAGCGATTTAGGAATCCTTGGAGCTTTTTGGTTTGACCAAAGGGAGTATGGGCACCTTTGGAGCATTTTTGGGCTTGACCAAGCGATTTAGGAATCCTTGGAGCTTTTTGGTTTGACCAAGGGATTGCTGGAATCCTTGGAGCTTTTGTGCAATGAAGTGCTATCTTTGTGAGGTAATATTTCCCAAGTTTTGAATGAGAACTGGTTTGAGCAAGCTTGGCTCTCCATCAATAAACCCTCATTTTGTGGCTATATAGACAAAAAAACCCAAAAACTAAAATGAGTCGGATGGGGCCCAAAATTGGGGTGCACATCCCTCTTATAATAGACAAGCCAAAAATAAATTTTCAAGTCCTAAATCTAAATATATTAGGAGATATAGACCTCCGAACAGCTCAAAAAGCATAAAAAATTAGGTGAGTAATTTTAAAACCTAATTTCGGGGCACTAGATGATGGAATTTGGCCCCGAAAATTGGGTTTTTTGGGAAAATAGGACTCAAAAGAGTCATATTTGTTTAAAATTCTCCAAACTAACTCCTTATCAAATTTCACGTCAATCAGAGCTACGGTTGAGAAGTTATGGCCCCGACAAAATGCACTAAAATTTAGAAAAAAATAAAATTTCCCAAATTTCATTGGATGCTCCTGCATCATTTATGGGCACCGTTGGGGTGCTTTTGGGTTGACCAAAGGGTTCATGGACACCTTTGGGGCCTTTTGGGGATGACCAAGTGATTATGAGAATCCTTGGAGCTTTTGGGTTGACCAAGCAATTACGGGCACGCTTGGAGCTTTTTGGGTTGACCAAGCGATTGCGGTAATCCTTGGAGCTTTTTGGGTTGAACTATGGCTCTTCAGGGGATAGAGGTACCCCCAGCTTGATGATATTTGTGCTCCAAATTTGGCTCTAGAGGTATGGGCACCAATGGATCGGCCCTATGCACTGATAAAAGGACAGGGTATACCCTCGGTACTGATATTGCTATGGGGTCTTTGGGCAGAAGTTGATCTCTGTGTGCCCAAAGTGGTGGATTCAACAGTTGGTTCCACTGCATTGGGTTAACGCACCACTCATGCCCTGGACTTATGTTTAGCTATTGAAGTGCGTCATCAATATCCATGGGGTGTTGATGCTATCACATGTGATTGTTGTGGGCCATCTTTGTTTTATCCTCACCTTCAGCCAGTGAGTCCAACTTATCAGAATTTGGTGATTCTGAGACATGGAATATTGATCATCAGGTAGCTCTACGGTCAGAGGTTGATCCTCTTCGAAAGGAGCCTCATGTAAGTTGGGCCTTGGGAGCTCCAAAATCTTGGTCTTTATCAACTCTAAATGCTCTAGCATTTTGCATGTATCGGGGGATTTGAGCTCCTCCTCTTTGGTTGGTTCCTATTGAGGAACTTGGGGCCTATGGAGGGGTGGCTAGATAGCACACCCCATGCCTTGGTAAGGTATTTCATCCCACTATCCTTCTCGCTCTAATTCCTCAGAGGCTTCTTGATGAGTTTCTAAGGGTGGCCCATAAACCTGAGTGGTTTCCTGAGGAAGGTGCCCATCATTGGTTATAGGAATGGCCTCCCGCTCATGTCTAGGAGGCATCGGGGGTAGTGCTTGAAAAAGTCGTGGAGACTTGTCTCGCACCCAGGGATTGTGTCTCGCATAGTGTTTTGTCTTATGCATGTGAGGGGTTGGAGTCCTCTCATGCATAGTGTGTTGGAATAACTCATCCTTCTGGTGCTAAAGGCGCTCTTTGTTAATATGGTACAGTTCCTCTAACTGTAGTCGCTCTAGCTCAAGTTGCGTGAGTTGCACCCGATAGGTGACATGTTTGGAAAATTCTAAGATAGTTGGTCCCGTCATCTCATGTCTAGAAGGGCTAGACGCCTCTCCTACATATCTATCTCGGTCATGGTGATCCGATATCTCTATAGGCTGCCTCCCTCTGTTGGGGGTAGTGGCATTCCCTCGGGGCTTTGGCCTGAGTGAGTGGTCTTGATAGATAGCAGGTGCAGAGGCATATTGCTCCCGCACTGTATACTGCTCTCGAGGAAGGTAGGGGTCTTCCTCGTGCTCTCCTTCATAAGTGAAAAAGGGATGGATGGAGTTGGCTCGCCCTGCCTGAAGAGCCATGTGCTCTAGATTTGACTGGTTGTTGCTAATAATGATGTAGGGTGTAGGAGGGATGGCATAGTCATGTGGCCCCCCCTTATGGACCCCCTACCATTCTAGTGCTTCATCACGTAGTGGCAACTTATAGCGAGTGTCTAAGGGAGTTCTCCCATGGGTATACCTCTCCTGAATGGGTGTGTGCTGGGTGTTGTGCTGGCAAGGAGTCAAATTATCTAATCCAAGATGCAATCAGGGTAATGGATGCAAAATCAATCTAAGGTGGTGATGAACCCACCGTTGGTCTTGATCAAGGGCTAGGGTCTTATGACCAGCTCCTTGGTTTAAAAATGCCACGTGATGTGTGTGTGGTTTATTTTAATTAAAATTGAAACAGGCAAGCAACCAACTTTCCCTAAGCAAGCAAAAATTGACAAAAAATAGAAACAAAAAATCAAAAAATGACAAGGACAGTTTAGGA
Organism: Wollemia nobilis; assembly: GCA_028583015.1. Lineage (NCBI taxonomy): Eukaryota > Viridiplantae > Streptophyta > Pinopsida > Araucariales > Araucariaceae > Wollemia > Wollemia nobilis. The sequence goes on along the minus strand of JAQPPZ010002877.1, from coordinate 9,530,717 downwards.
ACCTTACCTCTTTTCTGCCCAGACCTGCTGCTTCTGACCTTCGGCTTTGAAATTGCATAGACAGAAATTCATCTCTGGATCAGATGAATAATAGAATAGAATTCATCCCTGTCTGAGACGAATTTGAATTCATCTTAGGGTCAGACAAATTATAGTGTTGTATTCGCCAAAGGCTGGGATGAATAACAGTTAGAATTCAAAAACGATACCTGTAAGCACAAAAACACAAGTTTTGATTAGTTTCTTTGATCTCAAAAATCATGGGACAACGTCCCACAAAACAAACGCTTAAGTCCTATAACGTGAAATGCATGAAATGAAAGAGACAAATTGAACTGAGATAGAAGAAAGTACAGAAAGCACAACCCTTTTTATTTAACTCTCTTAATATCAGTTACATAGACGCCTCCTCCATTTTCAGGGGCTAGGAGCGTTAAATGAGTTTTGGTTATAATCATGACTTAGTGTTCCTCCTTCCGTGTGCCCACATGTAAGATGGGCGGGCCAAAGTGTTGCTATCGCTGGTGTTGATGAATCCTTGGTCCTTGCTACTCCTCCCGTGTTCAAAGAAATAACAAATCGTTAGTAGCACCTGTGACCAAAGACAAGGCATTTGATCCTAAAAAACAATGGAGGATGCATGCATAAGATTAGATAAATCGATAAATAAAATGACTCCAAATAACCTACAAATTTTATAGAGACAAAAGAACATTACCAGAGGGCCACTGCCATAAGAACAGTCAGGAAATTGGCCACCGATTTGAATTCATCCCTGGGCGAGATGGATTCGACTGTAATTCGTCCCTGGGTAGGACGAATTCTCCTATGACAAAATGCCAAAATGATCCTACCCAAATGTCGCATCTCAAGAGCTCCAAAACACTTGCAAACTTAGGGGTTAGCTAATTGGGGGCATTTTGGGATGACCCAGATGGTTTGATTTTCCCAATTTGACCTCCATCAATGGGAATTTGACGTTGTTACCTACAAGTTAGTGAGGACCACAAAAGCGACAAAACATGATAAGATTTGATCAAAACACTATGAAATTGAAATTACAAACTATTTAAACAACATAAAATGGAATGCAAACTAAACAAATGATGAAAGAGCAATCTGCCATGAATCCTCAATCATTCTTAAAAAAGAAGATTAGGCTCGCATTAATGCGGGGCGCTCGGGCAGGTAGCCCATCGTTGGAACCTGATTTCGGTACGAATCCACTAGGTATGGGCCCAAACTCTCTTGTAATGGGTTGTCGGTGAATTGGTAGATCTATGTGGTCAAGTACCAAGTTTTGGATCCGGATTCACACCTCCAATAACCACCAAATGACCTCTCTTGCGAAAGAGATCAAGGATGTGGAAGAGGTAAATCAAAATGATAAAATGTGGTATTCAATTCGGCAGCACTTTGTTGCTTGAAAATGCCTCCAACTTGCTTTTTTTTGGGTGAGAAAGTTCACCATTTTATAGACCCAGGGGGTCTCTTTGGAGGGGCATGCATAAGCGCCATGTGGCGGTCATGCCTTCCCATGAGGGAGGAAAGTCCTCTATGACTTGGGCTTCCATGACTGCCCTTGTGACAGTCCTCTAACGTCCAATCTGCCCACCTACACGTGCATGCAAGGCAGGAGGCATTAATTGACTGTCCTTGACTGCCACTTGGCGCAATTTTTCTTTTTGCCTGTTAAACTTGAAATTCGTCCTGACCTAGAGTGATAACAGAATTTGTACCTGGGTGAGATGGATCCTAATATGAATTCGTCCCTGGGTGAGACGGATACTGAGCAAAGTGCCTGAATGTGCCAAATTGCCTTTTGACCTTCCAAAATTGCTAGAAAGTGGTTAGGACCACTGTTTAACCTCTAAGGGCTACTCTAGGGGTTGTGTGTCAATGTGATCAGTGTTTGCAGTCACATAATCGGATTTGTGTCATTTTGGTGTCTACAGGAACATATCAATAAAAAGGGTTGTATTCTTTAATTCACATTTGTTCCAGTTCGATTCGATCATGCTTTTCCCTCTTTTCATGCACTTTCAAGTTTTTAGGATTTAGCGCTAAGTTCGGTTTCTTTGTTTGCATATCGCATGTTAGCTTTCCCTTTTTGCTTCCGTATCCTCGTGCTTTCAGTGGTGATCACGGTGGGACCTTGTCCTCTATTTTTAAGATCAGAGATCTGATCCAAGTTTGGTTTTTTTGCTTGCAGGTACCGCGTTTTCATACGTTGACTGTTGTTCGTTCTAGCAAAGGGCGAATACAGAGTTGTAATTCGTCTCACCTAGGGACAAATGGGAATTCACCCCACCCTATGATGAATATAGTCTTGTAATTCATCCTCCCTTGGGATGAATTCTAGCCTGTGAAGTTTTTGGGTAGAAACTCAGAACCGATAGATTCGGGCAGAGAAGAGGTAAAAATTCTGCACTTTTCTTGTCATTTTCTGTCTTCAGTTTTTATATTTTTTCTGGTTTCTTTTTGCGTGCATAGAAAAATTTGTTGCATGTTTATTTTATTTAATGCAAAATAAAAATAACCCCACACACCACATGGAAAATCAAACACCAAGGAGCTGGTCATAAAACCCCAGCCCTTGATCAAGACCAACGATGGATTTCATCACCACCTTGGCTTGAATTTTGCATTCATAAACCCCGATCGCTACTGTTGCTAGACGTAAATCCTGATGAAAGCTGATCGAGTGTAGCTAGGGTGATTCCCAATGCACGAGGATAAGTCTTCTATGGTAGGTGTCATAAATAGAGTGATTCCCCTTCCGTATCGCCTATGTTCCACGTACCATCTGCTCTCACGTACCTATAGTTTCCCTCACGTAAGGGCGGGTATATAGAGAGGTTGGTATATCGGCCTGGCAATGGTATATCGAAGGGGCGACCAATTTTGGGAGTCATAAGAGCCCTCATTTTGCATTTAAATGTTCTTTACAAAAACCTTCAAAAACAAAAGAAAAACAAAAACAAAACACACTAAACCAGGTTTAGGACACACTCTCAATCTTTAAACGAGATAATCACTGTTTGCGTATGTGTGTGCTCTTTTTTGTTTAGTGTAGCATAAAAAATCATAAAAGAGATAAAAATCCATTTAGCTTGTAGCACAGCAACACCATGGTGTACACCCGTAGCCAAGCCCAATCAAGGGCAGAAGCTGCGAAAAGTGTACAAGGGGGCACAAGTCACCTCCGCTATAGCCCTAAGGACTTGGTCATACCGCCTTGGTGGCCTGACCCACAAGAGAGTCCGCGTCATTCCATGTCAAGGTGGAATTATAGGGACACCCCTCTAGGGGACACGCCCGTTCATCACAGCCCCTTTCAGGAAGAATCCTTACACGTGGCACTCAACATAGATAGGAAAGCTCCCTTAGAAGCTAGATATGAGTGGCCACCATGCGATGAAGTGCTAGAGTGGCATAGTGTCCATGAGGAGAGGCCACATGACTATGGCATCCCTCCTTTGCCCCCCATCACTGTTAGAACCAATAGACAAACCCCAGAGCGTAGGGCTCTCCAAACAGGGCGAGCTAACTCCGCCCACCCCTTTCACACATACGAAAGGGAGTACGAGGAAAACCATCACATTCCTTGAGAGCAATGTATAGCGTGGGAGCCATGCACTTCCACACCCGCTATGTACCATGGTCACCCATTGAGGCCAGAGCCTCGGGTAAATGCCGCCAACCTCGATAGAGGGAAGCGACCCATTGAGATCTCGGATCATTACGACCGAGGTAAGTGCATAGGAGAGGCATCCAGGCCTCCTAGGCTCAATATGGTGGACCAAATTGACCTAGCAGTCGCCAGACATGCCACCCGCCAAGCCCAAATCACGCGGCTTGAGCAAGATCAGTAGAAGCTAGAGCGTCTATACCGCCTTAGCAAGGAGTGCATTCAGCGCCAAATAGATGAGCTGCTTCATAACCCACCTGAGAGGGTTCCAACCCCTCACACCCAAAGAGCAGAACCATATGAGAGGCATAATCCCTTGGTGCGAGATAGGTCTCCACGACCTCATCAAGTTTTGCCTCCGAGACCCCCTAGACCTGAGAGGGAGGCCACTCCCCGGAACAACGATGGGTACCCTTTATGGGGACCCACCCAGGGTCATAGGTCTCGCCTAGAGACTCCTCAAGAATTTTACGAGGAGTATGAACAAGAAGTAGAGCGGGCCAAAATGCCCTACCAAGGCGGAGGGGTTGCTATCCGGCCACCCCCCATAGGCCTCAAGTCTCCCACAACCCACAACGGGAGCAAACTAAAGAGGAAGAGATTAAATCTTTCGATGCATACAAAGCGTTGTTAGAGCGTTTGGAGTCTATGGAAACCAAAGCTTCTAGGCCCCAAAAGCCCACGTTATGCCAACTCCGCAGTCATCCTGTGCATCCGTCAGTGCCTGCACCCCCTTACCCCGAACACTTTAAGTTGCCTCAGTTGGCAATCTTTAAGGGTGAAGAGGATGCCCAAGAGCATGTGACAAGATTCCTGAGCCAATGTTTTGGCATTTAGGACAATGATGCGTTGTTGCTAAGGACATTTATAACCACATTCATGGGCCCTACCTCGGATTGGTTCACTCAGTTTTCGAAGCACAACATCAATAACTTGGATCAGTTAGTGGATGCGTTCCTTGAACGCTTCACCTTCAACACCAAGAAGAAGGCATCACTAAGTGACCTGGCCAGCCTCAAGCAGTATGAGGAAGAGACCATGGCGGCCTACGGGAATCGATGGAGGACTTTGCTTTCCAAGCTACCCTACCTCCCTCCTATGTCCGACCTTACACAAATGTTCTCACGAAGTTGTTTGAGATCGATCTTTGTGCTATTGTAGCTACAGCAATATGCCACCTTAGAGGAAGCTCCGGCGCAAGCCAGGATTATCGAAGAGATCAAGATACGGGATGGCGAGATTGCCAAACCTAAGAAGAAAGAATGGAACAAGAACACAAAAATAGGGACTACGCAACAAAAACCCGTTGCGGTTAATCAAGTTGCTATAAATGTTCCTAAGCTCTGCACAAGAAATACAGCCTCAAAAGGCTAACTATCAAGCGAGTGCCTCCTAACAATTATGAAAGAGAAAACCAGAAGTAGGAGCAAAATCAGTAGCATCGCCCTAGGCGACAATACACCCCTTATATGGAGTCTAGGGACTCCCTATTTGATCGCTTGTCAGCGGCAAACTTAATCAACCTCCCAGAGATTCAAACCATAGATCCTAATGCTCCCAAGCCTAAGGGATACCGGGAGGACTTGTATTGTAGGTTCCATAGGCGAAGGGGACATGACCTGAACGCATGTTGGAAGTTCAAAGGATTGATACAAGACTTGATTGACAATAAGACGTTGGCAGTGGACAACCCCGTAGCGCCAAACAACCAGCATATGGGAGTTTTCAAAGACCCCTTGCCTGCCCATGAGGCACAGGCAAAACCCCTTCAAGTCAACGAGGTGCAACAAAATTGCCCCATGCAAGGGTATGTAGGAATGATAAGCATAGTGACTAGGAACAAGAGATACCCAGAAGTTGCCCCCGTGACAGCCACAAGAGAGGTTCCATCGACGTCACAACCTCAACAACACCCTATGCAGCTACCTCCGCCTAGACCCGCGGCCACGATTCGGACCAAACTCACTCAGAGTTTGAGGACCACGTCGGCTAGGCTCTCCATATACGAGCTTATACAACAATCAACGCCCCATCGGGAGGCTCTCATGGAGATTTTGAAAGCCATCGAGTTGCAGCCCCACGAAGCGAATTCCTTCAACAACTTCATGGGACATGTCAAACGATGCATGGAGCCAGTCATCACCTTTCGAGAAGATGAAGTTAAATCAGTATCTGATGACATGGCAGATCCACCCCTACACGTTATCGCATGGGTCAACGGGATCCCGTATAAGAGGGTGTTGATAGACACTGGCTCATCCAGTAACATCATTACCACAACAGCACTGAAACATCTAAAGTTGCCAGCCTCTCACATCATGGCTTCCACCTACACACTACGAGCATTCAATGATGCGATATGCTCGACAGTCGGCACAATTGTTCTACCCATTCAGGTAGGACAAAAGACGATACCTACATTGTGCCATATTTTGGAAGGTGAGATGGCTTATAACATCTTGCTAGGGCGGCCATGGATCAGGGACATGAAGTGTGTCCCGTCAATAGCTCATCAGTGTTTGAAGTACACATTTGAAGGGGAAGTACATGTAGTCCCGATGGACTTAGAACCCTTCAAATATTGCAATGCGGTGTAGCTGATGCCGCAATCGACCCTCCCATCGACGCACTTGGATTTTTAGTTAAATCCATCTAGACAGGGTTCGATGCCGTAAGCACCACTGGTGATAAATCCATCAAAACCCCAACCAGGTGCATCTTCATCGTCAGCTCCTTCACCACCAATGCCACCTATCATGGCTAAACAGAAGGACAAAGGGAAGCAAACCCTAGAAGAGGCTCAACCCCTAGAAGAGGTGCTGCCAACAGTATCAACCATCTCTACCGAAGAGATGACTAGCACAATGGAAGTTGAGGCTCCTAGTCCACCCAACATGGAGTGGACTCAGGAAGAGCTTTCGTTCCCTCCCTCTCAATCGCCAACAATTACTGTTGAAATGGCCAGTACGGGCCTGGGGGAGTATCTAGTGCGGAATGTTGTAGCAACGACCGTGCTAGAGTCCGTGCAAGACATGGGGAGACCTCGCCTCCCCATCGGTACAATTGTTCCCTTAGGCTACCCGCCAAACCAGACAAATTTTGTGTATGGGGGCCTTGATCATGGTACTGAGCCATGCATGCAAGAGGATGCAGATGAAGAGCCTTTTGCAGAAGATGTCAACTATCTGTCTAACCCAAATTTTGCTCTGAGATATCTGGGCCAATGCAATTGGCATGGATACGGGCTAGGCAGGTATGAGCAAGGAGTGCGTGTCCTTTGCCAACCAAGATACCAAATGCCTTATGACAAATCGGGAGTCGGGTTCAACCACCCCCTACCCTTAGACATCTTGGTGGAAAACATGCAAGGCCTAGGGATAGGCAACAAGGGTGGGTTGGCATCAGATCCTTATGCCAACCCAAACACAACATACACATTGGGAGATTACCTCCCATGGTCAACAACCACCCTTGTTAAGCTCAATAACCCTTCTCCTTTGCTAGAGAGAGGTGAAAGTTTAGGGACTCACTTCCAAGGAAGATACAAATAGTGTCAAGAGGGATCTTCGGAGGATGAATCAGAATATGAACCAACATCATATGATCCCTTCGAATCCGATAGTGATCACTCACAAGTGCTCCCCATGAATGACCTTCAAGAGAGCCTTTTGACTATGTTCCCTCTAGAGGCTCCAAGCGAGCCGATGCCACGTCAAGGGAATCAGGTCCCCCCACGGAGCGTGGAACAACCACAATGGGGCCAGATTAATTTTCTTGAGCAGGATGAGCCTGTAATGCCTCAAACAGTTGTCGGAGCCAACGAGGGCTTTTGGATCTCCGATAGTGATTACGAAGATGAAACAAAAATGACATATCTTAATCACATGCGGTAGAGGCCGCAACCATACCCCTTGGAGATTAACGACATATTTGAACAGATGGGCATAGTTCCAGGGCACGAGTGGTACGTAGACCCAGTAGGGTGGGATCAAGTGTTGGATCCACTGCTCCAGGTATACGAAGAGCGCCTTCCACTCTGAGACCCTAGGGTGATATCAGTGCCGAGGGTAGACCCTGTCCTCCTATTAGCACATAGGGCCGATCCATTCGTGCCAGTACCTCTAGAGCCAGATCCAGAGCACAGAGAACATCCAGAGTGTTCAAGTCATCATACCCGTGGTAATGGAGACCAAAATCATTTCATCAACATGATCTCCATTGACTTAACCGCACCCATCCACAATCCGGCCGATCCAACACGGTCCTTGCATCTAGACATAGATGCCATTGACTGGGATCATGTCAATTCACCTCCATCCCCATCAGAGTACTGGCCTTTTGGTAAAATGCCTCATTTTACCCCAGGGACAACTCAAGATATCTTTCATGCCGAAGAGGAACCCGAGGTTCCCAACGTAGATTTAAACTCAGAAAATGATATCCACTTGATCCCAACTCCACATCAGTTGGAGGACGGATCCCACATGTCGGTCGAGGAGACGACTGACGTAGACATCGGCTTGGATCCAATGAATCCATAGATTATCAAGTTGGGGGTAAGCTTATCCCCTGAAGAGCAAGCCGACTACATTGCCCTTCTCAAAGAGAAGAAGGAGGTTTTTGCATGGTCATACAGAGACATGCCAGGGCTAGATCCATAGCTAGTCACGCATAATCTAATGCTTGATCCGACAATCAAGCCAGTTAAGCAAAAACTACGTAAGATGCACCCAACAGTGGCCTTGATGGTCAAAGATGAATTGCAAAATCTGTTGGATGCATAGTTTGTCATCTACATGGATTATCCGCCATGGCTGTCCAACATGGTGCCCATCAAAAATCTCGATGGGAGGATTCGCATATGCACCGATTTTTGAGATCTAAACAAAGCGAGTCCTAAGGATGATTTCCCCTTGCCAAGCATCGACGCATTGGTAGACGCTACAGCAGGTCACGAAATGCTATCCCTCATGGATGGTTTCTCGGGATACAATCAGATTCGTATCAATCCCGAGGACCAACTAAAAATGGCGTTCACAATGCCTTGGGGGACATTTTGTTATAAGGTTATGCCTTTTGGCCTTAAAAATGTTGGCACCACCTACCAACGTGCAATGACGTACATCTTCCACGATTACATGCATAAAACTTTGGAAGATTACATGGATGATTTGTTGGCCAAATCTCTTTTGTGCCCAGATCATCTCGATGACTTAAGCAAGATCCTCGATCGCCTCATGGAGCATAAAGTCAGACTAAATCCCAAGAAGTGCGTATTTGGCATCACATCTGGAAAACTCTTGGGTTTCATAGTCTCAAAGCGAGGCATCGAAGTGGACCCAAACAAAGTCAAGGCAATCCTTGAAATGGTGCCCCCAACTACCATTAAGCAGCTCAAAAGTCTGCAAGGAAAGGTCGCGTCAATCAAGCGCTTCATAGCGCAGCTATCTGACAAGTTCCGACCCATGAACAAATTATTGCACAAGGGGGTAGCATTTCACTGGGATGACGAGTGCCAGTCAGCCTTTGACGACATCAAATGATACTTGGCTTCGCCGCTAGTATTGGCACCACCTAGACCAGGAGTGTCATTCTACTTATACATCTCAGCTACTGAGGTGGCACTGGGCGCCATGCTAGCCCAGAAGAATGAACTTCACAAAGAATAGGCTACTTATTATCTTAGCCGCACCCTGGTCAGTTATGAACTTAACTATGCATACGTCGAGAAACTCTGCTTGGCAATGGTGTTTGCTACCAAAAATCTATGCCACTACATGCTGAGAAACACTACGTATGTTGTGTCTAAGGAGAATCCATTACGATACATGATGAGTCGTACTTATCATAGTAGTCGCACGATGAAATGGATCATGTTGTTGACGAAATTTGACATAGAGTTTATTGGACAGAAATCCATCAAAGGACAGGTCATAGCCGATCAACTAGCAGAGGCTCCTCTCGAAGACGATCAGCCTCTGGTCATAGAACTACCCGATGATGGGGTCTTCCATGTCTCGAAATCGCCAGATTCTGATGAGCCTGAGTCACAGGCCGACATAACCCTATTTTTTGATGGTTCTAAATGTGAGCAAGGTGGTGGCACGGGAATAGTATTCTTCACACTGCAGGGGGCTCCAATGCCCCTGTCATTTAAATTAGACTTCCCGTGCACCAACAATAATGCAGAGTATGAAGCCTTGCTCATAGGTCTTCAGACAACAATCACCATGAACATCAAGCGACTGAACATCTTTGGTGATTCGCTGTTAATTGTCAACCAAGTCAAAGGGGTATTCCAATGCAAATGCCCAGTTCTGCAGGCTTATAAAGCCCTTGTGGATAAATTCCTAGTGAAGCTTGAGTGGTACGACATCGAGGCACTCCCTCGGTCATCGAATCATTTTGCGGACACTATGGCCTCCTTGGGGTCACTAATCCCGCAAGACCTTTCCGGTGATATGACAACCATTCAAGTCAAAACACTATCGCAATCCATGATGGAGCATGCAAGCTCTGACTTGACACCAGGAATCCACATGATCCAGATTGAACCATCCTCGGATAAGTTCTCTCGAATCCATGATCATCTGAAACATGCCAACTAGGGGTCCTTGTTCTCCCCTACTCCCATTAATAGCAACACAACGCTATTCTTACAAGTTCTCTCCCGCTCAGCATTTGCTAGGGATGAACTTCAAGAGGGATTGGTTGTTCATACCATCGAGGCTTTCGATCGGCAAGGATTGGTATTTACCCATTAGGGACTACCTCAAGTTAGGTAATCTCCCGCTTGGATTGACGCCTGTCGCAAAATGAGCATTCAAGCAGAAAGCGGCTAAGTATGTCTTGATAGGAGACATTTTGTACCATCGCAGCTATGAAGGAATCCTCCTTCGGTGCTTGGACCAGCAAGAGTCCACTTGGGCGATCGCCCAAGCGCACGATGGTACATGTGGTGGCCACTTCAGTGGTATGGCCATTGCAAAGCGCATTCTTTGCATGGGCTATTATTGGCCATATTTAGAGCGAGATTGTTGCGCATATGTGAGGAAGTGCATGAAGTGTCAACACCATGCTAATTTGACACACGTACCTTCCCAGGCCTTGCAGACAGTCTAGTCAGCTTGGCCATTTTTGCAGTGGGGCTTAGATCTAATCGAAAAGATCTCCCCTACGTCATCAGGTCATCACATGTTTATCATAACGGCCACAGAGTATTTCACCAAGTGGGTGGAAGCAGTTTCACTTACCTCTACGACAGGACCCCGCATTGTGGAGTTCATTTTGCATAACATCATATGTCATTTTGGTATTCCATCCAAAATAATCTCGGATAATGGGACATCATTCAAGAACAAAGACGTGCATGCTTTGACCACAAAGTACAAAATTCAGCACAGTTTTTTGACACCCTATTATCCGCAGGCAAATGGGCAAGCAGAGGCGTCAAACAAAATGCTAGTTGCCATCCTTAAAAATACGATCGCAGACAGTCATAAGGATTGGCACATCCAAATCCCACTTGCCCTATGGGCTTATCGCACTAGCATTCGGATGCCCACTAGGGCAACTCCGTTTTTGCTCGTGTATGGCTCCGAGGTAGTCATGCCTCTCGAGTTGGAAATTCCTTCCCTGCGCATATCAATGCAAGAGTTCATCGATGATGACACTGCGTGGCAGGCCCGGTTAGACCAGCTTACGTTGCTTGATGAATGACGCGTTAATGCTCTCGAGCATTTACGTATCTATCAAGAGCGACTCAAGAAAGCATACAACATGAAAGTTCACCTGAGGGACTTTCGGGTTGGTGATTTGGTCTTGAAGGAAAACCAATAGAACTCTAGTTTGTCGTCCCATCTCAGGGACAAGTTCACGACAAATTGGTTAGGTCCATATGTAATTGATAGCAAGATAGGACCCGGGACGTACCGGCTAGCTTCCCTTGATGGAGTCAAGGAACTCGAACCCTTGAACATCAGTCATTTGTGACCATTCCATATCTAAAGCAGCCATATCCCAAAATGCTCCAAGGATTCCTACAATCGCTTGGTCAATCCCAAAATGCTCCAAGGATTCCTACAATCGCTTGGTCAATCCCAAAATGCTCCAAGGATTCCTACAATCACTTGGTCAATCCCAAAATGCTCCAAGGATTCCTACAATCGCTTGGTCAATCCCAAAATGCTCCAAGGATTCCTACAATCGCTTGGTCAATCCCAAAATGCTCCAAGGATTCCTACAATCTCTTGGTCAATCCCAAAATGCTCCAAGGATTCCTACAATCGCTTGGTCAAAAAAAGAACAAAATAACTGTAATCAAAAGCCAAGGATTCCTACAATCGCTTGGTCAAAAATAAGAAAATTCAAAAATAGTAAAATCATCAAAAATAACAAAAAAAAAATTGCATCTCATTTCTAGGCATGCTCAAACTCATCAATAGAGAGCTCTTCTCGCATCTCATCTTCATATCCACAAAAATCAATCCATCAAAAACACAAAAATATGTAGCTGCATTGAGCATCACATCCATACATTGCATATCTGTGATCATACAGGTCAAAGGCACCATAGACTGTAATCACTCCGCCAATCCATCTTGTTCCACGCTTCTCCATTCTATAAGAAGTCCATCAAAAATAAACACCATTCACTTCTTTTTACCATACCAGAGTCAATGGTCTTTTAATGTATCAAGAGTTTTCATCTTTCAGTCGTCATGTAGCCTTCTAGCCACATACTGTACCAAGTCAGACAGATTTTACGAAGGTAGAGTTCTACTTGGATCACACCTTGTTACGTAGCATCCCAACACAAATTAAAACACATAAAAATTCCCAAGTTGTGTGAATGAAAGATGAAACCCGCACAGCAATCCAGGTCACCATAAGCGAAATGGTTATCTTGCTCATCCCCCTGTGCGAATGACCCCACGAATGTCGAGAGTTGGCAAAAGGACAAGCATCTTCCCTACCCAATTCCCCAAGAATCCCAAGTTCTCAAAAAGTTGCAAACATCAAAATCTTGCAAAAATTCAAAACTCCAACAAATTTGACATCACCCCTAGAGTGCATACATCAAGAAGCACATAAAATAGTGATTCTCATCACTCGAAATTCAAATCCCTTGCTCAAGAGAAAAATATATAAAAAATAAAATAAATAGTGATTTTTATCACTACAAAAGAGCAAGTATCCCAATACAATTGAAGAAAAGAAGGGAGTCGAACTTGAATCCCTGGAACTCTCAGCATTCCGATAGGTCATGAGGCAAACCTCAGGCTTTTTTTTTTTTTTTTGTTTGCCTTTTGGTCTTTGGTGGTAAACCTCCCGCATGACGATATATCTGTCACATTAACTCGTGTACGAGATCAATGTTTGCATGTGGATGAGCTAGCTTATGGTATCCTAGATAGCACCACAGATTAATCTGACTAAACACAACAAAGGAGTTAGTGGAGCTAATTAGGTGATCCTCAGTACATGTTTGGTTGATAGCCTATCTGGCACTGGCGGTATCCTGACAAACACCACATAAATGAACTCAATTGCACACACAGGGATGTGAAATAACTTGGTCAAAAACAAGTCCGATTCATACCTTGAGCAAAAGTCTTGTACGACACAACTACAGTCATGGCTAGTTAGTTACAACATCTGAGTCTCAGAAAACCTTAGCTACATTTCCAAACCAACTTCACTATCTTTCATCCTCCCATTGAAAAAAAACACATGTATGCCTACAAAGCTATCCACCACAAAATCGCCTAAGACAAAAATAGCCACAAAGGTCTAAACGAGTCTATGGTGCCCCCGCCAAACAACACAAATTCAATTCATCCATTCCATCTTTGCATCTCACATATAAATTTAGAAATATTTGCATTCATCATAACATATGCATCCATCAAAATAAATTAACATGCATACATCCATACTCATCACCCATCATGCATAAAATCAAATCATCACTTGCATAAACAAAATAAAGTCATCTATATATATCATCAAAAATGCCCATAGGCTACAATAAACTGGTCCTGTGACCCCGCAACAAAATCCAAAAGCTCAAAACCCCCAAGCCTAAGGCGTCGGCCACCATGATCACGTAGGATCGGTGCGACGGGAACTACCCCTCGTGGTGTGGGTCCTATGGGACCCCTCAGGGCGGCTACTGCTAGCCCCCGCATCACGCCTGCTACCCCCCCTCTCCAGCCACCATCGGACCAAAATCTCGCCAATATGGCAGTCACCCTCTACCCTCTCCACTGGGCTCTCCATGCCCAGCTCCTCCCCATGCCCGAAGCATCGTATCAGTACAGTTGTCCGCTGGTCACGCGGCGACGTTCTGATCGGTAGTCCATCTATCGAAATCCGTAGAAGCCGATAGACATCCTCCAAGGTCACTGTCATCTCCCCTGTTGGGAGATGGAAGGTGTTGGTCCGGGGATCCCACAGGTTGATCAGGGCCATCAGATAGGCCCGATCCCCGACCACAAGCTCCAGTCGAGCCACCTGCTTGAGCCCAAGGGCATCAAGCCAATCCCAGTCAGCCACAGTTAGCGCCCCCTGCGCTTCAGCAAAAGCAGTGGATACACGGTACCGGCTCTTAACAACCTACAAAAGAAAACAACACAAAAACATTAAAATCATGAAAAAACTATACAACAATAACATGAATATACAACATTGCCTACCAATGTACAGCCAAAAACAAAACAAAAATTCAAACAAATTAATTTGTCAGCCCTAGGGTTTCTAATCCTAACTGATAAATTTAAAAACAAAACAAAAAAAAAATTAATTTTTCAGGTCCTATCTAACGATAAATTTAAAAACAAAACAAAAAATTCAAAAAATTAATTTGTCAGTCCTAGGGTTTCTAACCCTAACTAATAAATTTAAAAAAAAAAACAAAAAAATTCAAACAAATTAATTTGTCAGCCCTAGGGTTCCTAATCCTAACTGATAAATTTAAAAACAAAACGAAAAACTCAAAAAAATTAATTTGTTAGTCCTAAGGTTTATACAGTTGTCAGTCTCGGGATTTCTATATTTTCACTTTAAAAAGTCTGTACAAACAAAACAAAATTAAAATAACAGTTTTTAACCTAGGGTTTTCACCTACGTTTTAAAACTGACAAGCTCAGCCTAAAAAAAACTAGGGTTTTTCGTTCCGTTTATCCTAGGGTTTTAGTTAAAAGCAAAAATAAAGATTTTTCACCTAGGTTTTAGCTACGTCCTCTATTCAATTTTCAGCTAAAGTCTTGGTTTGTGTTCAGTTCAGTTTTTAGGGTTTCCATTTTAATTTTGAGAAAACAACATCACAAAAGAAAAATAAACAAATAACTTGCAATTTCAAAAACACATAACAAAAAAGCAATAACACTAAGGAGCACTTACTGGTCTCGCTTCGGCTCCGCCGCTCGATCCGGTTTGTGCACTCATGATGTCGGGAGAAATTTGGCAATGCTTCGCTTCGCAGAATTAACCTCCTCCTCCCCGCAGCTCCAAATCGCAAGAAAATTCAGATGCAAATGAGCCCAAACCCTAGTTTTGGCCTTTAAATAAGCCTTTTTAGCTTATATTCATCCCCCCTAGGATGAGCGCTCTGGTTAGCACTCGTCCCACCCTGGGACGAATACTAAGCTGGAATTTGTCCCACCCCGGAACGAATTTAGGGCAAAAATTTCAAAAAACAACAAAAATTGAACAAAAATGCACCAAAATACCTAATAAACTTGCCCGATGAGAGTGCTTTGGCACTTGACATCCCGGGCATGCAAAACAGATGTCGAGGTCACAAATCCTCGCTATCCTATTCCCTAAGAAGGCTACCATAGCCGGACCGCTCCACGGGAAGACGGATTTTCGAGAATTTCATCCCCAAACGGCGTCAACAAAAGGGTCAAAAACCCACCCAAAAATAAGTAATAACATTGCCGAACGAAGGCGCCTTTGCACTTGACATTCTTGGCATCCAAAATAGATGTTGGGGTTACAAATTGTCACTATCCTACTCCCTAAGAAGGCTACCATAGCCGGACCGCTCCACGGGAGGATGGATTTCTGCCAATTTTAGCTCCAAAAAGCGTCACCAAAAAGGGTTAACACCCGCCAAAAATAGGTCTAAATGTCGAAAAACTGCACACACGTTCAAGGATAAGAATCTAAAGGCACCTTTGCACAAGTCATCTTGGGTCAAGCGACTCGTCGCTTTTCTCATGAAGGTCATTCCCTCATCGATTCGTCGCTTGAGGGGGTAGTCACACTTAGTCACCAATCAACAAATACACACCCAATTAAGGAAAATGACATGCATTCAAAGAATCATTGACAAAGACAATTACGCTCCTGCTTGGGGCAAGAAACAAGCAATAATCACAATCTGATCAAATCACTTGGCATTTCATGAATCATGAACTCAAGGTTCTCACAGACAAAAGGTTGCGCCCTTTGCCTATTCATGACCGATCAATGTCCAAGATCAAGTAACACCTCACCGAAAAAGGTTAACACTTGAATTGAGTTCCTTCGCTCGTCAAAAGCAAGGATTCAAGAATGCATGCCCTTTCCATACTTGGGGCATCAAAATTTGGTTAGGTTATTGAGAAACCCTAATCATTAGTGCTTTGGTTATCTATTTTTGCTCGGCGTTGCGCCATGCACAGTGCATCCCAAAAAGGGGCATCTGTAGACACCAAAACAACACCAATCCGATTATGTGACTGCAAACACTGATCGCTTTGACACACACAGCCCCAAGGGCAGCCCCCGGAGGTCAAACAATGGTCCTAACCACTCTCACGAGTAGTTTTGGAAGGTCAAAGGTCAATTTGGCACCTTCAGGCACTTTGCTAAGTATCCGTCCCACCCTGGGATGAATTCAAACTGGGATTCGCCCCACCCAGGGACGAATTCTGAATTCGCTCCGGGGTGGGGCGAATTGCAGGTTTGATGGGCAAAAAGTCAAATCTTGACAAATGGCAGCTCAGATCCGCCACCCAATGCTTCCTTCATCGCATGGGAGTATGGGTGAGCGTTTTCAAGCATTAGAGGCATCTGCAAGGTCAGTCATGAAGTCCCAATTCAGGGAGGAATCTCCTTCCCCTTGGGAAGGCATGATTGCCATGTGGCGCCTCTGCATGCCCATTTCAAGAGACCTCCAGGTCTATAAATTGGTGAGTTTCCTCACCCCAAAAGAGGGAGAGAAGTAGCATTTTAGAGCAATGAAGTGCTATCGTTTTATTTACACACCTCACACCTTTTGGATTTGCACCTTTCACATCCTTGATCTCCTTTAGAAGGGAGGTCATTGGGTGACTATTGGGAGGATGAATCTTGATCCCAAAACCCAACATTTGGTCACGATATCCCACCAAATTTTTTGACAATACCACACAAGAGGTTTTGGACCCATCCCAAGTGGATTGGTGCCAAAATCAAGCCTCAAATGGCGGGCGGCCTGCCCCATGGGCGCCCCTCCCCATACTGCCACAGTCCTAATCGCCCCCTTTCGAAGCGATGGGAATTCCATGGTAGACTTGGGGATTGCATGCTTTGTTCCATCCATAGGTACTACCGATAATTTCTTGTTCTTTTGAACGTAGGTTTTGGACGTTGGAGGAGCAGCGAGGAGTCCAGATTCATCAACGCAAGTGGCGGTGACGTTTGGTCCACCCATTTTACATGTGGGCACGCAAAAGAAGGAAAGGCGCCCATGGATGTAACTAGAATGAATGCTTAAATGCTCCTAGCCCTTGGAAGGGGAGGATGCACATTGTAACCGAGTTTGGAACATATCAATAAAAAGGGTTGTCTTCTTTAATTCACATTTGTTCCAGTTCGATTCGATCATGTTTTTCCCTCTTTTCATGCACTTTCAAGTTTTTAGGATTTAGCGCTAAGTTCGGTTTCTTTGTTTGCATATCGCATGTTAGCTTTCCCTTTTTTCTTTCGTATCCTCGTGCTTTCAGGAGGATATGGAAATATGACCTTATTGGCCAAGTTTGACATATAATGATGTATACCTTCAGGAAAACTTTGATGTGAGACTATAATGTTGAAAATCACACCTATTTCTAGAAACAAACAAAAGTCATCCATCCACTCAAATCTTATACAAAAATAATAAAAAGTATGGAAGAGATAAATATATAATGGGCACTGTTATGCACCATATGTACTAACTATATTATCCATATATACAATACACAACACTCGTATACAATGGGTAGAGTGGAGGGAGTATTTATACCAATACCAAAACCCTATTTACAAAAAATACGACATAACAAGAGGACCTAAAGTTAAGTATAAGTTATAAGGTGGGTAACAAGGTTAACCATGGGTGATAAAAATTATATAATGAAATATTAGAACAAATTAAATACAATTATACAATTATTTCCCATAGGCCTATACAAGATTGCATCATAAATGTTGGCCTTGGTCATAATTTAAATTATGCTTTCAACACCCCCTCATAATCTAAAATAAAGGGCCAAGACGAGAAGATGTTAGTAACAATAATATTTTTCCCCTCATAATGGATGCTCTAATGGCACTTTATACTTGGGAAAGACTCATCTAGACCTCCCTTATCATCTAAAATATATTGATGCAAAATTGGCTCAACATAAGAATATCCTTAGGCTGAATCATAGTCATCACTACCAATATCATATACTCGTGAACATATCCAAAGAAAATATTTTCTAAGACTCCATATGAGGAACAAAATCCAAGGGAACATCCTTTAGAATGTTGCTTCACTCTTCTATAGTTGTTGAAGTTAATATGTGGAAGCATAAATTTCCATTTTATAGCATGCATCACCTTATTTGGAAACTTCAACTTGCCCTTAGACCATCTAATTTATATCACCAAAATAGGCTTTGCATGGACTTGATTATAAAAATTTCCGTTACAAAATTCTATGAGAACCTCAACAAATAATAGAAGAAAGAAAATATCATGAAATATTAGATATTGATAAATAAGCTAAAGTAATAGTCCAATGGCGGAAGATGGGTTGACTATATGGATCAAAAAAACTCAAAAACTACTACAACCATCATAAACCCCACTGTATCTCCCATAAGTTTAGACCAAATATTTTGATTGCATAAAATATGGTAATTTTTTCCCTTTGAAATAGGTAAATAAGTTTTTAAGATAATCATACAATGAGATGTCCAATTCTAGTAAGTCCTTAGAAAAATACCAACATTGCAAAGAGGTCAAAAAATCATGTCATTAAAAAAATGGACTCAAATTATTTCTATATACAAAATTTATAACATTTATAATTTTTCCCTTTAAAATAGTCATAGAGTGATATTTTCAAAAAAATCAATTTTTAAAATTTTCCTTTTGATTTTTCTACAAGTAAAAATAATAAGAAATAAATCTATTTTACTTCTTACATCAAAATATAGAATTCCCTCATGTCATACCCATCTATCTTGACTGTCTCCATGAAAAAGTCAAGACACCCTTCTAAATTCAAAGTGATATAATTACTATAGAAAATAGATAAAAAAAATATTCCAAAAATAATGGAACATAACCTAGAGTAGGCATAAATTCTTCACAAAATATAAAATTGGAGAAAGAAAAAATGGATCTTCCCTTTGCCTCTTTTGCTGAAATTACTTATGAAGCTTGAAGAAGTAATTTGTTGAAGTTCAAAGAAATTTTTTAGGCTTCGAACAAACTTTTTGCATGACCAAGTGATGAAGCTCCATACCTTCTTTAATACCATTTTGAAATTTACACTTATTTTCAAAAATGAATAGGAATCCATGCACTCAAATCTTATACAAAAATCATTAAAAAAGGATAAAAGAGAGAAATATATAGTGAGAAGCCATATTTAAAATTATAATATAATTCATGGCCAATGCCCATATTGTATGATGTATTGGATAGGCCTAAGGGAATCTCATTATACAATGTATTATTTCTATAATATTTTAGTATGTAATTCCTATGGGTTGCAGTTAACCTTGTTATGATTAGTCCCTCTTTATAACTTATAATTAACCTAAAGCCTTCTTGTTATGTCAGCCTAAGTTAAATATTAATAGTTAATTGGGACTTTGGTATTGGTATAAATACCCACCCCACTTCTTCTTTCTTTATCATAGTTTTATGTAATATTATCTACATATAAAGCAATTATTTATGTTGCCTATGGCTATAAAGTGATTATTTATGTTGCCTATGGCTGCCTCTAAATCTCTATGTCTCTCTTTTCTTTTCTCCTTTTACACTTTCTATATAAGATTTGAGTGGATGAATTATTTATTTTTTATTTTTGGAAAATATTATAAATTTTAATATGGTATCAAAGTGGGTATGGATAAACATCGCTTGGTCATGTAGAAGCTTATTTTGGGAGCCTTTGATACTTATTTCAAATTCTGAGGAAATATTAAAAATAGATATGTTATATGTCCAATTTCTTAAGAATCCTAAAATTTGTTATTTGTACATCTCTCCTCCTTTATTGTTACCATATCATCTCTCATTCTCCATCTAAATACTATATTTGGATTTAAAATTCCATTATATTCTTCTTTCCTTTGGCTATGACAAGATTTAGGAAAATTGGCAAGAAAAATGAATATAAATTGTGTTGTTTCACACCATTCTACACTTATGCACGAGTGTGGGTGCATGTGGAGATGATTATTCTCTACATTTGTTTATGGGCTTGATGATGTTATCAAGGGAGTTTTGACACTTTTTACTTGTGTTGGAGCTACAACAAGACAATCATATTATTGGGTGTTAATATTTTGGGGTATCTCTAATTCAAATCCATGCAAATTGTTTTTGGGAATCCATTTCAACAAAATGACGGGACAAGTAGGTCTTCTCTTCTTTATCACTAGTGATATACATGGCACAATGGTGTGCACAATGTTCCTTGTAGCATGAAAGGGGGAGGTCCTAGGTTAGGCCAAGGGTCTTGGTCAAACTATGGCTCGCATTTGAATAATGTGAAGAATATCTTTGGTGTTTTTATATTGTTAAATAAATTGAGAGAACTAAGTATCCAATGTGAGACTATTATCTATCACCAACCCCTATTTTTACCTTATTTAAATACAATTTTTAATAAAAATCCTACTGTTTAAGTCAGAGTAGTTCAAGAGCATTGATGGAGTAAAATAATGTAGAAGGTACTAGCAAATCATGTATTTCCAAGTGGAAGCAAGAAATTGGATATCCTTCTAAGGTATGGAGCTTTAATTTTCTACTTTTTGGGGTTTGTAGTAAAAATTCACTAGACCAGACAAATCCCACCAAAATAAAAAGGAAGAAGGATACAAAAAATGATGAGAGGATAAAAAGGTCCTTAGCTCTATCAAAAAATGCTTAATAAAATGCCATTCATAAAAAGTTCTTGCCATATGCTGAAATCAAATCTCAAGCTCCCCATGCCATTAGGGCATGCTGATTAGCCGTTTCTAGCAAAAAAAAAATTATAACCTTTTATGGAAACTAAACTAGCCCCTAATATTAGCAAGAGTCCTTGAGTCTTACTAATAATAGCTAAACAAAATCCACCTATGGTTGGGTTTCCACCCAAACAAAGATTGTAGACTCTTCTTTTCCCTAGAGGAAATATTTCATGGGGTTGGCTATCTTCCACATCTAATTGGATTCAGAGTGACTACCCAATTAGTTTATTTTCCTTGATGTGGTACATGAACTACACCAGCAATAAACATCAAGGAATAGAGCAACTATGAAAGAAGAGGAAAAATGAAGAGGAGCAAAGATTGAAGCTTTAATAAGCATGCAAGTAAAGGACCTATATTTTTTCTACTCATAAGAAAGCATAAGAGAAAATGCTCTAATGGCTCCTACAATTTGAGAGGCTAAAAGGAAAAAATTACTTGAGAGTTTGAAAAGAGCTCAAAATTGAGATATCCAAAGGAAAGAACTTGAAATTTTAAAGCAGAGAAAGAAAACAAAAGTTTCTTAGGATGTATTACATTATTTGGTACCTTGTAAATATTTATATTAGGATGTGTTTATTATTTGATTCTATAGTGTTTGTCATGTTATTAAGTGTGAACTTATGTGTATGAGGTGTCTTGTTAGTAAGTGAGTGTTATGTGTGTAAATTGTCAAGTTTAAGTGAGGAGTTATGTGAAATCATTAGAGATATTGTCTTTATGTAATATGTGAGATTTATTATGTCAGAGGGAAATATTAAGAGTTGGTTCTCCTGTGAGTTTGAGTAGATCAAATATCAAGATTCATGTAATATGAAGAGTCTCATGTATGTATATATTGAAGACAAATCTCTATAATATGTATTCAAATAAGCATTGCATTTATGCATTGCTTTATTAGACATTATCAATAATATTTTTAGTGTGCTATTTTGAAATATTGTTATTGGATGAATGTATGAGTTTATTTGATTATTTGATATTAATATCATATGAGCATAGTGGATATTTGCTAACAATTCCTAGAAAATGAATATAGGGTGGATTAAAGCACCATCATATAAAAAGAAGATATGGATCACCTACTAGTGATATTTTAGCTCAGTTTTCCAAGGTAATGTAGGTGACCTATTGAATACAAAAATATGGTTTCTACAACAACAACAATTCCAAAACTAGTAGGAGTAATGAAAAAGGACACGCTTCATTCAATTTCTAGAATCCTTAGAAATAATGGATGAGATTATCAAATTGTTCTACAAATTTTGGGAGGAAAATCTCCTTGTTTTGTAATCTATATACAGTAGTAGTTTTAGCTTCCAAAAGTACCAATGTGTTGTGCAAGTAATTGTATAGATTTCCTTCCATTTATTTTTGTATAGCAGTACACACATATTTAAATAATATTGCAAAATAACTTGAACCCTCTCTTCTGACATAATATTTGTTATATTTTATTATGCATATATATTTTAGAGGCCTACGATATTTTGGTTTGAAGTGATTGGTTCTCCCTATCCTATTTCCTTTGTATGTGTATGCTTATGTTTTAGTTTGTGCTTATATACATCAACAAGAGGAAGTGTTCATCATTTGTGCATTATGGGTAGAGCTATTATATAAGAGGATTTTATTTGATCTTTGGAACATTGCCTTTGTTAATTTAGTTTTTTCTTCTTTTTTTTCATTATTTTATGCATTCCTTCTAATATGTTTCCCTTTGAAGTTGCTCAATTAGTATAGAGTAGGAAAACATACTTTGAATATTACTTTTTAAATGGAATCGGCCTTGTAAAAACTCATAGAGGCCCTTGATTGAGCCAAACCCAATGATATCAAGGTTATCTTGGTGTATCACTTTGCATGAGCTATTATTGTCTTGACTGCAAGACAATCAGAGAGGACAACAGGGTTCATTAGAGTAAAACTTTTAGAGGCCATAAATTTTGCATACTAAAGCATTTTGAGGCTATTTTTTAAATCGTATGATTTCTTGAGCTCTATGCACTACTCGTATTAGTTCATGGGCATGTTGCCATTTTAGGGGTTTGATTGTGTAAGATGGATTAAAAATACCTAGTTACTCATATTAATGAGTTAAATTATAGTATTTAGTCAATCCAAATAATTATCCAATTACACTGTAAGAACCTATGTTGCATATTTAAGTAATTATTTTTGATGATCAAGATCACCATCAAAGGGGATACCATGCAAAAATCCATTGAGAGAAAAACACCAATAAGAAGATTCTCAATGTATTATGAGAAACAAACTGGTTACAATACACGTCAGAGATTTACTCCTTTTAAAAATTCTTTAGGATTCAACACACAAAAGATAATTGAGAGTATTTTATGTATCCCACTACAATGCCCTACTACAAATGACACTACCAATGGTTTCTTGGAACTTAGGGATAAATCCTTACACAATGATAAATTTGTTTTGCATCTTGAAAAACAAAGACAAGAACAATACCACATTACTTATCTCAACAATTACACTTGCACAACCTTTGTTACAACTAGTTCTACTCCTCCTATTTTCCTATTATGGTTCTAGTAGCTATTAAATCTGCATGATTCATCATATGGTTAGTCCTTTTTCTTTCAGTTGTCTACTTTTAATTTTCCACCCTTGTCATCAAAGAAAAAATAGTCCTTGGTTATTTATACTACTTCCAATGGGAATTTTTTTTTTTTATTGTTTCAGGTTTACTTTTTGTAGTCTTTATTAGATGGAGGAGTCAAATATTGCTTCAGGTAGATAGCAACATGACATGCCAACATTGTTTAAAATTTTCACTTATAGGGAGCTATGAATTACAACCAAGAATTTTAAGCATAAGTTGGGGAGCAAAGAATTTGGATTCATGTTCAAAGGAAAATTGCCAGAAAGTATGCATGTATTCATTAAAATAATAGAGATAATAGCAAAGAAAAAAATAATTTCCATACATAAACAAACACTATTGAAAATATACAACACATGAATTTGGTAAGGATTCAAATATTTTGCATAGAACACTATCAAAGGTTATTTTTTTACGAGTACATGTGCAATGGATTGCTAAATTCATTTTTATTCTCAAATTCTAAATAAAAAGGAGAAAAAAGTGTTGCATTGGAAGACCCAATTTCAGATTACATTAGAAATAGCACAAGGATTAGTTTATCTTCATAAGGAGTGTAGATATTGCATCATCCATTGTTATATTAGCCTAAAAATATTCTCCTAGATGAAGACTTCTCTCCATAGCTAGCTGATTTTGGGTTTTCAAAGATTATAGGTAGAAATTCTAACAAGGTATTAAATCTTATAAGAGGAATGAGAGGGTGTTTTCCTCTAGAGTGGATCTACAACCTGCCAATCCTTACAAATGTGGGTGTATAGAATTATGGTATGATATTACCATAAATACTACCAGGTTGTAAAAATATAAACTTGACTATGTAGGAATTGAGTAGGTACTATATTCGCACATGGGATACAATGCAAATTCACAAGAAAAATATAAGTGGTGTGGTGGATGCATGGATCACCAATAATGTTGATGTTGAGGAGGTGGAAAGAGCTGCAATGGTAATCACATTATGGATTCATGAGGATGAAAATGCTTGGGAAAGCATGGTTTAAGTTGTAGATATAGTAGATGAAGGGTGTAGCCTCATGCTCTTGGGTTTCCTAGATTTAGGAGGGCCAACATTAATGTGGACCAACTAGAGGAGGAGGAAGAAAGCAACAGTTTCATTTAATTTATATAGAGCTACTTAATTCACCCATGAATGATGCTTGGATATCCTTCATATCTTCTATGGAGGGAAGGCTCCCTCTAGATCCCAATAACATTGACAAACTCATATGGGGTAACATTAATGGCTAAGGGACCTATTCAGTTAGCAATGCGTACAAGATTCTTAGAGGTAACATTCCAACTATATAGATAGATACACATTTAACATATTTCTAATGTTATTTCCTTCTATTGTATAACAATACAAAACCAAAAACTCACTTTTGAAAACCTAAGGAAAAAAGGCATTGTGGGTCCAAATTGTTGTATCCTTTGTAAGAAAACTAAATAAAGTAGATATCATATTTTCATACAAAGCATGCACATCAAATTAGTATGAATATATCTCTTGAGTAATACCATTCTCCAAATTGTTTCCCCTACCTCATTTCAAGTACTAATGGATCTCTCATCATTTACCAAAGGGGAGAGAAAAGAAACTAGTTGTTTTGCAGCTACCAAACTCCTTGCTCTATGATACCTATTCTAGGTGATTTGGAAGGCTCAAAATGCTCTCATTTGTAGGGATCAAACCACCCTTTCATGGGTCATAGCTAACTTAGTCCAATCCCTTCTCAATAAGATGGTTTTAAATAACATCAATCCCTCTAAAAATAAAAATCAAAAGAAGGATGTTCCCCTTCTTCTCAGAATTGGCTACACCCTTTTCTTTTATGGGTCCTTAAAGTAAAACGTAGGACTTGTTGGCAAAGGAGGAATAATTCTTTTCAATAAATAGTCTCACTTGAGATATGTTGTTGGTATTCCTTTTCATATATAAACATAAACCCACATAAATGCAAACTTAACAATGAAATCAATCTTGTATAAAATCTAACCAAACAAATCCATCAACAAACAACATAGACCCACATAAAGATGAATTTAACAACAAAATTGATCTTATAGAAATTCTAACCAAAACAATCAGTCAGTAAACATTTGATCACTACCAACTGATATAAGAAGCTCTCAATCATTATCAACCAACTTATAAAATTTTATTATTCTTATCTTTAAAAAAATATCGTTAGATGTTCAAAACTTAGAACCACATCATAGGTTTAAGTTACCTCTTCCATACGAGGGACTTCCATAATAGTAAAGAGCTCCAACCATTTAAATAGGTACCATATATAAAATTTAAATTGATACAAATGAATGCACCTTCATTTACTTATTTCATCCAAGGTGTTAAAGCTCCAAGTGGGATAATACCACTATAATTATTTCTTCATTGCAATGTCACCATGTTCTTTTCATGAGAAAACAATGTTTTAATCTCCATGAAAGGGTCTATCTATAACTAAATATTTATATTTATATAGTACTCTAGTTAATACCAAAATAACAACTAAAAGATATGATTCATGTCTTGCCCAATCAATAGTATATGCAACTAATATTTGGAAAACTTTGACTGTGCTTATATTAGTGTTCTATGTGCCATGAGGTAGTGCTCCATTGGATAAATGTACTTTTCAATTTTTTGTGATTTTTGTAAGGTATATTTCTAGTGAACATTTAAAAAGGAATATTGAACTTTCATCACTTTGAAAAGTGGCTATTTAAAAAAATTGATCCCATAAAAGTCAGTTATCTAGAGGTCACTTTTGTTACCTATAAGATGGCCAATTTTGGTACTATTAAGGAGTATATACATTTTTAAAAAAAATTATAGGAGGATATTTGTACTTTTGAGGAAACCACTAAAAGTATCATGTATTTTCTCCACATAGTACTCAAAAATATTATATAAGAGAATGATTAGGTAGGCACATTATTTTATATCCTTTGGATGATTTTTCCATTACAATATTTTTCTTCTTTAGAATCTACTTTCACTAATAAAATGATGGAACTTGGCCTAATAGATGAGTAATTAAGGATGTTGATGATGAATTTAAGATCATGGATTCAAGGCATTATGAAGAATCATATCAAACAATTTAATTTTGGTGTTCCACCCTCCTCTTCCTCTTCTTCCAAGTAAAATGGGCTTGTTACTATGGTTCATAAGGTAGATGATATCAATAAGCATAGATATAACCAATTTTGAGACATCAACTATGGACCCTTGATATGTTACAGGATA
The DNA here is from genome assembly GCA_028583015.1 of Wollemia nobilis. NCBI lineage: Eukaryota > Viridiplantae > Streptophyta > Pinopsida > Araucariales > Araucariaceae > Wollemia > Wollemia nobilis. Next base: position 9,503,661 of record JAQPPZ010002877.1, on the reverse strand, counting down.
TGGAAATATGATCATATTGTCCAATTTTATTAAATGATGATGTATACCTTCAGGAAACCTTTGGTGTGATACTATAATGTTGAAAATCACACCTATTTCTAGAAACAAACAACAATCATCCATACTCTTAAATCTTATACAAAAAGAATAAAAAGTATGAAAGAAAGAAATATATAATGGGCACTGGTATGCACCATACGTATTAACTATATTATCCATATATACAATACACAACACTCTTATACAATGGGTGGAGTGGTGGGGATATTTATACCAATACCAAAATCCTATTTACATAAAAGATCTTAACCTAATATGACATAACAAGAGGACTTAAGGTTAATTATAAGTTATAATGTGGGTTTATCTATAACAAGGTTAACCGTGGATGATAGAAATTATATAATAAAATATTATAATAAATTAATACAATTGTACAATTATTTCCCATAGGCCTATACAAGATTGCATCATAAATATCGACCTTGGTTGTAATTCAAATTATACTTTTGACACCCTCTCATAATCTAAAATGAAGGGCCAAGAAGAAAATATGTTATTAACAATAATATCTTCCCCCCTCATAGTGGATGATCTAATGGCACTCTGCACTTGGGAAAGACTCATCTAGATCTCCCTTATCATCTGAAGTCTATTAATACAAAAATACATCTAGACAAGAATCTCCTTAGGTTGAATTATAGTCATCACTACCAATATTATAAAATCATGAACATATCCAAATAAAACCTTTCCTAAGACTCCATATGAGTAATATAAGCTAAGGGAACATCCTTTAAAATTTTGCTTCACTCTTCTATAGTTATTGAAGTTAATATGTGGAAGCATAACTTTCCATTTTACAACATGCATAACCTTATTTGGAAACTTCAACTTGCCCTTAGACCATCTAATTTATATCACCAAAAGAGGCTTTGCATGGACTTGCTTATGAAAATATCCATTACAAAATTTTATGAGTACCTAAACAAAGAATAGAATAAATAAGATATCATGAAATATTAGATCTTGATAAATAATCTAAATCAATAGTCTAAAGGAGGAAGAGGGGTTGACTATAGTAAAATTTCAATCCTTTTTCTACATGGATCAAAAACTCAAAAGCTACTACAAGTCTCATAAACCCAACTGTAATATTTTGATTGCATAAAATATGGTAATTTTTTCTATTTGAAATAGAAAATAGGTTTTGAAGATAATCATACAATGAGATGCCCCTCCAATTGTAGTAATTCCTTAGAAAAATACTACCAAAGCAAAGAGGTCAAAAAACATGTCATTTAAAAAAAAAAGGAGCTCAAAATGTTTCTATATACAAAATTTATGGCCTATATAATTTTTCCCTTCAAAATAGCCCTAAAGTGATATTTTCATAAAACATAAATTTTTAAAATTTTCCTTTTGATTTATCTACAAGTAAATATAACAAGAAATAAATTGTTTTTACTTCTTACATCAAAATCTAGAATTCCCTCATGTCATTCCCATCTATCTTGACTATCACCTTCACTACTTAGGTTCAAAGGTGTGTCCTCTCCATGAAAAATGATATCATGATCCATAAAAGTAAAGAGATCCAACCATTTAAATAGGTACCATGCACAAAATGTAAACCGATACAAAGGAATACACCTTCATTTCCTTCTTCCATCCAAGGTGCTAAAGCTCCAAGTGGATATAACCACCATAATTCTTCCTTATTTGCAATGTCACCATGTCTTTTTTGTGATGAAACAATGTTTTAATCTCCATGAAGAAGTCAAGACACCCTTCTAAATTCAAAGTGACAATTTTTTTTCTATTATAAGTGGCTTGGATCTATATAAAATAGATAAAAAAATGTTCCAAAAATAATGGAACATAACCTAGAGTAGGCATAAATTCTTCAAAAAATATAATTATTCAAAATATAGTTTTTCTCACTATTTTTTCCTCATACATTTAATAGTAGGCCATATGGATGAAAAATCAATTATATAATGGGGAGAGTGTACAAATAAATTATTCAAGAAAGACTCCCATATATACAAGAAGGTGATTCCAATTATACTGAATATTTTGGCAAGTTTTCTTCAACTATCTATCTTAAGATTTGAAGAAAAAATCTTCACAGAATTAGCTTAGGGATAGCCAATTTTTTACATGAAAACAATATCAAATCTTACTTTATAATAGAAGATGTCACCTACATAATATATGGTTCAAAAATCCTCCCAAAGGCCTTGCCTAGATTCTCCCTAGGTCGATTGTGGTACTAGAGATCATGAGACGTTGTAGAAGAGACCAAAACTAGGGCAGCGAAAAAGGAAACCAATATTCCTTGGTTAAACATCCCTTATAAAATGGGGCATTATGTATATAATGGATACCATAGTCTATTATCATACTTGCAAAAAATATTTTTATATGGCTTTTCTAAGATTAGCTGGAGGCCATATGACCCTCATGGATATTATAATACTTTTGTTATAAATAAAATTTAAAATTGGGTAGTGGCCCATAGTGGAAACCTATTTGAAGACACAATGTAGCTTGCTTTAAGGAAAGAACAATATCTAGGGTAATTATGGTAGAATTCAAAAATCATGTCACACACTCATCTAGATATGTTAGGCAACTATGTTGTCGATATGAACGTGCTAAGAAGAGCTATAGTTAAACTAGTTGCTCTCTTAATCCTAGTAATATGTTCAGAAGATCCTATCTTGGAAATTATCAAAAGAGAACCTGAGAAAATAGAAGTGTGTATGGAGATCACTAATCCAATAGAAGCAAAAGTAATATACCGCTCAACTACCCAGTCCTCCCATAGCACTACCTTAGATACAACAAAAGGCAAAGATATAGTTGTTGCCTCTTTTGCACAAATACAAATCACTCCTCATGAGCTTGTTAAGGCATTAGTGGATCCCAAGGAAATATTGATACTATAGTATACCTCCCCCAAGTTATCTCCATTAGCATAGTAATAGATAGGGAGGAGCACAAGATTTCCTCAAAAGTACTCAATAAGATCCAGCAAGCAGGAGGACTATCTAGTTTGCTCTAAGGGCTTCAGTTCAAAATTACCTCTCCTCAAAGTTCCTTAAAGAGAAAAAAATAAGGCTCGAGGCCCTTCCTTATTTAGTGACTTATATGAGTCTCACCCCAGCAAGGGAAGAAGAAGAAGTTATACATTTCAATCTTGAAGAAGAAATGCAGATACAAGCTATAGAATAGGGTAAAGATCCAAATGATACTCAATACACAGTAAAGAGCCAAACAATAAATAAATTCAAATCTCAACTCATCCCCTAGTAATGATAGAAAAAACAATACCGATGGCTCAAATTATAGCACTTCATATAGACAAAACAAAAATTCAATATTAATAAAATCCTCTAGTCTTGGCAAAATTCTAGGCTCAATCACATGTGCCTATAGTAAATATACTTTACAAAAGTAATCAAGCCTTGATGACAATAGGAATAAACTATAGGTTGAAAATGAGAAGCTGGAAGTATATGTTAAAAATCTTCAAGTACATATAGGAGAAAAGTTTTCTCTCACCTATTTTGTTAAAAAGTACAAAGAATAACTGATATCAAAAATAAAAATAGGGGTAAAATATCTAGCTAAAATACTCAAATACCTTGTTGACATCATGACTATGAACCAAAATATGAGGAGACTTTTGCAAAATGCATACCAGAGGGTAGCAACTTTAAAACCTATCTACAAAAAGTGTAGAGAAGAGTATAGCTACATAAATAACAAACAGGTGATCATATCAGATGGTAGAAGATTTAAGTTCCAAGTAGAGTTTCTTAAGTTGAATACCTATTTCCATGAGAAGCCATACTGGAAAAACTTTCTTCAAGACATGGATACTTGGGCAAATTAAATGGATAAGAAAGAAAACAAGTTGGCATTCTACGTGAAGAACTCATAGCAATAGATAAAGTTGATAAACTAATATCCCAAAGAATATAAGAGTTCAAGTGTGATGAAAAGGATGAGCAAAAGTTAGCCCAAAAAATTAATGACTTGTCTAAAATAGTCCATCCAATAGTTAAATTTTCCAAAGAAAATGAATTTTCTACCAAAGACTTTTCTAACAAGTCATTCAACATGAAATATACAATTATCTCTGTCGTCTCCTTTTGTGATGAATATTGGGGTAAAATTGCAAATATATAGGGATAAATTCAACCAAGATAAGGCAAAACTAAAGTGGGACACATTAGAGAAAAGGAAAAAGATATAGGGATATGTCAGCCATGAAATCTAAGTGATATACAGTTGTACCTCATTCTAAAGGTCTAAAATCTAAAGGCGACCAATTACTAATTTTTTATAAATCATATAAAGGTAGCCAATTACTAATAAATTAGGTAAAGACAACTATTTTTGTGTTGTAGCACACTCAACCAATCAAGGGTAGAGGATGATGACAAGTGGAGGTCTTAGATGAGGCTAGTTATAACAAAATCAGGCTCTCTAAAGCTACAAGAAGGACTTCTATAGCCATAAAAATGATGAAGCTTTTTGCATAGCCATTTTGCTAGAGGTATACTAAGAGTGCCCTTTTCTTCTAGTTGTATTCCCTTTTTGTGTCTTTTCTCTTTGCCATTTCTTATTCCTCCCATTTCTGTGTAGGTCTTGATAGGGAATTATTCAGTAACTTAGATCATTTCTAGCTTCCACGCCAGAGGTTTGGAGGTCTTATTGTTACTAGATTGGAACGGGAGGGTGAAGGATTCTTGTTACATCATTTGAATGAGAACTCTTATTGTATTAATCTAAAAATAACTTTATGGCAATTCAAGCTAGCTCTCATTGTAAGACTCATTGATATTAATACAATCTCGAGCTTCTTCTCTTTATCAATTCTCTGTATTTAGTTTTGTGTGTTTATCTCTTTCACATGTTACATTATTTGAACATGTGACTAAAGCTTTCTTTTGTTGGTATTTAGTTATGCTTGTTACATTATTTGAATGAACATAATTAACTCAACATTTTTTTCTCTTTATTTCTAAATACATGAATATATTTAAAATCTTACTACAATGGGAAATGAATAAAGGCACCAATCTAGTATAAGGTAAAATTAAAGATTTATGCAAATATTGGTCAAAGAACATCAACTTTTACATTTTTTATATGGATGAACATGAGCATGTGAAGAAATATTGTAACCTCATTTCAGGGGAATCCTAACCTGATTCGATCTATTTAGATTTAGAGTGATAGTATTCTCTTGAATCAAAGTGGTAAATCCATCAGATTCTGTGATACTACTTGTGATCAAGAAGTATTTTGTGGCATGACAACATATTCTAAAGGACACAGAATAATTCCACAACAAGGAGCTCCATATCTAGATTGGTTTGAGAGAGAGTTATCCACCTGGATCACATGGACTTAAAAGTATCCAAGACAAAAGTGCACACACAACTTCAATATTACCAAGTGACCATGATGGCCATCAACCTGAAAGGGATTAGGTCTAGGGTGTTAACCAAGCTAACTGAGAAGGTAATAAGATCTTGTTTCATAAACACCTTTGGAATGTTTAAACTTCAAAGTCCTCTTTCCTGTAGGATCATGCCAAAGTATATTTCCATAGTGGTGTTGCCCATGTAAATATCATTATATGTGGATCTCTCCCATTGCCATTATTCATTTAGTGCATTATTTGTGGTTCCTCCAAAAATTTTATTTTTGATTCCTCCTAAATATTGATTTGAATGGACTATGACAACCTTTGTCATTAATGAGGTAGAGGACCTTTCTTTACCTCATTTTTTTAGATTGTATATATATAATTTGAGGGATATTATTTTGCTATATAAACTCTTTGCTTCATTTGTGGGCTTATTTATGATAAGAACATTTCATATTTTTCTCAATCATTCTTATTTACAATCTTTTGTAATGGTTCCAATATCATTGTATATGTGGAAACAAAATGTATTATTTTCATAGTCCACCTATTGGTACCAAATTTCTTGATTTGGATAATGAAAGGTTTGAAAATATCCACATATATGTGTGTACATAACTAGATATAAATCCATAGCGATCAGTGCCACCTAGACAAAATTCCCTAGGGTATTACCAATATTTTTCAAAACCTCCATGTGTGTAAGTTCAAATAGCCCGACCCATATGAAAACCTTTCAAGAGCTTCTACCAATATATACAATTTTTCACTCCATGGTTTTAAATACAAGTCAAGTATCTCCATAAATCATAGACCACAACCTATAACTTCATCCCTAGATTTCAAACTATATAAAATAAAGACAAAAATCCTTTTAGAAGAGGACATATAATAGTATTATTTCAATCTCTATTTTATTTGAGTTCACTTGTGAATATTTGAAAAAATTGACCTCTAACCATTGAATTGGAATATTAACTCTACGTCTAAGAACCATAATAGCATGCTTAACCATGACATCCTTGATAATCACCTTTTGTGAATCATTTATTATTTGGATGAATTTTACCATTGACTCCTCTATCCCTTTATCCTTAAATAGAAAATATTAATTTCCTTAACAAGGGATCCTTAATTTCAAATAAGGCTTCTTTAAATGATTTTCTCATAATACTATTTGACTTATCTACATGAGAGACCTCCATTATTCAAAACTTAAAAACAAATCTAGAGCAAAACTCAAAAGTTAAAAAGTGGGTCTTGATCCTTGCTCATATTAGCTTGCACACTGTTGCTCCTACAATACTTTTTTAATATATTTTAAATTAGTTTGGGATTGATATGGGCCCCACCTGTATTACATCATGGGTATTACAATAAATAATTTGATAAGTATGCATATTACTTGGCAAGACTTGAACCTAGGCCTTTGTTTTTAGGGCCCATGGTTTTAACCACTTAATCTCATTCCATTGATTACACCATGTTTTTTTTTGGAACCCATGTTTTTAACCACTTAATCTCATTCCATTGATTACACCATGTTTTTTTTTGGAACCCATGTTTTTAACCACTTAATCACATTCCATTGATTATCCATGCATTTTTAATCTATGGAATTTGTATTATTTTGCATTATGTAATGGTCAATATTACCTTATACATCACAATTAAATAAGGGATTAGAATCCCTAACTAGTGTTTAATCATCCAAGTAAAGTTGGAGAAGGCAAGTTTCTTCAAGAATATAATGGTTAAATATTTATTTGTGATGTCAAATTGTCTTCTTTGACTTTAAGGTTAGAAATTTGTGGTATCAAGTACATTTACACCAAATATTAAAATTTAACCTTGGCCAAAACACAAGAAAATTATTTAGGATATAAGTGACTATAAAATATGTAGGATTGAATTGTTATAATGAGCGAAGCAACAATAGAGATACTTCTATGTGTATCGCTCCAAATTTTTCGCATCCCTACCTTCAAGCTATTGGATCCGTGCCCGAAAGGAGGATGGGAAAAGGATGTCGTGGTACCTCGGACTGAGAGGACTTTGTGAAGGTCCCGCCTCTCAAGGGAGGTGTATTTTGATGATTTTTCGACGGATGGTGGGTTCACCAAGAAAAATTTTGCGGCAGTTTCCACGCCTAGGTTTTGGAATGTGTTTAAATGTGTTCGTTTTAACCTTAATCATTCATATCCTAGGTTTGGCCAAATGAATCTAAATTTAATCTATATGAAAATGCAAGTTCAATGAATATAGGAAATAGATTTAAAAGCAAAAAACAGAGAATTTACAGAATGCAAATCCTGATCCGGATGTCTGAAGAAGATTTTGATGTTTGAAGCAGTCTGGATCATCTGGAATTCGACAGAATCGTCTGCAATCTGACAGAATCGTCTGAGACTGACAGAATCATCTAAGATCTGACGAATTCGTCAGATGAATTCATCAGAGACCTACAAAACCGAAAACAGATGCAAAATACAAAAAAATACTACAGTGCTAACAGAGGGAAATGATATAAAATGGCAGCAGTGTTATCAAACTGCAACTTAAACACAGAAAAAGAAATGAATCGTGCTAATTTGATGATAATTAAGGTTTAATTATGCATTTAATCTAAATGGGTGAACTCCAAATGCAAAATAACATAAAAACTGAATAAATTATCTAATTTATAGAATAAAATGACAGGGACAAAGTTGAGAAAAGCAAACTTCAGGCATTGATTGCCTTAGTACGGACTGCAGTTGAGATCGTCTCACATCAGTACGAAATCGTCTCAAATTTGACTGGTTCGCCTCCGATCTGAACAGGTTCGTCGGCGACGATGGGTGCTGGCTTCGACTGAAAAATAGTGATGTACCTGCAACAAAATTGGTATAGATCTAGTGCAAATGCAAGATTGAGATGCTTTAATGTAGAGGGAATTTGCAGAGGATTTCAGCCAGGGTTTGGGAAGGGAAAATCCTAGAGACTAAATAGGCTTAAGGGAGTAGTTAGGAGGTTGGAGATCATCCCAATTTGGGAGATCTCCAACGGGGGGAGGGTCCCAATGACGCAGACACGTTTCTGCCCAGATTGGATACCCGTTGGAACAGATTCCAACTTTGCAAATTCAGTTTTGTGACAAGATCGTCTGGACGTCCTAGTCCAGACGAAATCGTCAAATCTGGGGCGATATCGTCTGATCAGCGACGATATCGTCAAACGGTCAAAACAACCTCTAAAAATGGCATGAAAAATGGGGAAATGGATTTTTCGACGGTTAACGGGTGGTTTGGGAGGTTAAATTTGAATTTTAAATTATTTACTAAGATGAATGTAATTATTTTAATTTTACTGCGCTAATTTTAGGGTGCTACATTTTGCCCCCTCTTTAGCGAATTTTTCGAAGAAAATGCGTTAAAGATGAGTTCTTCTCGATCTATGAGAAAGCAAAAATTATTCCCATTTTTAGGCGACGATTCTTGGTCGAATCGTATGACAGCTTACTATGGTGCCCCCTCCGTGTTTTTACCCAAATCGAACATTTGAGGTAAAAACGCAAAAAAGCAAAAAATTATTTTTGAATAAAATTAAGAAAAATAGGGTAAAACCCTAATTCATTTTTACTATTCATTTTTACTGGTTTTAGAGCTCTGAAGCAGAAATGGTGGAGACGACGCACAGATCAATAGAAGTCCGATGCGGTCTACGAGTAAGAGTCTAAACTTAGTTTAGAATGCTTTAATTTAATTTTACATGCTTTGTAGGTAGATTTTAGGTGATTTTTGAGCATCGCGGCCATTTTTGGGCCGTCAACGTCATCGGGACGAAATCGTCCCGATTTCGACGAAATCGTCTCAATTTCGACAATTTCGCTCGAGGGCGAAATCGTCAAAAGGGGGACGATTTCGTCAAATTAGGGACGATTTCGAACTATGAAATCGGAGATGATTATTCTCAAATTTGGGACGATATCGTCCAATAGTGGGCGATATCATCAATTACACAAAATTGAATTTGTAATTTGCATTATTAATTACTTGAATTATTGATTAATGATTGTTTATTGTTTTGTTGTTTATGTTTGCAGAGAGGATTACTAAAGAGCAGGGAGTGGAAATACGGAGGGTTGAGAGATGACTTGGCCGCTCTGACACAGGCAGAGCGAGATCAGCTGGCACAGGCTGGCTTACTGCATGTGGCGGAGATGCCACAAGTATCCACAGACATGGGGTTACTGATGGCCCTAGTAGAGAGGTGGTATCCAGGTTCTTCATGTTTTCGGCTACCAACAGGGGAGATGACTCCCACTTTGGAGGATGTATGGAGGATTCTTAGAATCCCCATACAAGGACGGCTCATTACACCTACGACAAATCAGGGCCACGCTATGGGACGGTTGTGCGATGACTCGAGATTCACCCTAGAGAAGGGCAAAGTTAACATTGAGGCACTGCACCAGATGCCTGGGGCATCTACACTCACACGGGTACTAGCTGGGGTGGTTGGTGGACTTTTGTTGTGCCACCAGAGTGGGTGCAGGGTGCCATGGATGCTCACAGATGTGGCCTGCGATATGCGAGACCACAACTACAGGTTTTCTTGGGGCAGTTTTGTACTATGCCAGTTGTACAGGATCCTGTATGGGGTCGTGTATAAGGGTGGCCGATGTCTAGTCATGACATCGCTACTATAGGTTTGGTGCTGGGAGCACATTGCGGTGCGGAGGCCGGTAGGGCTTCCTCTGATAGGAGTTGACGGGGAGAGGCCCCGAGTCTTCTACTGGTGGCTCCGGAGAGGGGCATAGCGACGGATCGACCTATCGATGTCCCGGAGACTACTAGATGACCTAGTCCTGGACCAGATCACCTGGAGGCCATGGAGGGAGCATCCAAGGTGGCCAGAGGACGAACAGGAGCTGGATCGCATCAGGCGAGTTTGTTGGTTGAGGATGGAGAGGGGAGAGGTGGAGCTCCATAGGTACAATCAAGTTTTGAGACAGTTCGGTCTATAGCAGGGGATACCATCTCTCAGGGACTACGAGTTTTCTTGGACTATCCAGGATAACACTACTGTTAGCGGGGCTACCGACATGTAGCGGTTCTGGAACCAGGACACAGATGATGCCCTCATCCAGCCAGTGGATGGGGGCGACACAGGAGTAGCCAATGGCTACGATTCCTGGTACGCAGGCATCCGCCCTCCTCATATGACGAGGGCACAGGGACCAATCCACACGGTTGTGTGTCGAATAGGGAGGCGGTGCTAGGCGGCGATAGAGGTAGCCCAGGGTCACGACGGGAGAGAGGTGAGGAGGCCACAGGAACAGGAGCGGCCACGACAGAGAGAGAGGGAGAGGAGGGAGGCAAGACCCCCATCTCCACAGAGGGATATGCCACCATCGCTTGATAAGGGCAAGGGCACGGATATAGGAGAGAGTAGCGAGATGGCTACTCTCCAGGCAGAGAGAGATCGTCTGTAGGCCCAGGTGCAGATGCTATAGGATGCGGCTGCATGACACCAGGCTGAGGTGTCATAGCTACAAGACGAGATTGCACGCAGGGCATGGGGAGGAGGGGCGAGCACACAGGATCTGGCATGGTCGATTGCTTAGACCGCGTTCTACCAGGGCATCTACTTCCAGATGGTGCCAGAGGGTCAGAGGGTACAGCTGCCAGCTGGCATTGCTGACCCTATCAGGATTGGGTCCTCGAGGACTACGTCTCGATCAAGGATGAGGACTACATAGACAACGACGGGGCCACCTCGTCCACCTCAGGGCGGGGGAGGAGATGAGGCAGAGAGCTCAAGGGGCTCTCGAGACACTGCTCGAAGGACATTTGATTGAGTATGCCAAGATATAGATTGTGGCATACCAATCTAGCTGATATGATGTACATATATTTTTGAGATATATAAGATGAGATATTTTTGATCATATGACTTGTGTCTTGTGATTTGTATGATGCTTTTAGATGTTTTAATTGATTGATTTGATTGATTTGATAATTCATTGAGGATTCATGTAATTATGTCATTGGAAATATTATGTTTTGAATGTCATGCTATAAAATGAAATAATCTGATGTAACAAATTGATTGGTTGTGATGAAATGTGATAAAAATAAAAAGAGACTTCTAACAATAATTTCAAAGGACATTGTCGCTATTATAGACCATTTCATGGAGTCGCTGCTCACTCGGTCGTCAAGCTAATCCCAGTATAGAAATATGGTTAGAAGTAAAAGAGTGCTTAAGAGACTGTCTTAAGACTTTGGTGCAATAGTGCAAATGATGATGATTTGTTTTCCGATTTTCATAAAAAATGTTTGTGCATGAAATAATGTTAAAATGATTTTTGCTAGGCATAAATTCCTAAGTGTGATAAAAATTTTGGATAATTCCTTAGGAATTAAACCATCATTGCAAAATTAAAGGTTGACATAATGACATGAAATAATGAAAATGTGTTTGCTTTTTAAAAACATAATTTGTGTACCATAAAGAATTCAGTCATATGGTTTTCATGATTTTGAAGAAATGGGGAAAAAATTGTTACAATGGTTTGCGCTAGGCATAGAATATGTAGATATAGACTTATACCATCATCGCGAAAATCCCAAAAAAGATAGTTTTATTGCATGGTTGATTTTTGATGAACAGAAAATATGAAAATGAGGACTTGTGCTAGGCATAAAATTCCAATTTTGGTTTTGAAACTATACCATCGTCGCGAAAGTCAACCAGATATATATGTTTTGATTGTATATTTTGAAAGAAATTTTTTATTTTTCTATTATATAGTTGTCTTTGTGGTAAACAATTGTACTTGATTTATTTCAACAAGTTGCAAAAATAATATTTCAAATTATTTTGAAGACAAAAGTTAGATTTATAAGGAATCCCTATGTGCATATGTGAATTCATTTCCAATCTTGATTTATCATAATGATACACAAAATCTCTCAAATACAAATGTGTGTGCAATTGCATTGTTCATTTACCAGTTTTGAGCAAGATAATATGATACAAGTGATTTGAAGAAACCAAATAAGTGTTCATTAACCATGATGTAGATGCATATAACCATACTAGGCTACTATGTAAGTCGAATTATCAAGAGCTAGCTAATCCATAAGCAGACATAGGTATGTACAAAAGAAGGTCGCTAATGTGACAAACATATCGCCACGCTAGGAGTTACCCAAGGCCAAGCAGGTTGGGCACAAACCACCTGTTATGTGGCTCACCTCACAGTTTTCGAATAATTGAGAATTCCAGGGATTCAAGCTCATCAACCCTTCTTTTCTTTTCAAAGGGTAGGGAAAGGGATTTTATTGCTTTCTTGTTTTCTTTTGCTTTATTTTTATTTTTGTATTTCTTTTGCTTGATAATGCTTGGAACATTGTTGTAATGATAAAAGAACATTTTTTTCTTTTCTCTTTTTCTTGAATTTTTCTTTTCTTTTTCTTTTTCTTTGCTAGGGATACTTGCTCGGATTAGCTGTAGAGCAAGGGATTTTTATTCTGGGTAGGGGTGAGCTTGTCCTTTTGCAAATTCTCAAAGATTCTAGACCATGTGCATGATAGGATAGCAGGGGAAACTTTTCACTCAAGAAATCAGTTCTACTATGTAGCATAGCATGAAAATTACAAATATAATCATTTTATTGTGAAAAGATGTGCTTGGTTTAAGTAAATAACAAGATCAATTCTCTATGCTCAAACTTTATTTAATTGAATTTCGTGGACTTTGATATAAGAGAGATTAGTAATCATACCAGATAAAATCAAGATATTTATTGTTGTGAGTGTGCAAGTGAGGGATGCCAAATAAATGCTAATTTTATCCAAAATAGGTTGAAACATATAACTGCAATAATTGTAAGAAAATATATATAAATGATTTTTTGAGAAGTTTGGAGAATGTTGACTGTCTCTTTCTTCTTTATTTTGTTTTGGTTTCGAAAGAGTCAAGCATATAGCTGTTTTTATTTTATTTTTTTTATTTTGATTTTTGTTTTTAAGTAAACAATTTAACAAGTGCCTTAAAAAAATGCAATAGATAGTTTTTGAAGATTTTTGGAGATTTATGAATGTCTTTGGTGTTTTTGAATAAATTGAAAGAAATACAAGATAGTAATTTTGAACAAATATATACATGAATGAAATGACCAAATTTATGCATAGTAACGTTTAAGATGCAAAATATTCATGGGTTCTTTAAGTTCTTTACCATATAAGGTAGATAATTTATATGCTCCTGATTCAAATTTAGAAGTAATAATATATGGTCCAAGCCAGTTGGGCTCAAATTTACCTTTAATTTCCTTAGTTGCATTTGTATTTTTTTGATTTTTTTTTAGAACAAGGTCTCCAATTTCAAAGGATCGATGACGAACTTTCTTAGCATATGCTCTTTTAAGATTGTTTTGGTATGCACGAAGATGTTCCAAAGCATTGATGCGTTTTTCATCTAGGAGTTCCAGCTGACTGAGTCTGCCAACACGATATTCATCTCCTACTTCGGTATCTTGAAGTAGCAGAGCCAAAGAAGGAACTTCCAATTCAAATGGAAAAACTGCTTCAGCACCATATACCAAAACAAATGGTGAAGTTCCAATGGGGGTTCAAACACTAGTTTGATAGGCCCACAAGGCTAGATATAATTGAATGTGCCAGTCACGACCAGTTTTATTGACTAATCTTTTGAGAATTTTGATTAGGGTTTTTTTAGATGCTTCTGCTTGACCATTACCCTGAGGATAATAGGGGGTGGACCAGTGATGTTGAATCTTATATTTTTGACATAATTTTTTAACATCTTTATTTTTGAAGCAAGTTCCATTGTCAGAGATGATATTGGCAGGAATTTTGAACCTGCAAATGATTTGATTAAAAATAAATTTAGAAACTTGTGTGCCAGTGCAGGAAGCTAAAGGCATAGCTTCGACCCACTTCGTGAAATACTCAGTGGCAGTTATGATAAACTTGTGTCCATCAGAAGACACAGGATTGATTTTGCCAATAATATCCAAGCCCCATTTAGAAAATGGCCATGGAGATGAGATAGCCTACAGCTCTTGTGTAGGTGCGTGGACAAGGTCAGCATGTTTTTGACACTTGTCGCAATGGCACACATACTCGTGTGCATCCATTTCCATGGTAGGCCAAAAGTAGCCTATTCAAAGGAGCTTTTTAGCAATGACACTACCACTAAAGTGTCCTCCACAAGATCCATTGTGGGCTTCACTCAAGGCTGATTTAGACTCTTCTAAGTTTAAACATCTTAATAGGATACCTTCAAAAGATCTCCTATATAAAGTATTGCCAATTATTACAAAGCGACTTGCTCGTCGACGTAATAACCGACGTTGGTTTCTATTAGAATTAGCAGGGAAAGTCCCATTTTGGAGAAAATCAAATATGTCCGTATACCAAGGTTCAGGAGTAGTTTCATTGATTAGAAACACATCCAAAGGCTCTAAGCATGATTTATTTGAAGCGGGTTCCTGGAGCCAACGAATAATGATAGTGGCATATTCGTCGTCTAACTCCAAGGGCAAGAGAGATGCAGCTGCGGCCATAGCATCAGCTGCACGGTTGCTAGTTCGAGGAATGGCTTCCAAAGTGACTTGATCGAATAGGGACATTAATTGTAAAACATAGGCCTTATATGGGCGTATTTTATCATCTCGGGTTTGATAAACTTCATTAATTTGGTTTATAACCAGTTGGGAATCACCAAAAACTAAGAGATTTTTAATTTTGAGCGCTAGAGCAGCTCGTAATCCAAGGATTAGAGCTTCATACTCAGCAGTATTATTGGTGCAAGCAAAGGTCAGTTTGAAGGACAAAGGAAGAAGATGTTTTTGCAGAGATATTAAAATAATACCCACACCAGCCCCACTCATGCATCGGGCTCCGTCAAAGTATAAGGACCATTGTTCAATATGGTCGACCTCTAATTGAAGGCATTCATCAGGAAATTCGATGATGAGGGGATGAGTAGACTCTAAGGGTGCAGCAGCTAATTGATCTGCTATGATTTGACCCTTAATAGACTTTTTTCCTATGAATGTGAGATCAAACTCGCTTAGAGCAAGAACCCACTTGGTTGTGCGACCCGATAAATAAGGTCGACTCATGAGATACCTCAAGGGATCATATTTAGCAATGACATAAGTTTTTTGACTAAGCATATAATGTCGTAATTTTTGCGTAGAAAACACGACTGCTAGACATAGTTTTTCTAACGCTGTATAGCGGGTTTCATAACTAATGAAGGTTCGGCTAATATAATAATTAGCATGTTCTCGCTTTTCATCATCAAGTTGAGCTAACATAGCCCCTAAGGTAGAATCTGAAGCAGAAATATATAGAAGAAATGGGCGATCAGGTTTAGGTGGTGAAAGCACAGGCGGATTAAGGAGATATTGTTTGAGAAGTTCAAAAGCTTCTCGACATTCTGTATCCCAATTAAAAGGGACATCCTTCTTAAGCAGTTTAAGAAAGGGACTAGTTTTGTCCAGCAGCTTATCAATGAAGTGATGGATAGCTTGAAGTTTACCTTGTAAAATTTGTAATTCAGATATATTAGTGGGTGTGGGCATATCAGTGATGGCTACAATCTTGAGAGGGTCAATTTCAATGCCACGTAAAGAAACTAAAACCCCTAATAGTTTGCCGGATTTAACTCCGAATATGCATTTTGCTGGATTTAATCGAATGAGATATTCTCGTAATCGATTAAAGACTTTCCTTAAATCATCTAAATGATTATCTTCCAAAATAGAGCAAGCTATAATATCGTCTACATAATCATGTAGGATATCATGCATCATATCATGAAAAATGTAGGTCATAGCTCGTTGATAAGTTGCACCTGCGTTCTTTAAGCCAAATGGCATCACTTTCCAGCAAAAGGTACCCCAGGGGGTAATAAAAGCTACTTTAGCCTGGTCTTCAGGAGCTATCCTGATCTGATTATAACCGAAGAATCCATCCATTAAGGACATCATCCCACTCCCGGTAGTGAAGTCAATGATTTGGTCCATGTTTGGAAGAGGAAAGTCATCTTTAGGGCATGTAGCGTTAATATCTCTAAAATCAGTGCAAACCCTAACTTTGGTAGCTTCTTTCTTGGTGACTGGAACTACATTTGAGATCCATTCAGCATAATCAATAGCTTGTATAAAGATAACATTTAGGAGTTTTTCTAACTCCCCTTTGACTAGCAGAGCCACTTTGGGATGCATTTTTCTAAGTTTTTGTTTAACGGGTTTAGCATCCGTATGGACCACTAGATGGTGCATGACGACAGAAGGGTCTAGACCTGGCATATCTTCGTATGTCCAAGCGAAGACATCTTCATACTCTTTAAGGAACGCAATGTATTGTTCTTGTTTTTCTTGACTTAGTTCTGCTCCAATATTGATTATGTGAGGATTGTCTTCAGTTCAAATATTAATTTTAATGACATTTTCTACCTCCATGTGTAGATCTCTTTCAAAATTAGGTGGGGCGGGTGAAACGCCCAACTCTTGTAATTTAATTCTTGTAATTTTAATTTAGATAATTCATTCTGAGGATCAGTGGCCTCAAGTTGGGCTATGGTTGGTATAGAACCATCAAAATAAAACCCATTGTGCAACATCTCTTCAATAGAGACATCATGGAAGATATCTCCTTCCAATTCTTCATCGGGGTCAGCAATCATTTCAGGGTATGCTATGGATAGCATGTTGCATGAAAATGACTATTTTTTAAGAGGCAAATCAACATGCCTATCCAAATAATCTTGATAGCATATGAGATGATCATCATCCTCAAAAGGAAAGGGTTGCCCCTTACTAGGAAATAGGCCCACACCACAGCGGGCAGGCAACGGTTCTACCTCGAAAGGTTCTTTCATGCCATTTTGGAAAGGTCCCAAGCCTTTCCCTTTATATCCCACTTTAAGCATCATGGGTTTAGCTTTAATATAATCATTGGTAAAATAACACCGAGTGTATCCTTCATGGTGAGTTTTGATATTCTGAGGGATTCTTCCCCAATCATATCCTTTATAAATGAAGGCACAACTCCCGACTTGGTAAGTACTTCCCATAGGTTGTGGGAGGCCTAAAGTACGAGGAGATGGCAGCAAATTATTTAAAAGGTTTGAATCTTGCATGAAAGCATTCATTTTTTCTGATATTAAGGTTGTAGATAAATCTGGTAAGAGTTCATCAGAAAGGGCATAAGATGTAGATGGCTTATTACCTATGTCTTGAGATGTGGAAGGTATGATAGATGTGTCTATAAGTTTTAAATTTATAGGGACAGAACTTGAAGGATTGGTTGTAGACTTAAGATCTGTTTGAGGTTCTAAAATAATTTGTTTAGAGGGTTGTTGGTCTATATAGGAGGATGAAATGAATGGAGGGGGAATAGGGGAAGTTATGGGTTTATGTTTCACAGTTTTAGATGAAAAAGAAGAACTAGAATGTGTGGATGACAGAGCAGGGCAAAATTGCACTCCAACTGGTTCTGCCAAAGCACACATATCAAAAGGTCTCGGGTCACCATGAATAGTGACCAACTAATTTTTGAACTCGAATTTAACACATTGGTGTAAAGTTGATGGGACTTCTCGCATGGCATTGATCCAAGGGTGACCCAAAAGTATATTGTACGATGCTGGGCAATGTACAATAAACACGATTGTTTCTAGGGTTCTAGGACCAACTTGCAATGGGAGGGTAATAACTCCACACGTTTCTTGTGTTTCATCATTAAAAGCTTTGATAATCATATCATTTTTCTTCATTTCATCACTTCTAAAGCCAAACCGTTGGTAGAAGTCAAAGGTGCAAATATTTAGAGATGAGCCATTATCAATCAAAACTCTTTTGACAGCTACATCTCCAATTAGAGCAGTAATGTATAAAGTATTGTCCTTATGTAAACTGTGTTGTGGGATATCTTTATCCCGGAAGTCAATACAATCAATCTCTCGAGTGATGATAGTATTGGCATAGCTTCGGGTTGAATATTTTGAGGTACCATCATTTGGCTCAATGTAAGCATCAACTCATCCCTATGGGTGGGAGAGGATCTTAATAAATCTAAGAGGGAAATTCTAGCCGTAGTATTAGACAATTGCTCATTAATGTTGTAAGGGGGTTTAGGTTGAACAGTAGGAGCATGATTCCCTTTATGGGGGTTTTTCAAAATAAATGGAGCTGATCCATCGTTCTGGTTTGGTTCTTGTTGAGAGTTTTGAGCTTGTTGTCGAGTAACGACTCTGATGGTACCTACAATGTTATAGTGAAGACGTTGAACTGGTCTTGGTTGAGCATTAATGGCTTGTTCATTTGAAAGGAATATATTAGAAGAAGGTCGAGTAGTGACTCTTCTAGGAAATGGTTCTTTTGGAACCATAGCATCTGTGACAGGTTGAATAGGATCTGATTCGTTTTCAGAGCTATTTGATTGGTTTGAAGTAATGTCTACTTCACTTTCACTATCTGACTCTATATCACTAGAATCAGAAGTTTGAAAATTATGTAAGGGCCTGGTTGTAACCAGGGATAAGGTTGTGTCAAATATTTGAGGATCCTGAACAGGTAATTGCCCGCTAATGGTTCCTACATATCTGGTAGGAGGGGGAACATTATGATGTTCGATTTGATTAGCTACCCCTTTACCATGTCGTGGTAAAGGGTGTTGGAATATGTCTAGATTTTGATTGGTGTTTTGATTTTGATTTTGGGGAGTGGTATTTTGAGTATTACTAGGAGGGTTTTGTTTAGGTTGGAAGGCTTGCACTTCCATTTCATTATTGTCAATAAAATCTTGTATTTTATGTTTCAACCTTTTACAAGCGTTGGTAGAATGTCTAGGTCCTCTATGGAAATCACAATGCAAATCAGCTCTATATTCGGGTATAGTTGGATCTGGTTCCTGGATAGCTGGTAATTGGATCAAACCTCTTTCGAGTAATTGAGGTAAGATAGTTGATAAGGTTTGGTTTAATCTAGTGAATTCTCGAGGAGGCTTGTCAGGAAGTTTCAATATGAATTTTTCTATTGTCTTCGTTGCATTGACATTTGCAACATTCCTGCTATCAGTGACTCCGTCACCAACAACTTGTTTGTTTTTATATTGATTTTTGGATTTTTTCTCATCATCATTCTTCCTAAGTTGGCCTCTCCTAATGAGGGCATATTCTACTCTTAGAGCTAAATCTATAGCTTGATCGAAGGTAGTTAGAGTAGCAGTCGATAGCTCATAAGAAATTTGTTCTTGTAAATTGTTGATGAAAATGTCCAACATTTCCCTATAAGGCAGCACAAAGTGCAGTTTTCCTGTCAATTGCCTCCATCTAGCTAAGAAATCAGTAAAAAATTCATCCTTATCTTGTTTTAAATTGTATAGGTCTTTAATAGTTACATGCCTCTCGATGTAGGCACTAAATTGATGGACAAATGATTCAGCTGTTTCTTTGAAGTTTCTCAAAGAATGAGTGGGAAATTGATAGTACCACTCTAATGCCATTCCACCTAAACTTTTTGGGAATATTTTTAGTAATATCAAGTCGTCATGCGATATGTCGTGACATGCTATCCTAAACATGCGAAGATGCTCTATGGGATCTTCGGTTCCTTTATATATAGGTAGGATAGGCATAGGAAAATGCTTAGGGTATGGTTGAGCTACAACTATGGGATCCAATGGTTGACTACAGATCTCTCGATAATTATACGAGGGACGGTAGGGATCTATCTGGTCCATACGTGAAGCTAATTGTTTCACCATGGCTTCCAGATTACTAGTTTGCCCCCCATATTGATTTGGTAGGGCATTGACATGGGTTTTATGGGCATATGATGGAGGAACATGCAGATTAGATGCCATGTTACTATTGTGTAAAGTATTGATAGGAAAAGTATTATGGAGGAATTTTGAATTTGGATGATGTTGTATTCTGGATTGTTGAAAGTTTGTATTTGGCTTTGTTTTAGATTTTTGTTTACTTGAAGCATATTGCTCAATAGTTTGGCAAAATAAAGTAGTGAAGGAAGGTTTATTTTGTGTTGGAGTGATTTTAGGTTGAATAACAGGTTCCTTAGGAGGTTGGATAACCTGTTGTTTTGACATGTTTTGAGCCATAGTGAACATATCCGTATTGGATGGGCCAGCTTTGTCACTTTCTTGATCAACGAAAGATAAAGGATTAGTGCGTATATTAAACGCCTGTTCTATAGCTTCTTGAGAGTCACTAATTTCCCCTTTATCAATACGAACTGCCACATTAAGGATGTCAATGTTATCATTGAGAAATTTTTGAAAATGTTCTGCGTTGTCAAAAGCAATAGTTCCATTTGGAGCTACTCTAGGGGATGAGGATTCATCCTCTTTAACACTTCCTTCTTGTTCCTTATCTTCACCTAAGTCTTCATCTGATTGACCTAGAGTTTCTCCTTCCGGATTTGTATCTCCAAGAAGGACATTTGGGTTTTCAGTTGTATCTTGTAACCAATCTTCTCCTTCTCCTAGAGTTTCTTTACCATTCCTAAGTTTAGGCATGGTGCTAAGTTTTGATTTCAGATATATATATATATATATATATATATATATATATATATATATATATGCAACAAATTAAGAGGTATATATTTATTATATACCTACTGCAATATTAGAAATGAAAATTTTAAGTTTTTGCTATGTTTTTTAGTTTTTTAATTTTTTGAAATAATATAATAAAAATAGCAAATAACACAATAAATGCACGAAATAATAAGACTGAAAGTAAATGAACTAGTCTTATATAAACAATTTATAAACATCATTAATAGGCTTTAGTTCTTCAGGTGTCATGAAATGTTCTTCTTCAAATTGAAAGTTTTCTTTTAAAAATTTGATGAAAAGGGCTATGGTAATATTATCTGTCTCAGATGCTGGTTGATAGAAGTAAAGCTCGTGGAAATACTCTCGATATAACACAAGCACAAGGAACTCTATTCCATCTTTCCCTATCTGTAAGAACAACCTCTTGGTCTTCTACAAGGCCTAGGAATTGGTGCACAATGGCTGCGTTCTCGAGGTATTCCTCGAAGGTGAATAACTTTGAAGATACTAGAGCTCTCCTATAGGCTAACCATCTATGGCAGGCTCTCTGAAGTTCGTGATAGAAAACTAGTTTGTGAGGATCCAAGATTCTATCTAGGACTAGCCTCTTGATTTGCTTAAGTTGTGTGGACCTAGATGAAATGAGACTAAGTCTCCTATCAAGTTCGTTCCACAGGAATTGATTTCTACTTGTTTCAGGGACACTAAGGACGGAATTGACTTCTATGGCTGCCAACTGATTTTCTACGTTTATAGTAACTGTTAACCTTTTCTTAGGAGCTACCATCTAAACATGATTTCAAACTTAAATGTTTAAAATGCATCTATGTTTCAGTTGCTCTATATTTTTGTTTTGTTTTGTTTTTGTTTTTGTTTTTCAAAAGGTTACGATGCATTCACGTCGGTTTCACCAAAATGTATCGCTCCAAATTTTTCGCATCCCTACCTTCAGGCTATTGGATCCACGCCCGGAAGGAGGATGGGAAAAGGATGTCGCGGTACCTCGGACTGAGAGGACTTTGCGAAGGTCCCGCCTCTCAAGGGAGGTGTATTTTGATGATTTTTCGACGGATGGTGGGTTCACCAGGAAACATTTGGCGGCAGTTTCCATGCCTAGGTTTTGGAATGTGTTTAAATGTGTTCATTTTAACCTTAAGCATTCATATCCTAGGTTTGGCCGAATGAATCTAAATTTAATCTATATGAAAATGCAAGTTCAATGAATATAGGAAACAGATTTAAAAGCAAAAAACAGAGAATTTACAGAACGCAAATTAGGAATACCTGATCCGGATGTCTGAATAAGATTCTGATGTTTGAAGCAGTCTGGATCATCTGAAATTTGATAGAATCATCTGCAATCTGACAGAATCGTCTGAGACTGACAGAATCATCTGAGATCTGACGAATTCATCAGAGACCTGCAAAACCAAAAATAGATGCAAAATAAAAAAAAATACTATAGTGCTAATAGAGGGAAATGATATAAAATGGCAGTAGTGTTATCAAACTGCAACTTAAACATAGAAACAGAAATGAATCGTGTTAATTTGATAATAATTAATGTTTAATTATGCATTTAATCTAAATGGGTGAACTCCAAATGCAAAATAACTTAAAAACTGAATAAATTATCTAATTTGTAGAATAAAATGACAAGGACAAAGTTGAGAAAAGCAAACTTCAGGCACTGATTGCCTTAGTACGAACAGCAGTCGAGATCGTATCGCATCAGTATGAAATCATCTCGAATTCGACTGGTTCTCCTCCGATCTGAACAGGTTCGTCGGTGACGATGGGTGCTGGCTCCGGCTGAAAAATAGTGATGTACCTACAAAAAAATTGGTATAGATCTAGTGCAAATGCAAGATTGGGATGCTTTAACATAGAGGGAATCAATTTGTAGAGAATTTCAGCCAGGGGTTGGGAAGGGAAAATCCTAGAGACTAAATAGGCTTAGGGGAGTAATTAGGAGGTTGGAGATCATCCCAATTTGGGAGATCTCCAACGGGGGAGGGTCCCAACGACGCAGACACGCTTCTGCCCAGATTGGAGATCTATTGGAACAGATTCCAACTTTGCAAATTCATTTTTGTGACAAGATCATCTAGACGTCCTAGTCCAAACGAAATCGTCAAATCTGGGGCGATATCATCTGATCGGCGATGATATCGTCAAACAGTCAAAACAACCTCTAAAAATGGCACGAAAAAGGGGGAAATGGATTTCTCGGCGGTTAACGGGCGGTTTGGGAGGTTAAATTTGAATTTTAAATTATTTACTAAGGTGAATGTAATTATTCCAATTTTACTACGCCAATTTTAGGGTGCTACACTATGCCTATTCAAAGAGGAAAATACCTGTCAAAAAAACATAAATACCAAAAGGAGTTGGTCAAAGGAACTTAAAACCATTGAAAACCCTTGAAAAATTCTTCTATTGTATCCAATATGAGCCCTTTTGATTGGTTTTTGAAATATTTCTAATATTATCTCAAATAAAAATCTAGGCAATATATTTTATTACTAGATCCTTAACAATTTTTCATATGGTCCATTAATTTTTCATATGACTATTATAATGAAAATGTTTATCAATCGTCATGGATCCTTAAAATAATAAATATTTTCTATAAGGACCACTGAATAATGAGAATGAAGATTATTATTATTATAACAACAATATATTTTTTCCCTTTGATAATGTTAAATATCAACCTAGAACTAGATGGGAAAAGAAAACTATAAGACAACCTAAATTTAATTTGAGAAAATAGATCATGAAGTAGAAAACCAAGTTACTAGTAATAAAATAAAACATCAATGAGAAACACAAAGATGAAAACAATGCAAATAAAGATGACGATTATGTAGCAATACCTTTTTCAACCATAATACATTATCCCTTCCATCACCATTAAGAAAACTTCATTTTTTTAAATTAAGTTATGAAAACATCAAAATCATACATCTAATAAAGTGTTATAAAGTATGTTTAAGGAATGGTAAGAGCAGTTATGAATTAGCTTTTGTCTCACTAGAAGAAAAATAAAAGCTCTTCCCAAGAACATAAAATCAAAACAAACAAATCCTACATGCAAGATCTAGACCTCCTTTGCAAATGCTTTA
The DNA here is from genome assembly GCA_028583015.1 of Wollemia nobilis. NCBI lineage: Eukaryota > Viridiplantae > Streptophyta > Pinopsida > Araucariales > Araucariaceae > Wollemia > Wollemia nobilis. Next base: position 9,479,473 of record JAQPPZ010002877.1, on the reverse strand, counting down.
ATTCAAGGATTGACCAATGAGTTTATATTTGAGGTTTTACGTAATCCTATATGCAAATTGAATATCAAGCTAGATGGATGCAAAATCAAATGGTCGCCCATAATAATAAAAATTGAGCATAATTTAACCAAGTTTATATCCAAATGAACTTCTCTTGTGGTTATCATCTAGGCCAATAGTGGGCTAGCAAATATTTGTACTACCACCTCCATTGACTAGGAAGGTTGTATTACAATATCAGATTATAAGGATCAACTCACCATGGTTACCCTATTTGTTTTTTATGGAGCAAGCAACCTTGATGTTGTTGGACTAGGAGCATGTTGGAGAAGATTGTATTGATCAAAATTATGTATATATACAATTAATATGTAAGTGATTGGTTTGAATAATGAACTATCAACCACCTAGTTGGGTACAACTCCCACATACCTAAATATCTAACAATACTACATGATGTATTAAATTCCTAACATCCCCCTCTTATTACATCATACTTCAAACAAGGGAAAGAATTAACAACATACATAGTTCAAAAAGATCATGGACTAGGACACACACGTTAGCACATGATTGCTCACCTCAATGGGATTGATCATGAGAGCTCAAAAATTGTGCACCAATAAATTAAATAATGATGTAAAAATCAGCAATAATGAAAACATACACGTAATCAACTGCGATGATAAAAATAGTAACAAAGAATGAGTCAAGTCCTTTTTATTAATGATAGTTTATCTTTATCAAAAACATATTACAATTACATCCCTCGAGGGAGTTCATAAGTGTGATACAATAAATACAAAATAGGAGGGTTTTTATTCCCCTCTAAATCATCCTGATGCACTGAATGGTCTTCTTGTTAATGCAAACTATTTGGGGGTGGGTTTTCCATGACCACTGCAAGGAGAGTGATGTGAATATTGCACTCCTTTATTATCAATTGAATCATGTAATCTACACACAAAGAAATTTAGAAACATATCAAAATTATATGAAGAGCTCACTGAAATTGGGTTCATATTAATTGATATGAATGCAAAAAATAAATATAAAACCAAACTGAAACCTGTATAATCTAAAATCTATCTAAATACAAAAATAATAAAAATGTTGATCTAAGTTATGCTAAAATAAAAAAAGCAATGAACCAAGTCTTTGGTCAAGACCATCTCAGGTTGAGACGACCTTGTCTGTGGGTCGTCTCGGTGTGAGACGACCATTGTCACAGGACTATGTTTTTTCAAAATTAGTTATAAGTGGTATTTGAGATGTCCTAGGTATGTTGTCGTTGGATTTTTACACTGTGAGAGTGACTTGATGGATCAAAGCAATCACCGAAATGAATATGTTCAACTACATGAAATATGGAAGCATGACATTCAATCCTTTGCAGTAATCTCATAGTATTTTTCAGTGGCAAGAGGGTTTTGGAGGATTTGAAGTGGATAGCACTTCATTGCATGAAAGCTTGAGCTCAAGGTATGATTTTGGTAGCACTTCGTTGCTCAAAATTTTCAATTGCAGATCATTTTCAACTAAGGGGTGAGTGTCAATTTATAGACTTCTTAGATGGAAGCTAAAAATGGCAAAAGCACCCTACATGAAAAAGCAAAGAGGCAGTTCACATTAAGAAAAGTGAATGCTTATCTCTAAAATATCATGTGATTGATAATTGTATGTGTTTTTCTATTTTTGGCCCATGCAGGGTGTTTAATACTTTTCGTGAGATCATGCATGGGATTAACTGGTAGTTTTGGTTTCCAATAAAGCTTCTTTCTATTTTTAAACTTACTTTTTGGTGGTCATATCAGATCGATATGGCCATAGTTTGGCGACCATATCGAATCAAGACGACCATGGTTTCATGGAAAATTATGACTGTTTAAGTGGTAAAAACCACTATTTTAGTCCTAAAGCTACCCAAGGTGGGTTATGTAGTCTAAAAGGAGTCCATTCAGGTAGTCTCCTCAATATAACATGTTTTAGGTGTCTACAGATGCTCTTTTTGGGATGCTTTGTGTGACAACACAATGTGAAGCAAAAATAGAGAACCTAAAATAGTCAATTTGATGGTCAATGATATCCATTAAACAAATCAACATAAGATGCCCCAATCATAGAAAGAGCATACACTTTTGAATCATTGCTTTGTTTAAATTTGTTTTATTTAAATCTATTTTTGCTTATTGTTTGCCCCAAGTAAGGAGGGTGTATTATTGTCTTTGGAAATGATTCTTGAGTGAACATAATTTACATTATTGAGTGTTTGATTATTGACTTGATTTTGAATTTTATAATTATATGACTACCCTCTCAAGCAACAAGTTGATAGAGGAGATGGAAAATGATGAAAGCAATGAGTCGCTTGACCAAGATAACCTGATTTGGGTTTTTCAATTGAATGCAAAAGTTAAAGGGTTTTTGAACCCATGACAACCTTGATTTTGACACTATTGACATTTTGTAATTTTTATGGATTTTTTGTTTTGAAAATTTTTAGCAATTTTGGTAAAACCCACGACCGTCTCACCCTGCTATGGTTGTGTTGTGCTATGTGTTAATTATGGAGCCTGATTAATTCGAAGGCCTTATTTTCAGCAGCGTTTGGACCTACTCCATGAAAGGGGGATGTATTGGGCCAATGCCCCCCTACTTGTATCATTGGGGGGGTCCAAGGGGGTGGATTTTAGATGTGTTTTTTTCTATGTAAATATATACCATTTATTATTAGGTCATATATGGATGGTGGATTTTAGGTGGGATTTTTTAGCCTAAAATTGTAAGATGATGTATGGCGGTTGTATGTATGGTAATGTGCGGTGTACGTAATTGTAATTGACGGTAATAGAGTGAAGAGGAAGTTACAACGGATCTATTGTAGGTTGTATCCCTTCGTGCTTTTTTGGACAGAATAAAAGGCTTGGTTATTTTCTTCATGGACATAGCCTACATTGAGTGAACCACGTAAATATGTGTCTCGTGTATTACTTTATTCTTTTATGTTTTATTTCTCCATTTAATTATTGCTCATGTTTTATTATTTAATCCTAACACTACGCGATGGTCTCAAACACCTATATTTTTGGAAATATATAAATAGCAAATTAGCACATTCTGATGTCATTTTTACCATTTGCAATGATAGAAGAGAGAGACAATGAGGAGCTGACTTTTAGATGTGGAACACTGTCAAAAAGTATACCAAACCTGACCATGGACCAACCCGAGACTTCTTCGAGTGGAGGAGATGGAGCGAGGAGGGTAAGTACCTCATTCTCACTTTTTGTCAATTTTAAGGATAAAATGAACCTCATTAAATAAAATGGTTAAGGAACATCTCATTAATGAATTAAGGAAATGAACCTCATCTTAGATTAGCTTAGATTAGATTGGTTTATTTTATCCTTTTTATTTTGATTTTTTTTTGTGTATGAAATGCTTTTTCATTTTTTTTTGGATTTGGGGGCCATCTCAAGTTGAGACGGTCCCTATTTTTGAATTTTTTTATGACCGTTGGGTCCAACGATCAAATTTTTATTGTTATGGAGGTCGTATCGACCCAAGACTACCTCATCTAAGGGACATATCAACCCAATATAGCCTCACTTAGGGGTCATCTTGGGCTAAGACGACCTTTATGAGTTAAAATATTTTTTATTTTTGTTTGTGTTTTTTGTTATTTTTTTTGTTCTTGTCTGTGTTGATTTTATTTTAAATTTGTAATTTATTTTTAGCTTCTTAGAGCATGGCATATGTTTACCCACATATTCAAGAGAGTACATGAGGATATATTTAATGATTATTAGGAGTGGTTTAATGTCCTTGGCCTTATGCATATCATGAGATTGGAGTTATTTTATGCATACCATGCATATCTGATGACCTTAGCATACCGATGGGATAGCCAGACTAATACCTTATTTCAACTGGCAAGATGACTATCACTCCAAAGGATATCTACAAAATTCTTCACATTATGATAGAGGGAGAGCCCATTGTGTTATCATCCACTAATTAGTAGGTGAGAGTACTATAGAGAGTGTACCAGCAGCACTGGAATCTTGTAGAGAGTGATGTGGAGAGTGGTGGGGTGAGGGTGGAGGAGGTTTGTGATACACAACTTCTAAATTATAGGTATGTTATGCTTATTTCACTCATGTCTAACCTTCTTATGCTTTATTATCCAAGTGCAAGGTTCCCATGAAACCTCCTTGATCTAGTGTAGGATTTGGTGGAGTGCATGATGGAGTAGTCATGTATGATGTCTTAGGGGACTACCTTGTTGGCATAACTTTATGAGGAGTTGTTTGAGATCCGACATCATGGTCAACATGGAGTAGGGTGTTGCTTCCTTTTATAGATTTATGGTTGGGAGCACATTTGGGTAGATAAACCAAAAGGGCTACCCTCGATGATGCAATGGTAGATGGTTGATAGGGAGATTTCCTATGCTATTCACTATAAATAGGATCAGGAGTGGGGTTAGATTTACCCCTACTCAAACATGATCGATCACTACAATGATTCCTTGGAGAGGTTGAGGCTGGAGCATATGATATGGTGACCATGGAGGGATTGTTAACATTGGGTAGAGGTAGACCAACAACTAAGACAGGTGAGACTCGATCGATGGTTAATCGGCTAATATGGTAGTGAACGTGAGTATTTCTAGTACTTATGTGTGACCCACCAGCTAGGGGTTTTCCAAGATATACCAGATGAGCCAGACATTTATAGGTAGTAGAAAAATGAGGTAGAGCTAGCTTGACCCTGAATCGAACCATTGTATGATGAGGCAGATGAGCCACTTGTCAATCCAGACATAGAGGACCTAGGGACTACTCTATATTATGATGCTTGGTGGGTGACTCGGTTATGGTAGGGAGGCAAAGCAGGTGGTGGTCAGGCTAGGGAAGCTAGTGAGGAAGGGGTAGGTGTGGTGGTGGATCCATCATAGCTATAAGTACATCATCATATTGAGGGGTGGGTTGAGACCTCTAAGAGAGGTACAAATAAGGAGTAAAGCGAGGAGGAGGAGGATCCTTAAGAGTAGTTAGCTTCTTGTGGAGATTAGATTTAGAACCTCTGGGTTTATATGGGGTATTATAAAACAACCTATGCTATAGAGCAAAGCTAGTGGGATAGTGATAGGTAGTGGTGGAGGTGCTTTGGAGTGGAGAGGGACACCCTTTAGACTCAAGTGAAGAGACTGAAGGATGAGGCTACAAGATTCACAATAAAGTGAGATGCTCTACGGGTTCATGTGGTAGGCATTATAGTAGAGTGGGATGCTCTATGGATGTGGTTATTAGGGGTCACAATAGAGCATAATGCTCTATAGGTGCAGTTTTTAGGGATGATAGCTAGGTAGGCCTCAAGGGATGTAGCTAGATTGCAGTCAAAGATAGGAAAGCTACAAGGTAGAATATCCTATTTTTAGTCGTGACATCAGTTAGACTAGGACTATATTACTATATTGGAGGATGAGTTGGACCGACAAGGTGGTGACCTACCCTCATGTTCTTCAGTAGGGGAATCCTATTATAGCAAGACATCTTGCAAGTCATTAGTAAGACCATATGTTCCACAATTCTTAAATTCAAGTTTATCGTACAGGAAAGGGGTTAGTGGATCTAGGTAGCCTCATAGAGATGAGGTCAAGGGCAATGGCAAGAGTGGTGGCACAGGGTTAGCTTGAGCAGTGATCATGCTTATGTTATATCTTTTTAGCTTATCATTTTTGGGTGTGAGATTTGAGGACTCACCTTTGTAGCCTATGGGCATTTTGTACCTGATGTATTGTTCCATGATATTTATATATATTTATATATATATATATATATATATATATATATATATATATATATATATGATCTTTTTAGTTATATTTATCATGTTATTTAATGCTTCTATTATTTTGTGTATGGATGCAATGATGTATGCTATATATATGTATAGACATTGTAGTATGTATGCATGTATGTTAGAGATAGTATGTATGCATAGACCTAGGTATGTATGTGATGCATTAATGACATGATGATGCAAAATATGATTTGTATGTTTACATGTTAAAACATAATGAATGAATCTAAGATGCAAAACAAACTAAGTGTAAGCACCATAGGATGTATAAAAGTCATTAATCAAAATGTTAACCTTTTCACAAAAGTCATACATTTGAATATGAACTATAAAAACATAATGTAATGTATGAATGATGGATGTGAGACAATGAGATATTACAAGGGAACAACAAGGATTTTCATGAGACTCAAAACCCCAATTGACCAATAAAAAGTTGTATAATGACTATACATGACTCTAAAAGATAAAAATCTACTAGGAAGACCTAGATATTCAATATCCTTGTGTGTGCATAGTGAAGTTCATTAATATGACGTGTAAGACTACCCCATTGTGAGGCCAATGTTTATAGCCCATTGTTGTAATGGGGATCACCCTATGGTCATCATTATCCTGATTTTGTATGTGGTTGGACTAGACTACTAGGTAATACAAGCCACCAAAAGCTAGCTCATCCGCAAGTTGACATAGGTCTATACAAAAGAAGATCACTAATGTGATAGATATGTTGCCATGCATAAGACTACTCCACTACCAAGCCAACATATATAGCCCATTTTTGGCGATGGAGATTTCCCTATGGCTTTCAAAAACTGAGAATTCTAGGGATTCAAGCTCTTCGCCCCCTTATTTTCTTTTGATTTTCTCTCTTCTCTTTTCTATTTTATTTTGAGGGGGGATACTTGCTTATTTTTATGGAAGAGCAAGGGATTTATCTCTTATTTTTGAATACTTACTCATTTTTGTGGAAGAGTAAGGGATTTATCTCTTGTTTTTTTAGGGATACTTGCTCATTTTTGTGGAAGAGCAAGGGATTTTATTGCTTTGGGTAGGGGGGACTTGTCCTTTTTTCAATTCTTAGAAATCTAGACCATGTGCATAATAGGATGAGCAAGGGAAACCTTTTTCTTAAGGGGCAAGGACTATGTTGTAGTGTTGTCTTTCCTTGTGCAAACTCAACTTTAAAAGTTTGAAATTGTATTGGAATTTTGAGATATATAAGGTACAATCAGAGCAAGACTCTACATTTAAAAATTAATATAGATTTCTACAAAATCTAAAAAGAAAACTAGGAATGGTTGAATTATCGAAACCCCTATTGAACACCCTATAACAACTTACTAGGTGAGGGGAAATACATAAATACCTAGGACAGGGAATGGTGATGGACATGATGTGTTGGATGTGTGTGTTTTTCTTATGAACTTTTGGAAACTAATGGTCATCCGAACATCATTTCTAATGGTCATCTGATATCTACCCTATCTTACGAGGATCCCTTAATAAAAAGATCACAAGAAAAAGTGCAAATGATGATAAGAGAAAAGATTTGATTAAGACTCATGATAATCATACAAGCATGGTGCTCTATGAAATTTAAATAGTAAAAATGAATGTGTGATGTGTGTAAGTCTTTTATGAACTTTTGAAAATTAAGAGGTGTATGTAAAATAGTCAATGGTCATATGAACATCATTGCTAATGGTAATCCGATATATATCCTATCTTATGAAGACCTCCTAATGGTCAAAAGACCACAAAGACAAGTGTAAGTGATGATACGAGGTGATGCTAATGCAATACCTGATATACCTAATACAATGCTTGATATACCTAATACAATTAATCAATGAAATGCAATAACGTAAATGCATGATGATGTAAGCAATGCAATTTTTTTTTATTTCTAATTTTGTATTTGTATTGTTTTTTATATATATATTGTGTATTATGCATGAAATACCTGTAGGTGGAGAATATTAAGAGGTTCATGTTCCTCAACACCCTCAAGATAAGCTAGATGATAAGTCCCTAGCCCTACTTTCTACGTTATGATGAATGGGCCTAACCAATTAGCCATAAATTTATCCTGTAAATGGGGCGACAAGTTGGAATTATGTTGGTTTTATTTTAACACAAGATCACCAACTTCAAAATTCCTAAGATGGAATTTTGTGTCATAGGCTCACTTAATGCGGTCTTGATAAATGCAAAGATGCTTGAGAGCATTGATGCATTGTTCATCAAGAAGCATGAGTTGATCTAGGTGAGCTTGTTGCATAGTGTCATCATCAATGAAATCTTACAATGAAATGTGCAATGATAGAATTTTCAATTCCAAGGGCATAATGGCCTCAATGCCATATACCAATGAAAACAGAGTTGCCCCAGTTGGCATCTGAATGGTAGTTCAATAAACCCATAGTGCTAGATGCAGTTGAAAATGCCAATATTTATGATTATTATTTATTATTTTCTTAAGAATGTCAATGATTTTTTTGTTTGATACCTCTGCTTGCTCATTACTTTGTGGATAATAAGGCATTGAAAAGTTGTTTTCAATATTATATTTAGTGCAAAAATCTCTCATATCCTTGTTTTTGAATGATGGTCCATTATCCAAAATTATTTTGGATGGGATACCAAAATGACATATGATGTTATGGAGTATGAACTCCGCAATGCACAAACCTATCGTAGTGGTAAGAGGAATAGCTTCCACCCACTTTGTAAAATATTTTGTGGTCGTTAGGATGAATGTGTCATGGCCATATAAGGGGGGAGAAATTTTATCGATTAAGTCAAATCTCCATTGCGATAAAGGCCACAACAAATGAATTGATTGTAGGACATGTGAAGGTACGTGTGAAATATTAGCATGATGTTGATACTTAATGTACCTTTTAATGTAAGCATAATAGCATTGCTCCACAATGGGCCAATAATAACCCATTTGAAGTATGCTCTTAGCGATAGCCATACCACTAAATTGGCCATCACAAGTACTATCATGAGATTGGGATATAGCCCAAGTATATTCTTGGGGCTCTAAGCAACGAATGAGAAGACCATCATAGATTCAATGATAGAGTATATCTCTACCAAGATATACTTGTCACCTATTGATTGAATGTTAATTTGGTGGTATGCAACAATTATGAAGGAATGATACCCATTTTCAAAAAATATCTAAGTTAAGAAAACCAATCTTGATACGACTATGCTTGAACGAAATAAATTGTTTGTTCCTCTCTATATACATCTTGCACGAATGCAAAGTAGGAGAGAACCTTAAGGTATATGATCGTGTTATCATCACAAGGAGCTTTTGAGACCAAGGAACCCCAAGAGGTATGGTTCAAAAAGTCTTGAATTGGGGACAACCCATGTTAGTAGGTTCAACCTGTATCATGTGAAAATTTTTCTTGTCTTTGGATATGTCTTATGAGACCATGGCTTGAGAGAGCATCTTGACCTAAAAATTTATGACATCATTCAATGGGTTCTAAAATATTAAAGACCCCAAGGAATCCATCGTATTCGCAAAGTGGTTGTATGAATGAGGTACAACCTTGATTTCATACCATTCAGATTTAATTTTCAATTTGTTCACAATATCTGTAGCATTTTAAGATTGGACACTTGCATTGATAAATTTCCTTAACCTAGTTAACTACTAATAAGGTATCACCAAAGATGTTTAGTTTCTTTATTTTCATGGTGAGAGTCATTTGAATACTTAAAAGGAGGGCTTCGTATTTGACATTGTTGTTGGTGTAGGGGAAATTGATTTTAAATGAAAGGGGAACAGGAGCCCCTTATCATGTAAAAAAAATGATGTCTACACCACCCCCTTGTTCACATTTTGAACCATCAAAGAATAGCATTATATTTATTGTGTTTTCAGATTCTTCAAGCTCTCCCAAGTTGGACAGTGTAAAGACTGCATTATAAGGAAGTTCTATATTTAATGGCTTATTATCGGGGAGAGGAGCTTTTGCTAGCTGATCCATGATGACCTGACCTTTAATAGACTTTTGAATTATAAATTCTAAGTCAAATTTCTTTTAAAAGCATGATCCACTTTGTAGTACGACTATTTTGGTAAGTGTGACCCATCATATATCGTAAAGGGTTTTCTTTTGAAATAACATACATGGTTTGATTTAACATGTAATGTCAGAGTTTCTTGGTGGTGAAGACCACCACTAAGTAGAGCTTCTCAACATAAGCATATATAAGCTCATAATTGACCAATGTGTGGCTAAGGTAATAGATGGCATGTTCTTTGTTTACCTCATGCTTTTGGGCCAGCATGGTCCCTAGGGCAAAGTTAGTGGTTGTAATGTACAATAAGAATGATACACTTGGTTGGGGTGGATCTAACACTGGTGGAGATACCAAGTATTGTTTAATTTCATCAAAGGATTTTTGGCACTCCTGATCCCAATCAAAAGTGACCCCCTTTTGTAATAAATGATTAAAAGACTTGCATTTATCCGAAAGTTATGCTATGAAGCATTAAATACATGTTTGATGTTAGTAGGGGTAGGCATATTCATGATTTATTTAACCTTGGTTGGATCTACTTCAATGCCTAGCTTAGAGACTATGAAGCCTAAGAGTTTTCCACACGTGACTCCAAAAATGCACTTCTTGGGATTTAAGTGAACATTGTGCTCTAAAATATGATTGAAGACTTTTCTAACACATCAAGGTGGTCTTGACATAGTAAATATTTTGCTAAAATATCATCCATATAGTCTTCCAAAATATTGTGCATGTAATCATGAAAGATGTTAGTCATAGCCCGTTGATAAGTGGCACCAGTGTTTTTAAGTCTGAAGGACATGAATTTATAATAGAATTTCCTCCATGGAATGGTAAAAGTTGTTTTGGGTTAATATTTAGGGTTGACCCAAATTTGATTATAATCTAAAAAAACCATCCATGAGGGAAAGCATTTCATGATCGACTGTTGCATCAATGAGCACATCAATATTTAGGAGTGGGAACTCATCCTTGGGACTTGCTTTGTTTATATCTTGAAGTTTTGTGCATATGTGAATCCTCTCATTCAGTTTCTCTATAGGAACCATATTGGAAACTCAATCGAGATAATCATAGGTTGGATGAATCCTGCATCCAACAATTTTTGTAACTCATCTTTTACCATTAAGGTGATTGTTGGGTGCATTTTACAAAGTTTTTGCTTGAACAATTTGATCTTTGGATCAAGCGTTAAGCTATGAACAAACAATTTTAGATCAAGATCTAGCATATCTTTGTAATACCAAGCAAAAGCTTTCTTATATTTTGTTAAGAAAGTTATGAAATTGGTCCGTTTCGTATTTGATAAACTTTTTCCTAATTTGACAATATGAGGATTTTTAAGATTAGTACTGATATCAACATCAATTATTTCTTCCATTGACATGTGGGATTCCTCCTCCAATTGGTGAGGCATAAGTATCAGATGAATATCATCAACTAGATTTAGAGAATTGAATGCATCATTAGGTTCAACCTCAGCTTGAAAAACATCTTTTAATGGGCTTGAGGAAAAGTGAAATGGTTACATTTTCTCACAAGGTAGGAACACTTTCGATGATGGTGGGGAAGTGATGGGATCAAAATAAATAGCCTCAAGTTTGAGGTATAAAGGTTTTTAAGGGTCTCCTGGGTAGTGAAGCGATGTGGTGAGGTTAATGGAGATCATATTGATGATGAAGATAAAAATTTTCTAGATCATTAGGGGGCTCGATAGCAGTTGATTCATCCTTCAAGCTAGCTAAATCGATAGACATTGCATCATGATCTTGGTTAGATTCTATAGACATGGTATCTCTATATTTTTCAAACTTCTCTTCTTCTTCAGACTCTATCCAATCATTTTCAATCTCCCAATTTCTTTCATAATCTTCATCAGAATATCAGGAGGCTCTATGATTATTATAGTGATTTGGACATGGTCATTGAGAAAATGATGATAATATAGATCAACATATTTTTTAGGATTGATATCTCTTCCATGACCTAGAGTTAGGCATTATATATAATTGGTAAGGAGCTCGTCAAGCATACATATGGAATATCCTAGCCCAAACTTATCCATAGGTAGCTGATATTGGGGCTCTAAAGGGGTCTGAAGACCTTGCTCATAACGACCTAAAACATTTCCTTGCCAATGGCAATGATTAATATATTGCAATGCAAAGTACGGATTGGACATGTATTCGATGTTGGCTTGCTTCATCCTATTCCATTCGATGGGGTACATTTAAGGGAACATCGATTCCCACATAGAAAAAAATTGTTTGATTCTACAGGAAACTTAAGGGAACTATTGTACTTATGGGTAATGGTGTGACAGGAGATCGGCCTATGTCTTGATCTATCTCACTAAGGGGAGTGAATGTGATATTATGTACTATGCACTCCTTGAATCTTGGATTATACATATGGATTGTAACTTGCAAAGGCTCTTCATTTGTATGGGAGTTGTGAATGAGTGTTGTTGATTTGGTTGAAATCAAAGGTGTGGTAGGTAGCTTCAATGATTGTGATGTGGATGTGTGGGTTGGTGATGATGGAGGGGATGGTATGGCTACCTTCTCAAGATTTTTTGTGGGAATACTTGATGCATGAGAAGGATTCTCTATGTATACTCATGATGGTTTATGCTTTAATGAAGATATAGAAGATGTTTTTGGAGGGGTTTGATGAATGAAAGGTAGATTGGATCAAACCTCTAGATGCATTGATGGTAAAAAGGACTCATCATGATGCAAGACCATGTTACAAAATTGAAATGGTTCTGAGTCTACAGGGATACAATGCACTTGCCATTCATGTATGTAATTTATACATTGATGTAATATTAAAGGTACACACCTCATGTCTTAGATCCAAGGTTGACCAAGTAGCAAATTATATTGCATGGTCCCTTTTAGAACATGGAAGAGTGTATGAATTATTTTTAGTCCAACCTAAATAGGAAGAACGACTATCCTAACTATAGAACACAATGCATCATTAAATGCCTGGAGGGTGAATGTGGAGGTTGTGATGTAGGATGGAGAAAGTTGGAGGTATTGAAGAGCATATGTGGTGATGATATTGATTGAAGAATTTGTGTCGATCAAGACATGATTATAAGGGATCTGATCTATACTTGTGATGATATGGAGTGGAGGATCCAATATATCAGTGGGCATAATCTTAATCTCATGGTCATAAAAAATTATTGTAGGCTCATTACAATGTTGTATTTACCTCACAAAATTAGCAAAAGTGTTGGGATATTGGGATTTTAATTTGATCAATTTCAAGATCTCCATTAGAGCTTCTTGCTATGGCTTTGATTGTTGTATCATCTCATAGATAGAGATCCTAGTCAATATTATTCTTAGACTTTGGCTAATTCTACTCCTTATTGTTAGCACTAATCGAGGTGGGATAGGTGTAATAGGATTGGGCTCAGGAGGTGCCTATGATTCCAAAGGAATGTTATTAGGACTCGCATCAGATGTAGGTTAATTTAGATATCATCGATTTCTTGTGATAATACTAATCATCCCCACAAACTCTAGGTGAGGTGGCTTGGAATGCACCTGATTCACCTACTTCAGTTGTTCTACTTGGTTGGTAGGTGTTGTGTTTATTTCATGTGTGGGTAGAAGGTTTTGAAGACTCTTATGTGTTGACTATTTGGGGCAAGAGGATTGTCAATCTGAATCTCTTACCTCTTGATCATATCATATACTATATTTTTAAAGGTATTATATGTTTGGATGTCATGACCTCTTTTTTGATGGTAAGCACAATATAGATCCTCCCTATGAGACTTTAATTTAGGTCTATTAGGGTCTAATGGATGGATCTCAAGGATATTGATTACATGTGCCTCACATAATCGATTGAAAATTGATGCTAATATTTCTAGAAAAGGAGTATATTATCGTGGTGGCCAACATTGTTGGCCTTGCCTTTGGTTCTGTTGTGGATGATATTGGGTTGGTGGAGATTGATCTTGGTAGTTAAGCTAAACTAGTAGTTGTGGTGATGTGACTTGGGTTGAGAAACTATGGATACTCAAAACAACTTTTTTTTTTTTTTTAAAGCGAAAAACCCCTTATGGGGCGGTCGGGCCATGAACGGGGTGGCCCCCTTTCAATGGATTTGGGGTTCCTCTTCTCACCTCACACCGGGTATACTCAAAACAACTTGATTTACTAGAGATGCCTTCTATTGCGTGTTGCCTCCTTTAGCATTCTTATTCGTCCATTCCTTTATATGGATATTAATATCACCTTCTTAGACCTTAATATCCTCAATGACCTTAGTTTTTTCTAGGGTTTCCTTGAAGGTTTGATACTATTGTAGTTGTAATAAAAGTGATATTTTCTTAGAACAACTCCTAGTGAATAACCAAGTAAGCTTTATTATAGGCAAGGTGAAAGGTAAGTTGGTTATTATTGCTCTCCACCAGTTATCGTATTCCATGACTGGCTCATCTTTGAATTGTCTAAGATTATACAAGTCAATAATATTACCTTTTTCTTGATGCTAAACAAAAAGTGTTCTAAGAATACATTTACAAGTTGTTCAAAGGAATGGATTCTATGTTGTGGTAGATGATTATACCATTCTAAAGAAGACCCTACTAGAGTTATTAGGAATGTTCTTAGCATGAGGACATCATCATCCTGAAGACAAAAGCATACATTCATGAAGTGAGTGACCCTTTATCTAATTTCAGCATTTCAAAGTGCTTAGGATATGGGGGTGATGGCACAGATGGGTGCAATGGTTGGTTGTGAAGCTAATGCAAGGTAGGGTTTGTGTAACCTATGCCTAAAGTTTGCTTCTGTAAGGAATTAATGTGGTCTATCAGCAACTTATATGTGTCTAGTGAAATAATTTTATTCGCTCACCTCTTTCCTCGAGGAGGAAGCAAAGGTAGTTGGATATTATCAACATGTGTGTGCCTATAAGGTAATTCAAGGTATGTGTTGATTGATTCTTAGTATTACAACAACGGTTTCTCACAAGGGTCATACTCCTATGGATAAGTGTATGGTCTACTTTGTTCAAGAAATTGATACCTTTGAGGATATATGGATGACTGATTTGGTTGCGTATGAGGCAAACCATTTTGGTTTGGCTACGGTGGAATATTTTGATATTGTGTAGGGTTCCTTATGCATTGTTGCAGCCTATGGGTACTAGGTGTAGGTTTTATGCAATGTATTTTTTAATTGTTCTTTTTGTACCCTTTGTTGATGCAACCTTTGTAGGTACGATCATTTTTGGTCCACTTGTTTCTAATTTAATGTTGATGGTCTAATTGTAGTTGATCCAATTGTTGTTGTCAATTAAGGTTTGGCCTAGGTGCCTAATGTATGTGGTTTATTTGCTCAAATTTATGGGGTCTATTTACCCTTGTATTTGAAATATGGATGGGCTTGTATTGTCTCTCGCCCCTAGTAGAATCTACAATCTATTTTCACAATCCTTGAAGGTCAAATTGACTTGATATTTAGGTTTAAAGGTGAACTCTATATAATCAGGTGGTACAGAGATGCAGTGTTCTTGAATGAGTCATCTCTCTTAAATATATTGGAACTGAGGTCACCATCATCTATAACGAATGCAAGAGCTGACATGTATTGTTTGCAATAAAGACGATTAACACACATATCCTCTTGATGAAGTTCTTGATTTATAGATATGCTTAGTTGGGGAATCTTGGTAGTAGTCACATTGGTATATGATGTACTCTTGCGCTGCTTCTAATGGTTCTTTAGGATGAGCCAAAATGTGAATGCGTGACACTGCCCTACAAGACCCCTTAGTGGGTGAATGATTATTTTTATAGAAATCAATCAGTGTCTAAATCAGGAAAGCCTCCTTTCTGATTGTACTCACAATCAAGAATGGCAAGGTCCTTTGGACTATATCGGAGATGTTCTATTTCTCCTTGCGGGTATTCAGCAACACTGGCTCTTAATTGAGCTTGATTATGTGTTGTTACCATTGTCTAAACTATGCAAACAGTAAATAAACAAACAAGTAAGAAAGCAATTTTTTTTTTATGATTTTTTTGTTGACGATTTTTTGTTTTTTCTGATTTTTATTTTTGCATTTTGTGTGTTTTATTTTAAAACCTATTCCTATGATGACTAAAAAGTAAAATGAAATAAAAACTATGAAAGGTAGTTTGTGCACACCCCCTTGTCGAGGAATGCAACACAAATGGAAAAATATCTTCCTAGGATGTTGGATATGTCTGATGGGTATCCTAAGGAAATGCTTTACCTCTCAAAATAGGTTGTGTTATCTGAGTCCTAATATCGATCAAAATTTGACTTTCCCTTCACACTCGGGTGTGCTTGGACAATAGTGACAACTACATTCGACTTATTATTTAGCCATGTGGTTAAAGTACATCTAATCCTAACCTACCCTGGGATGCACCCAAGAGTAGGGGACTTTTCAATGATGAAGTTTGAAAAGCCACTCACGAGGGCTACTATGGTTTTTAAGGGGGCCAATCTGCAATGGGATATGAATGCTCATATTGCATGATTATTGTCAGTCATTGGTGATAAAATACAACTAAATGATGGTATATTGCCTTGTGAGTGTGTGGGTTCATTTTAAACTTTTTGCATGAAAGGAAATCATAGAGCATACGATGATCTTTCACTAAATGCAAAAACAAAATATATGATTAAAATTCAAAAAACCTTGTATAAAATATAGCCTTTAAGCAAGCAATGAGGCAAGCAAAACAAACAACAATAGACATAGGTTGTCTTACACTTATATGGTCATGAACAGAGGTTGTCTGTACCAAAGATAGTCACAAACAAAGATCGTTTGGACTTGAGACAACCACTATCAAACTGACTTGAAGCTAAAGAGCTTCTACAATTTTTATTGTAAATGAAAATTTTCTTAATTTTCTTTACAAAACATAAAATGATTTATCTTTCTTTACAAAAAATAAGATAGAGAAAGATAGACAAACTTACTTTGAAATTATAAGTCTGATGTAGATATCTCATTTTTGCTACTATTTTGATTCTGCTTTAGGGGTCATCCTGCCCTGAGATAGTTGTAATACAAGGACCATATCGACTCGATACAGTTGTTTAGGAGTACCTATAAAGGGAAAAAACTTATTAGTATTCAATAAAAAACTTAAAAAGGGACTAGGTCCCACCTTGATTGCTATCTAAGAGCTCAAAAATCATGCAACAATAATGAACACATGCATGTAATAAAAACATGATTATAAAAATAGTAATAAAGAATGAGTCTGGTCCATTTTATTAATGATAGCTTCTCTTTATCAAAAGTGTATTACGATCACGTCCCCTCAAGGAAGTTCATAAGTGTGATATGGTCAATACAAAATAGGAGGGTTTTAATTCCCCTTTGAATCATCTTGATGCACTAAATGGTCTTCTTGCTAACACAAACTATTTGGGAGTGGGTTTTTTGTGACTGCTACAAGGAGAGTGATGTGAATCTTGTGCTTCTTTGTTGAATATTGTAATCTACACACAAAGAAACTAAAAAATATATCAAAAGTATATGAAGAGCCCATCAAAATCGGGCTTGTCTTAATCGATATGAATGTGATAATTATAGATAAAACCATACTAAAACATGTATAATTTAGAATCTATAAAATACAAAAATAATAAATATATTGATCTAAGTTATGCTAAAATAAAAAAAAATCAATGAACCAGGTCTTTGGTCGAGATAATCTTAGGGTGAAATAGCCTTGTCTGTGGATCATCTTGGAGCGAGAAGACCGTTGTCACAAGACTGTGTTTTTCCAAAACCAATTTAAGGTGGCATCCAAGATACCCTAGGTGTATTGTTAGATGTATTTTTGTGTTGTGAGAGTGACTTTATGGATCTAAGAAATCATCGAAGTGAAGATGTTCAACTACACAGAAGATGGAAGTATGGCTTTTAATCCTTTGCAATAATTCGGTAGCATTTTCTCAGTGGTGGGAGGGTTTTGGAGGATTGAAGTGGGTAGCACTTCATTGCACGAAAGCTTGAGCTTTAGGTATGATTTTTGCAACACTTCATTCCTCAAAATTTTCAATTGTGGATACTTTTCAACTGAGGGGTGAGTGCCAATTTATAGACTTCTTGGATAGAAGCTAAAAATGGCAAAAGCACCTTGCATGAAAAAATAAAGAGGTATTATATATTAAGAAAAGTGAATTCTTATCTCTAATATTTCATGTTATTGATAATTGTAGTCCATGCGGGGCATTTAATACTTTTTGTGAGATCATGCGCGAGATTAACTAGTAGTTTCGACTACCAGTTAAGCTTCTTTATATTTTTAATATTACTTTTTGGTGGTCATCTCAGGTCGATATGACCACGGTCTGACGATTTTCTTGGGTCAAGATGGCCATGGTTTCATGGGAAATTATGCCCGTTTAAGTGATGAAAACCATTTTTTAGACCTAAATTTACCCAAGGTAGGTTATATGGTCTAAAAGGAGTCCATTCAAGTAGTCTCTTCAATATGACATGTTTTAGGTATCTACAGATCATACTGGACTCAATCAAGGATAGGGATAAACACAAATTTCCAAGATTTTACATCATAAGTGGATAGGACACATATGTTATCCATCTACATAGTTATAAATAACGGCACACTCATCTATCTACAAACCTTCATGACTAGGGATACACTCATCCAATCATAGGTATTATACTTGACTTGTGAGCATACACACAACCATTCACAAGATCATATATGAATAGAGACACACTCTACTATCCTCAAAATATAGGGCCTCCACTTCTCTTGAATGAAGCATTATCTTTAATAGATAATGCAATCTAATTTGATCTTTAAAATGGATCACAGTTGGATCAATCATATGAACCCCCTCAAGCTAAACAAAGTTTTGAACATGTGGTCTTCAAAATTCCTCAACATATTTCTTCAATAGGATAGTTGCATCAAGCTTGAAAAATGCTTTTCGACGAGTATAAATATGTCTATCTTCTGCAACAAGATAGTAAGCAAAAATAATTGTCTCCTGTCAAAGTTTCCAATAAACTTGTATCGCCACAAATGTGGGATATAAATGTGCATTTCACTTTAATAAAATATTGCATAGGCATCACATCAACCTAACATCATATCTTCATTTGTGGACCAATCCAATCTCACATGCTTAATAGCAATTTACACAAAAATCTCTACAATGGTCTCTCAACACAGGGATGTGATGTCCAACAAGGACGTTGAAATATTTTAGAAATCTCACACAATAAAAATGGTATTTATTTTATTTTCCCAGTAAAAATGACAATGGATTCAAAGCACAGTTTATATGTATAGTAATTTTTTGTCTTTAATTGTCTTATTTCTACTTGAATTTTGTTGACAACATGCATTCTGGTTTCAATTAGGACTTTAATAATATTTTTTAATAAATAATATGATGAATTCAATGCTCCTCCAATCGCATCTCACATAGCAAATTTTTTGTCATTTTATTGTATGATTTAGTGATTTGATTTTCGTCATTGATGTTCAATCTAATGATTGCAAACTATAATTATTTAGGTTTGTTGCCTCCTTTCCATTTCTAAATATCATGTTCTTTGCATACAATAAATCATGGACAACACTTTCCTCCCAGTAAACTACAAGTAGTAGTTAATTTTTTCTTTTTCTTTTAATGTGTGACACAAGCCTTTAACCAATAGTTCTTTACTAGAAGTTAACTTTCAAATGACCCATGCATTGATCAGACAACTTCACATTAGATGATCCTCGTGCATCTTTAGATGACCTTGTTGTAATATGACCCTATCAAAAGACAACAAGGTCAAGGTTCACTTTAGATAACCCTTTTTCAAATGATAATATACAACTCTTCTCTAGATAACAACTCTAACTCAAGATGAAGTTGTTCTCCAGATGATAGTTTATCTCTAGATGATAGCTCTTCTCCAAATGGCAACACTAAGTTGTAGCTCCAGAAAATAGATCTAGATGACAACTCTAGACATCTATAGATGGCAACTCCAAAAAAATCTTCTCCATATGATGGTGCTTCTCCAAATAACCCAATGTTATGATGGTACGAGGTACAATTAATCTTACTCCATGTTGAGTGTTAATTTTACCCAATTGTGAAATTACACTCTCCTTTAGGGTTTTGATCTCAAAACCCTCTCTTGCAAAGAAGTTAAACAAAAAAACTTCTCCAAGGTCTCCGCTATATTAGCATTTGCATATCTGTATTAGTAATCTCAATAAAATATATCAATTCAATGCTAAGAACACCTTAGTGATTGCAAGTAACTGTAAACAAGGGGTTTGTGTTGGTTTATTTTACCATGTTACTTTAATGATTGTTCATGAAACCAAAATAGAAGTAAATGTGAATTGGCCCTCATATGACCATGATGTAGTGCCTTAATTTCTTTTATCTTGAGGATTTTAAGGTAGATTTTATCTTCTCTTATTAAATAGATTTTAATCAAGCTTTACCTTGTATTAAATCCTACTTTAAACATGAAAGTAAATATTAAAATCTATTTATGAATGTGAATCTGAGATGATGAATATGCTCCTTAAATGTAGCTTCTTATCATGAAGATAAAGATAGCTTTTGATATGAATAATAAATTATTCCTCTTTGGTGAAATTAATTTTCACCAAGAGATAATAATTTATGGCCTTAGAATAAAGGCTTTTAAAATGTCATTTAATTATCCCTCTCAAATGAAATCAATTTTTCATAAAGAAGAATAATTTAATACTTTAAAATAATAGCCTTTTAATATAACATGTAAAATTACCCCCTCCAATGAAATTAGAATTTTCATGAATAGTGCATTTATTGCTCCAAATATGGTAACTTGTGAAATGCCATAAACATAACTCCTTCAATGAAATTGAAATTTTCATGAAGGAAATGTCATCATAGGCTTATGAATGAACATGCAGAATTTAGAAATCTGATTTGCCTCCAAAACTAAAAAAAAATGAATTTCCAAAATTATAAAACCTTTGAAAAACAGCAATTTTCAAAAATTAATATAAAATCAAAATGACATCGAAATGAGCCCAAATTTGTTGTGTATTGAAGATTGATGATCATTCTAGGCAGCCATGCAATTATTTTTAGATTTTGAAATTTTTTTAATTTTTATTTTAATGCCTGAAAATAAAAATAAAATCTGAAAATAAAAGTTTAAAAACTAAAAAATAAAAATCTGCAATAAATCAAATGCTGAAAATGTAGAAATGCAAAGCTTCATCAGTTTGATAGCACCTCATCCTACAAAACTAAAGATACGAGAAATTCATACATGCAACCTAGTATATTCAACCTGTATTTGCACAATCGAAATACACTAAGTGCTAGCTCCTAGGGTACGAAAGTGAGTTTCAGATCTTGAACATTCTCATGAAGTAACCAAAAAAATGCATAAAACTTTATTTATAAATTCAAAAACTGAAAGGGGAAAAATAAACAAGTAAGATCACAACATGCAAAAAAATCCCCTTATTTCTTGCTAACAAGGCCTTAGATTTCTGAAAAGGCCTTAGATTTCTGAAAAAGCTTTGCATTAAAAGTATTCCACTTTACATTCTGGCAGCATTGCTGTGTTTTCCAAAAAAAATCCAGCCCCTTATTTATTTTTCTTTGCTATATTTAACAATTTCAGATTGTTGTTCCACTTCTCTGGTTGGGCAATGTTTCGTTTTCCATTTCTTTCTTTTCATTTTCTTTCCCCAGCTTTTGTTTTCCAACGCTTCATTTCGAAGCATTTCATTCCCCCGAGAAAGTGAACCGAAAATTTCTTTTGATCTCCCGAAGTTTATTTTTATTTAAAAATATTTATAACCTTGCTAATAAAGAACTTTAGAACCTCTTTATTTCACACAACCTGACATTCGTGGCAAATAAATTAAACACAATTTTAATTAAAATACATCCCTTGCTTGCTTTGTTGTGCTTTCTATTTTCCCTCCGTGAACATTGTAGCCCTTTCTCCTTATATTTTTTTTTATTTCTTTATTTCATACCCCTATTAAAAGTAATAGACGAGGCCCCAAATCATTTGACAATCGTCGTCTGTGTCTCTCTACGGCATGATAACGGTTACCCAGTTCAGAATATCTAACCACATCGACGTTACACACTGCGCACAGCCAACGTTCCTATCTGCTACAATATTTCATTTCTCGTTGTATTCTTCTTGGAGCTACCCACTGTAATTATCACGTTAAATTCGACAATCTTCGTATTAGACCTTCGATGCTAGTTTTGCTATTTGTTAGAGCTACCGTTTCATTGTGTGTCGTCGGGCTGGTCACCGCATCGCTCGAAAACCACCTACACTACGTCATGGCGTACTAATCGTCGTCCTTTTCGTCCTTAAAAATCCTATGCAATTGCCACGTTATTTCTCTTCCACTTTACCGTGATTAAAATAAAAACGATGTGCCTTCGTTCTCTCTTTTATCGCTGCCTCGAACATTATCTTCTATTGGAGCAATTGTTTCTTACGTGGACTTTGAATTATAAAGAGCACTCTAATATAATTTAGTGATGCCCGCGCATGTCTTCCACTGTTCAAAATGTTGTTACTACCCAAAATCCCGATGCTGCGGAACAAATGTCAGCTCCTTCCGAATATGGCAATGTAGCACCAACCATTCGAGCATGACATCTGTTATTTTTTAAATGTTTTTTTAGTAATACTTCTTATACGCATTCACTGTGGAGATTGAACCCGGATCACATCATTAATAATGTAAGTGACATCTTTGTCGGGCTGTTATTTTGGAGAGACACGAGCTCCCCACTGTGGGCTTTCAAAATTTCTCATTCTAAGTTCTTGTGTGAATACATGCCAAAGAATCTTCCTTTGATGCCCTCGATGTCGCTGCATGTGTTTTTTGAATGTTGCAGTCTGAATCGTCCAAGCTCTCAGTTTCTCTTTCGTTACATGCTGTAACCATCTGCATTGACGTCCATCTCCATTGCGCATCTTCGTCACTCGAGCCCATACGCAGAGTTATTGCATTGCAGCCCTGTCATCGCCTTTTGCCATCGAGTGGTCCCTGCCACATCGTCTTGTTGGCTTCGAATGAAGCTTCTGTCATTGGGGTCCCACGTCCGCCTGGCACTGTCCATCACCTACGCCATTCGCATACGCATATCGTTGTTCCTTCATCCTATGACACATGTGTTGTCATCGTGCCATACGTACCCCACGAACCAAACAAAACCCAACATTAAAGTTTTGAAGTAAATAAGGCCCTTTAAAATAATAATAATCATGCACGAAAATGACCTAAATTTAAATAGGAGCAATTAGACTAAAGTTCATACGAGGCTTTTCCTTTGTTTCTATTTAACTTTTTTTTTCTTTTTTTTTATTTACTTTTTTATTAATTCTTTTTCATCAGTTTTATATATATAACTACTTTTTAGTTTATTATATTATAACTTTTATATATATGCACATTATCAAATATATATATATATATATATATATATATATATATATATATATATATATATTATCTTATCCTTTTTGGTTTTATTTTAAACTTATTTATTGGAACCATCAATTATATTCAAAAAATAGATGAGGTCCTTTCATTAATTATAATTTTAATTATCATTATTATTATATGAAATATAATAACAATAATAATATTTTTATATTATTATCATACCTACAAATAAAAGCCAACACAAAAATTAAACCAAAAAAAATTGCAAACAACAAACTTGACGAAAAACTTGACGACACAAAAGTGACGACAAAAAGTCATCGATAGAAAAGAAATCGTCGACAAGAAAAAATTGTCGACAAGAAAATGTCATTGACAAGAAAATATCATCGACAATAAAATACCGTCGACAAGAAAATTCCGTCAACAAGAAAAAGTCATCGATAAGAAAAAGCATCAACAAGAAAAGTCGTTGACAAGAAAAAGTTGTCGACAAGAAAATATCATCGACAATAAAATATTATTGACAAGAATTGACGATAACTGCAAACCCACAACAAAACGAAAACATTAGACACTTAAAACAAACTGCAAACATCCAAATACCAAAATGAAAAAAGGTGGGTCCCCAATTTTGGTGCGAGTTGTGGAGCAACCACAACAAATGGTGACTCTATTGGGAAATGCTCCTAAGCATTTCGATAAGAACCCAACCTGAAACGAAAACACATAAGATCAGCGAGACACAATAATTTAACATCATCCCAAGAAGATGGGGTTAAACAGCTTCAGAATGAAACAACTAATCCATCTGCCTTTGCTCAATGTGTGCAAAAGTGATTCATTTCCTGCATTTCTAAAAATCCTCCAGATTCCATCATCCCTTTTTGCATTAGGCTATGAAGTACAACTCATGAAGTGAAGACTTTTACAGACAGAGCCCCACTGCTAGTCAGGCATCTATAGCCCCAGTGAGGTTTATCTAACTCACCCGTGTGTTCGCTTAATGCTTTGCAAAGCCCATCTATCCTAGGTGTGTCTAGACTTCCAATACTCACTCTCTCTCTTTTTTTCTCTTTTTCTCTTTTTTCTCTTTTTTCTCTCTTTTTTCTCTTTTTTCTCTCTTTTTTCTCTTTTTTCTCTTTTTTTTTTCTCTTTCTATGTATCAAACTTTGCCTAGCCAGGGCCCCACTACCAGTCAGGCGTCTATAGCCCCGATGGAGTTTTCCTGAACTAGATGACAGATTTCAAGAAATCTGTTGCATAGCTTGTACCTATGGAACTCTTGCAAAAGCATCAAGTCTCACTAGGTTAGAAAGCCAAAGTAGAGCATTTTAGATTTTTGCCTAGGGTTGCATAATCAAGACAACTTCATCCTTCTTACTTCCAGAAACACCATTTAATGTGTGTGAGTCCCATGTGGAGCTTTGGCTAATATTTCATTGTTCCACTTTCCACCATTTTAGTCCCCAAAATCTGAGCATGATCACCAAATAACTCATCCCCCTTTTCTCGGGTTCATCAATTTTCAGATGAGGTATTCCAACCTACTAAGCAAAGAAACTCCTATCATGTACTCCAGCCTACTAAACAAAAGAACACCAAAACAGGCCGAAGACCAAAAGTTAGTGACCACGAAATATTACCCCTAAGACAAAAGGGAACAACCCACTTCACAAAATTAAAAGCACAAACCAAAACTATGTCCAACCGAAAATCAAGGACAAAACCAAAACTAAAAGCAAAAAACCAAAACTATATACAAATGTACAATATGGTACAAGATGGTGCAAAACTTGAACTATCACTTCCCTGGATCCCAAACATGATTAGCACATTTCAAAAGACATATAACATGATAAGCATGCCAAATGTTGTAGGACTCCAACAAAAACAAGATTAAGCCAAACAATGCAACAAACTTCAACTTGCCTCTCTCACCCCACCAATTTGATTTAGTTCCATTAACAATCCCATAGGTGAGATTCAAATCATTAAATTGATTAGACAACATTTGATTTTCAATTGTTTCTTGTCTATTATTTAAAATGTCAATTTCACAACTCAATTCCGAATTTAGAACTAGGCCTTCTTTTTCAAATATGAGATCTTGCAAACAAGAGCCTATTTCTAAAAAATTTGAAACCAATTCATTATCCATGTTTTTAGGCCAATCAAATTTATGCAAAAATTTGCAAGCATCTAGGATATCTACTAAATGAGAATCATTATGAGTTTTTATCCTAGATTCCATAATTAATTGTTGATGAATTTGATTCAACAATTCAAGTGCATCAACTTCTTTTTCATTCATCAAAGCATTCTTATTAAAGGTGTACGTGGAAATTAATCCTTGTTCTTCATTCACCTTCAATGGCATTTCATCATAAACATCATTCAAATTCAATAAATGGTCATACAAATTTTCACCTGAAGCTTGGATGCTTGGACACAAAAGGTTAGATTTTACCTTTTGCACATTTTTATTTACCAAAGCTTGGTGAGGATTTGCAATTTCTTCTTTTACCTCATGGTCTTTACCTTCATTGATTACCTGTTCATCAAACATACCAAAATTGGGCACCCAATTGAAAACATGTCCATCCTTTTCAACCCTTAAATCTTGTTGGTCAAGGTGTGTATCAAGTAACCCATCTTGATGATCAATCATTTGAGTTGTTTCAAATAGATCAACCTCTTTGTCATTTGATTCCAACTCCTTGTTCACTATCCATGGTATCTCTTCATTTGAATCCTCAAAACAATCATGCGAATTTGTATCCGAATTTTCAATATCTCGAAATGAAAGAGCAGATTTTACCTCTTCCTCATCCAAATTAGATGAGTCATAAGAAAATTTTACCATTTCTTCCCTTTCTATTTCAATAAAATTTTCAATGAATTTATGTTCAACATGATCAAATTTTGTAACCTTCTCAAATCTTGTGAATGTAAGATCTTCATATGAAGTAGAAGTTTCAACCTCCTGCATATTAAGTGGAATAGAAGTTTCATCAATAGGGGTGTGAGAAAATAACACATCTTCATATCTTCCCCAACCATTGTAAAAATTGTCATCCAAATTCATGGGATGAAACTCTACGGTATCTGTGACATGATATTTTGATTCATCCATCAATTCTTTTTCTTCTTTGTCCTTGGTAGTAGGATCATTATTATCTTCCAAAATTTGATGAGATTCCAACCCTTCTTCCAAAATATTCTCAAATTATGTAGGAGTTGTAATATCTTCCTGTGAGAAAGTGATTGTGTTATCCTGCATATCAATTGACACAAAGGGTTCATTAGAAGGTTTAAAGTGAGCATATTCATCCAATTTCTTCCAAGAGTCATAGTGATCATCTTCCAAAATCAAGTTGTGATGCTCAACCATTTCTTCAACATCTTCCAATTCATCAACGTGTTTCTCATCAAATATACCTTCACCTTCCTTAGATGGTTCAATGATTTCCAAAAGTGGGCTACTTTTTGTATCCAAGTTTGCAAGATAAATATCTACATTTGTAACCCATGATTCAATTTCATCACAATTTGGAGGGTGAGGATTTTCTTGATCATCAGTTTCAACGATCTCGTCCAAAGTCTCTTCCAAGAACAAGTGGTGAAATTCTATTATGTCTTCAAATTCATTTATTGATTCTCTTCCAATTTCACTTTCAACCACTTCATTCAATTCGATGGTAGGTTCTGTCCTATCACATATCTCCAAACTAGTTAGATTTAGGACACCATTATCTGAATAGTCATGCACTTCTAAAAATGAATCCATATCTACACAATCCTCCTTGGTGGATGTTGGCTTGACAACTTGCACCTCCTCTTGGGTAATATCTAAGGTGGTTGTAATATTTGGACATTCAAATTCATCCCCTTTATCATTCACCTTAGGCATCATTGGAGTAGAGGGTGCTATCTTAGATGGTTGGTGTAGGTTGGCATCAATAACTCTAGAAGAACAATCTCTCATGGGAACATGTTGTGCCTCTTCTTCTATTTTTGAATCACATTATTGTTCTACCTTTTCTAGGATCTCATAGATTGTATCTAGAGATGGGTCATCCAAATTTTTCCTTAAAGATGTAGCAAGTTTGGGGTGTATGGCTCCCATGTATACTTGAATAGCTTCCTCTTCTGTTGTGTTAAAATTTTCCCACATTTGGGAGTACAACTCATGAAATCTCCCATTGAATTGACTCAAGGATTCATTAGGCTCTTTATGAATAGAGGTAAATTGATTTTACAACATATCTAAGTCAACCTGATTACCAAAATGATAAAGATAGGTTGCTTCTAATCGGATCCAAGAAGTCCTAACCTCCATGGGTAATTGGCCATACCAAAAGAATGGTTTGTCATCCAAAATGTATGAGAAAAACCTACAAGCAACATCCTCATAGAAAACTTGGCATTGAAATAACGTGCTCTTGTAGACATGCAAATTTTGTAGGTATCCTGATGACACCTCTTGGTTAAACAGTCGTAGAAACTCCAATAAAATTTTAGGAATTTGATGGGGTGTCCCATGCATAGGAAGAGCCTTATAATGATCCCCCATCATAGCTACCATTATTTCTCTTAGAGATACCACTTCAGATCTTATATCACATGTTGCCATTAGTGAAACTCAAAAGATAACTTTAGAACCAAATCTGTTAGTCAAATAAAAATATCTTGCAACTAAGCATAAAATGACTAACAATTTTCAAATGAGTAAACCACAAAGATCATCATGTTAATATCATCCAAAAGATATGCATCAATTAAATCATGACATGAAAGAACATTCTCAAATTTACCAAAAGGTTAGTATTAACACATCATCAAATAGAGAATGTTAGAATCAATGAAAGTGATCAACAAAATTTCATTAGTCAAGACCAATGTCTTTGGATAAATATTTCAAGTAACATGAACAATTTAGCATCTAAATAGCAATAGAATAAATCAACTCAAACCCTCTTAGCTCCCAAAGTGTTGAGTGCTAAAATATTACCAAAGATGCTAATCAAATGAACTTGAAATATTTAGCAATTAAAACTCTCAAAGTTACACCAAATCACATCATTCATGTATGAACAATCCAAAAGCGTTAGATCAATGAAAACCAATGCATGAATTGCTTAGCATAAATAAAATAAAGTAAACCAATTCAGGCCCTCCTTCTAGCACCAAAATGTTGAGTGCTAAAGGAGGCCTAACGATAATAGATAATAGGGCATGAAATATTCCACAATTTAAATCCCTATAGCATTTAAAATCATAATAAAATAAACCACATCATGCCCTCCTTCTAGCACCAAAATGTTGAGTGTTAATTTTACCCAATTGTGAAATTACACTCTCCCTTAGGGTTTTGATCTCAAAACACTCTCTTGCAAAGAAGTTAAACGAAACAACTTCTCCAAGGTCTCCGCTATATTAGCATTTGCATATGTGTATTAGTAATCTCAATAAAATATATCAATTCAATGCTAGGAACACCTTAGTGATTGCAAGTAATTGTAAACAAGGGGCATGTGTTGGTTTATTTTACCATGCTACTTTAATGATTGTTCATGAAACCAAAATAAAAGTAAATGTGAATTGGCCCTCATATGACCATGATGTAGTGCCTTAATTCCTTTTATCTTGAGGATTTTAAGGTAGATTTTATCTTCTCTTATTAAGTGGATTTTAATCAAGTTTTACCTTGTATTAAATCCTACTTTAAACATGAAAGTAAAGATTAAAATCTATTTATGAATGTGAATCCGAAATGATGAATAGGCTCCTTAAATGTAGCTTCTTATCATGAAGATAAAGATAGCTTTTGATATGAATAATAAATTATTCCTCTTTGGTGAAATTAATTTTCACCAAGAGATAATAATTTATAGCCTTAGAATAAGGGCTTTTAAAATGTCATTTAATTATCCCTCTCAAATGAAATCAAATTTTCATAAAGAAGAATAATTTAATGCTTTAAAATAACAGCCTTTTAATATAACATGTAAAATTACCCCCTTCAATGAAATCAGAATTTTCATGAAGAAAGGTGCATTTATTGCTCCAAATATGGTAACTTGTGAAATGCCATAAACATAACCCCTTCAATGAAATTGAAATTTTCATGAAGGAAATGTCATCATAGGCTTATAAATGAACATGCAGAATTTAGAAATCTGATTTACCTCCAAAACTTAAAAAAATGAATTTCCGAAATTATAAAAACCTTGAAAAATAGCAGTTTTCAAAAATTAATATAAAATTGAAATGACATCGGAATGAGTCCGAATCTATTGCGTATTGAATATTGATGATCATTCTAGGCAGCCATGCAATTATTTTTAGATTTTGAAATTTTTTTAATTTTTATTTTAATGCCTGAAAATAAAAATAAAATCTGAAAATAAAAGTTTAAAAACTAAAAAAATAAAAATCTGCAACAAATCAAATGCAGAAATACAAAGCTTCATCAGTTTGATAGCACCCCGTCCTGCAAAACCAAAGATACGAGAAATTCATACATGCAACCTAGTATATTCAACCTGCATTTGCACAATAGAAATAAACTAAGTGCTAGCTCTTAGGGTACGAAAGTGAATTTCAGTTCTTGAACATTCTCATGAAGTAACCGAAAAAATGCATAAAACTTCATTTATAAATTCAAAAACTGAAAGGGGAAAAATAAACAAGTACGGATCACAGCATGCAGAAAAATCCCCTTCTTTCTTGCTAACAAGGCCTTAAATTTCTGAAAAAGTTTTGCATTAAATGTATTCCACTTTATATTCCGGCAGCATTGGTGTGTTTTCCAAAAAAAACCAGCCTCTTATTTCTTTTTCTCTGCGGTATTTAACAATTTCAGAGATGTTCCACTTCTCTGGTTGGGTAACGTTTCGTTTTCTATTTCTTTCTTTTCATTTTCTTTCCCCAGCTTTTATTTTCCAACGCTTCATTTCGAAGCATTTCATTCTCCCGAGAAAGTGAACCAAAATTTTATTTTGATCTCCCAAGGTTTGTTTTTATTTAAAAACATTTATAACCTTGCTAATAAAGAACTTTACAACCTCCTTATTTCGCATGACCCGTCATTCGTGGCAAATAAATTAAACATAATTTTAATTAATATACATCCCTTGCTTTGTTGTGCTTTCCATTTTTCCTCTGTGAACATTGTAGCTCTTTCTCCTTATATTTTTATTTATTTTTTTATTTCATACCCCTATCAAAAGTAACCGACGCACGGCTTTTTGGCCATAAGAGGAGATCCAAAATCATTTGACAACCACCATCCGTGTCTGTCTACGGTATGATAACGATTACCCAGTTCAGAATATCTAACCACATCGACATTACACACTATGCACAGCCAGCGTTCCTGTCTGCTACGATGTTCCATTTCTCTCTATAGTATTCTTGGAGCTACCCACTGCGATTATCCATGTTAAATTCGACATTCTTTGTATTAGACCTTTGATGCCAGTGTTGCTATTTGTCAGAGCTATCGTTTCACTGCGTGTCGCCAGGCTGGTCACCGCATCGATCAAAAACTGCTTACACTACATCATGGCGTACTAATCGCCATCCTTTTTGTCTTTGAAAATCCTATGTGATTGTCGCATTATTTCTATTCCACTTTGTTGTGATTAAAATAAAAATGATATGCCTTCGTTCTCTCTTTTATCATTGCATCGAATGCTATCTGCTATTGGAGAAATTGTTTCTTACGTGGCCATCCATATCAAACCACACTGTCACTCAACTTCTACCTGCCTTCCATCTATAAAATCCTATCAACTGCCCCCAATAAAAATGCCTGTAAATGGTTTACCACCCATGAGCTCCCACAAAAACCTCATTGACTGCTGTTTAAAATTGTGGCTTCCGCTACAGCCAATCCCCTATGCGTCTACATTGCTCTGCCAGACTTTGAACATCCGCGCCTCTGCATCCGTCGACGTGAAGCATTCATCGCATTTCATGTTGTTCATTACTGTCGTGCTAGCCCAGGTCTGCGGGACCATTATCATCAGGTTTCATAAAAATTTATTCGTTGTGTATGCCATTTTGGGAGGCCCCGTCCAACCTTCAGCGAAGACGTGCGCATACATTTAAACATGATTAGCGAGCATTTATATAAATATAACGGCTGCACCCGTGTATTATATTAGAACACACTAAGATACCCATTAAATATTAATATTATATTAAAATGCTTTAATGTAATTTTTATCATAACATAATGGACTTTGAATTATTAAGAGCGCTCTAATATAATTTAGTGATGCCCGCGCATGTATTCCACTGTTCAAAATATTGTTACTGCCCAAAATCCTGATGTTGTGGAACAACTATCGGCTCCTTCCGAATATGGCAGTGTAGCACCAACCGTTCGAGCATGACATCTGTTATTTTTTTAATTTTTTTGAGTAATACTTTTTATACGTATTTACTGCGGAGATTGAACCCAGATCACATCACTAACAATGTAAGTGACATCCTTATCGGACTGCTGTTTTGGATAGAGACGAGCTCCCACTGTGAACTTTCAAAATTTCTCACTCTAAGTTCTTGTGTGAATACATGCCAAAGAAGCTTCCTTTGATGCCCTCGATGTCGTTGCCTGTGTTTTCTGAATGCTGCAGTCTAAATCGTCCAAGCTCTCGGTTTCTCTTTTGTTACATGTCATAACCATCTGCGTTGACGTCCATCTCCACTGCGCATCTTCGTCGCTTGAGCCCGTACGTGGTGTTATTGCATTGCAGCCCTATCATCGCCTTTCGCCATCGAGTGGGCCCTGCCACATCATCTCGTTGGCTTCAAATGAAGCTTCTGTCATCGGGGTCCCACATCCGCTTGGCGTTGTCCATCACCTATGCCACTCACGTATCGTTGCTCCTTCATCCTATGAAACGTGTGTTGCGTTATATATATATATATATATATATATATATATATATATATATATATTTTTATCTTATCTTTTTTGGTTTTATTTTAAACTTATTTATTGGAGCCCTTAATTATATTCAGAAAATAGAGGAGGTCCTTTCATTAATTACATTTTTAATTATTATTATTATTATAAGAAATATAATAACAATAAGAATATTTTTATATTATTATTCATACCTATAAATAAAGGCTAACACGAAAAATAAACCAAAAAAAAATCGCAAACAACAAACTTGACGAAAAACTCTACGATACAAAAGTGACGACAAAAAGTCATCGACAGAAAAGAAATCGTCGACAAGAAAAAATTGTCGACAAGAAAAAGTCATCGACAATAAAATACCGTTGACAAGAAAATTCATCGACAAGAAAAAGCATCGACAAGAAAAGTCATCAACAAGAAAAAGTCATCGACAAGAAAAAGTCATCGACAATAAAATATCGTCGACAATAAAATATTGTCGACAAGAACTGATGATAACTGCAAACCCACAACAAAACGAAAGCATTAGACACTTAAAACAAACCGCAAACATCCAAATACCAAAACAAAAAGGTGGGTCCCCAATTTTGGGGCGAGTTGTGGAGCAACCACAACACTCCACTCATGTATTTTGGGCACAAACAAGAGTAGCAAGATGCAAAGAGGATGATTACCAAAACTCTCTCTAGTTCAATGCCCTAGATGACATGTTCTTTGAATCAACTCCTTCATATTGCTCGGTCACCTTATATAGTTTGTTACTTCCATGCAATCAATAGCTAACTAGAATTCCAATTTCTCTTGCGAAACTAAAAAATAATAAAAATATATATTATGCCTTCTCCATGCTTTCTTTGTAGGACAACAATCGATGTTGCTTCTTATGACACTACTTTGTCTTGTTTTACATTATTTCCTTCATTCTCGTAAACAATAATTATGCTCCTCATAGTTCTACCTCCAGTCGATGTCCAAATTCTCATACAACACCTTTATTCAATCCCATGCAACAACGCATCTTTGAAATGTCTTCCTCCAAGCAACACCTCACAAACTTGATATTTTCTTTTGCATGCTCTAGAAATGATGAGAGCTCTAATACCACATGTTGGACCAATAGGGTGCTAGACAAGATTGTATTGATCAAAATTATGTATATATACAATGAAGGTGTAGGTGGTTGGTTTGAATAACAAACTATCAACCACCTATTTAGGTACAACTCTTGAATACCTAACTATATATATACTACATGATGTAATAAATTCCTAAGAGATGCATAACTTAGAAACTTTAGTGACATGTATACAAAATTTTTATTGACCAATCATTATGCTAACACCAATAATTTTGTTGATATATTCATAGGATCAATATTAGAATAGTATAATAATCTAAATCATGGATCTATTGAAGATCTTATCCTTTCACTAGACATATTTGTGAAAATAATCTTTATGCTCCTGACAATGCTACCTCTAGCTAATGTCCAAGTTCTCATACAACACCTTTATTCAATCTCATGCAGTAACTATTGGAAATATGTTGAATATCTTACATGTTATTCTAGTGGAGCTAACACTAAAAGGTATTGGACACTCTGTACCTATACTCGTCGGGGTTCGAGGCTAGTCGGGCACCGGATAGGGTTTCGGGGTGGGTAGCCCTCCAAAAAGCAGGGGTTCGGGGGCTGCCAAATTATTAGAATTTTTAAGTTATTTTTAGACCCATATGGGCTTTTAGGGTTACTATATTTGAACCCATACTTTTTCACCTATGATATTGTAAAATCCGTGCATGTACCTTTGTTATATAAATCGCACTTGCATTAGGGTTTGAAAAAAGACATAAGGAGAATATTATTGTATTGGAGACGGTCAAGTTAATGCAATAATAAAATAATATTATCTTGGTTTATTCTTGGTTGAGGGTTTCTAGGATAAACATTATGTAATGTGTGAATCTGTGATCTTCTTCTTTTTGCTTTTATGATTTAGTTTATGGGGGCTCTTTATTTCTCTTCATTTGGTATCAAAGCTAGATTTTAGCTTTATTCGAGGAGTAAGGGTTTCAACCCTGTGATAAATTAATTCTTGAGTGGGAGTCGTACGTGAAAGGATCCAGGGAAAAGGAGAAATATGGGAAGCACACGGATAGAGATTGAGAAATTTAATGGATAGAATTTTGAGTTGTGGAAATTCAAGATGGGGGATATGTTGGTTGATAGAGATCAGTGGATTATGGTCTCGAAAAAAAAAACCAACATCGATGACAGATGAATATTGGATGAAAATCGATATGAAGGCAAGGAGCTCTATCATATTGTGCTTATTTGACTCGATATTGTTGAATGTATCTATAGAGACCGTGACAAATCTATTATGAGAGAAATTGGTAACATTGTATCAGACAAAGTCACTGGTAAATAAACTTTTTCTCCAAAATAAGTTGTATTCGCTTTGAATGAATGATGGTGACTTTGTGGCTAAACATCTGAATGCTTTTAACACTATGGTAAGTCAACTAACCTCTATAAAAGTAAAAATATATGAAGAGAAAAAATGTATTACTTTACTTTGTTTATTACCCAATTCATAGGATAACCTAGTTATGGCTATCACCAATACTACATCTACATTGAAATTAGAGGATATAGTAGAAAATTTGTTGTGTGAGGAAATGAGATGAAAATATTTTGAGGATTGTCATCAAAAGGATGCATTGGTTGTGAGAGGTCATTCTCAAGAAAGAAGCAAAAATAAATCAAGAGAAAATAAATCAGGAGAAAAAAATATCAAAATCTATGAGTAAATTTGTTGCCCTGAAAAAGAGGAAATGTTGGAATTGTGGTAAAGCAGGGCATTATAAAAGAGACTATAGATCTAAAAAGGTTGATAATAATCGATCACCTGATGAAGGAACTTCTACATAAAAGAATACCACAAATGAAGATTCGGTGTACTTATTCTTAGCTGCAGCTTGCTCAAGTGAATGTCATGACTCATGGTTGATTGACTCAGGTGCTTCTTTTCATATGACTCCTCATAGGGAGGCGTTCAGTGAATATGAAAAGATATATGGAGGTAAATTCTTCTTGGGAGATAATTTGACATATAAAATAATAGGTCGAGGAAGAATCAAGTTAAGGTTAAAATATAGAAGAATTAAAACCCTTCCTGGTGTGTTGCAAATTTCAGGTTTGGCAAGGAATTTGATATTTGTGAGTAAGATTCAAGTGTGAATGTGGTATTCAATAAGGATAGATGCAAGATGGTTCATAGATATTTGGTGTTGGTAAGGGGAGTTTGCACAGGAACTTTGTTCATACTTGAGGCTAGCATTATAAGTATTAATTGCAATAACTCTTAGTGGTACAGGAAAATAATATGGATAAAATGACTTCGAGTATTCCTATAGAGAAGAAAATGTTGTGACATCAATGCATGGGGTACATTGGTGAGAAAGGACTTTGAACATTAAAAATGGAAGGTATGGCTGAAGGAATTTCTGGTTTCCCATTAAATTTTAATTTTTGTGAGCACTATGTTTTTCAGAAAACAAACTAGAGTCAAGTTTCCAAGTAGTGCTACAAGGTCTAAAGGAATTCTATATCTAGTTCACAATGATGTGTTTGGACCTACAAAAGTATCATCACTAGGTAAATCTATCTATTTTTTTAATTTATAGATGACTTCTCAAGAAAGGCATGGGTATATTTTCTATGGAACAAATCTGAGGTTTTTAATAAATTTAAAGAGTTTAACACTCTTGTAGAAAATCATATAGAGAAAAAGATAAAGGTTTTGAGAAGTGATAATGGTGGTGAGTATTGATCTAATGAATTTGAGCAGTTTTGCAATGACTGTGGAATAGAAATACAAATAATAACTCTGTATACTCCACAACATAATGGGGTTGCAGAACGGATGAACAGGACATTGATGGATAAGGCTAGAAGCATGCTAAGTGGTGCAGGGTTAGAAAATAAGTTTTGGGCAGAAGTTGTGTTAACAAATTGTTATCTCATCAATAGATCTCCTACCTCAGCTTTGGTGGATAAGACTCCACAGGAAGTATGGACTGGTAAGAAACTCTCTCTCAGACATATAAGGGTTTTTGGTTGTGATGCTTATATGTATATCCTAAAAGAGAAAAGGACTAAGCTAGACTATAAATATAAAAAATGCATATTTATGGGTTATAGTACTAGTGTTAAAGGATATAAGTTGTGGAGCCTAGAAACACAAAAGGTTGTTTAAAATCGTAATGTGATATTTAGAGAAATAAAAGGGATTTTAAAACAGGAAATGCAACCAAGAAAAGAACCAAAAATAGTGCAGGTAAAATTGGAATAGGAGGACCCAGGTGTTGTAGGTGAGTTGGAGAGGAGAGGGTAATCCTCCAAGGGATGTCCCAGGTTCAAATCTCCACCCTACCAAAAAGCTGAATTGGGTATCCAAAATCCAATTGATAATGTTGGTGCGGGTAGGGTCGAATGCGACTCTCGGGTAACTTTGACGGTGTAGAACCCCCTGTTCATGGTCTCTCAGACCAAGGCAGCTCCGAAAGGGTTTTTCGCTTTAAAAAAAATGGAATAGGAGGAAGAACCAGTGGTAGAACCTAAATTACAAAGAAAGTCTGGAGAGGAATATCTAGAGGAATATCCAGAGGTGAGGAGGAAGTTGAAGATGCAGAACCTAGAACTTCAATTTTAAGGAGATTAGATCGAGAGAGAAGACTTCCAGATAAGTATTGTCCTTTAAATTTTTATTTTACATTTAATTTATCATTTACTTATGAAGAACCCAAGATTGTAAAGGAGGTACTTTAGTCAAGTGAGAATAAGTCTTGGAAAAGGGCTATGGAAGAATAAATGGAGTCCTTGGATAAAAATAAGATATGGGACTTGGTGAAATTACCTCCTCATAGAAAACTTGTTGGTTGTAAGTGGTTATTCAAGAAGAAGTACAATGTAGAAGGAAAATTGGAGAAGTACAAGGTTCGCTTGGTAGCAAAAGGATTTTCTCAGGTTGAGGGAATTAACTTTGGTAATATTTTTTCTCCTATGGCTAAACTAACTTCAATCATATTTTTGTTGGATATTTTTGCTACTTTTGATTTTAAAATAGAACAGATGGATGTAAATATAGCTTTTCTACGTGGTGAACTTGATGAAAAAAAAAAAATATATATATATATATATATATATATATCACAACCAAAATGCTTTAAGGTAAAAGGTAAGGAGGACTTGGTATGCAAGCTAAAGAAGTCTCTTTATGGGTTGAAGCAGTCTCCAAGGATGTGGAACCAAAAATTTGACAGGTTTGTCTTGACACTTGGGCTTGGAAAAAGCAAAGCAGATCCATGTGTATATTTCAAAAAGGAAGGTGAAAATTGTGTTATCATTGTATTGTATGTGTATGACATGTTGTTAATTGATAACAATAAGGAGATGATAAAGTTACTCAAATATTAGTTATCTTCTAAATTTGACATGAAGGATTTGGGTGCTGCAAAATTTATTTTGGGTATAGAAATAATAAGGGATCATGCAAATAGAAAGTTATGGTTAAATCAAAGGAAATATGTTGATTTGATATTACATAAGTTTAGAATGCATGATTTTAAACCAGTATGTACTCTATATCTGATTGGTCAAAAGTTATCTACTGAACAATATCCCAAAATAGATGAGGAAATTGAATAAATGCACCATGTTCCTTATGCTAGTGTTGTGGGTATTTTGATGTATGTAATGGTATGTAATATGTAATGCAACATTGTGTAAATTATTCTTAGACTAAAATATAAAGTCTAAAGAATAATATTTGAATTAGAAAATAATTCTATTTTATGTAAAAATATTCCCACCCAATTTATAAATAAAATACGGGTGCTAGGAATATTTAATTTGTGGGAAAAAGTTATTTTCCCTTTTTTAGAAAATATTAAAAAGTAACCAATCACTTTTTAATATTTGATAGATGCCACTTGTCACACATCTCAAGATAAGATTGTGATAAGATTTGTCACACATCTCAAGATAATATTGTGATAAGATTAGGGTAATTTTAGGGTTGTAGTAGAAAAGCTTCTCTTTAAATAGGGGTGTTGTCTACTACATCTTGTTATATCATGTTGATGCATATTGTTTCATAACATTGAAGCATTCTCGTATTGTTGAATCCTTGAGTAATATAGTGAGCTTCATAGTGGATGTTTCCCTTCTTCATTTGAAGTAGGGTTTTACCACTTAATATTGGTGTTGTGGGTTTTCCTCTTTTGTGTGTGATTGATCTTGTGGAGCATTCTTCGATCTTGGGGAGACTTTGCTTGTCTCACAAGACCTGATATTGCACATGTAGTGGGATTAGTTAGCAGATATATGTCAAATCCAAGAAAGGAACATTCGACTACTGTGAAGAGGATCTTTAGATACTTGCATGGAACTACAGATTAATGTATCTATTATGGAGGAAATTTTGAAGGTAATAATATTGTAAATATACAAGGGTTTTTGGATGCTCACTGGGCTAGATATCTTGACAAGAGAATATCCACAAGTGCTTATGTGTTTAGGGTGTTTGGAGGGGCAGTAAGTTGGATGAGTAAAAAGCAATCAGTTGTTGTTTTATCCACTACATAAGTAGAGTACATTGTAGTAACTCGTGCTAGTAAAGAAGCAGTGTCTCTATAGAGGTTGTGTTCAAAATTTAGTCTTAAATAGAAGGCTATGAGAATTAATAGTGATAGTCAAAGTGCAATATTTTTTGCCAATAATTCTATTTTTCATGATCGATCAAAATATATTGATATCAAGTACAATTTTGTGAAAGAGATGGCTGAAGAGAACCAGGTGATATTGGATAAAGTTGATACAGAGAATAATATTGTTTATTCATTATCAAAGACTATACCTACTCAAAAAATTTCTTGGTGTAGAAGATCTATGGGCATGGTTGCCCTTGACAGTTGACAATGGCAGTTTTTGGCCCCTATGAAAAGTATTCAACAAGTGGGAGAATGTTGGAAATATGTTGAATATTTTCCATGTTATTCTAGTGGGGCTAACACTAAAAGGTACTGGACACTTTGTACCTATACTCATCGGGGTTCGGGGTCGGGTCGAGCCTCGAATAGGGGTTCGAGGGTGGTAGCCCTTTGAAAAGTAGAGGTTCAGGGGCGACAGACCCTGGTAAAAATTTTAGGGTTTTTAAGTTATTTTTAGACCCATATAGGCTTTTAGGGTTACTATATTTGAACCCATGATTTTTCACCCATGATATTGTAAAATTTGTGCATGTGCCTTTGTTATATATATCACACTTGCATTAGGGTTTGAAAAAATATAGAAGAAGAATATTATTGTATCGAATACGGTCAAGTTAATGCAAAAATAATATATTATTGTGCTAATTTTTTCTTGGTTGAGGGTTTCCATGATAAACATTGTGTAATGTGTGAATCTGCGATCTTCTTCTTTTGATTCTATTATTACTGCTTTTCTAATTTAGTTTATCGATGCTTTTTATTTCTCTTCAGTAACACATCTTTGAAACATCTTCCTACAAGCAACACCTCACAAACTTGATATTTTCTTTCGCATGCTCAAAAACTAATGAGAGCTTTGGTAGCACATATTGGACCAATAGGGTGGTTGATAAGATTGTATTGATTAAAATTGTGTATATATACAATGAATGTGTAAGTGGTTAGTTTAAATAATTAAGTATCAACCACCTATTTAGGTACAATTCTCAAATACCTAACTCTAAATATATCACGTGATGTAATAAATTCCAACATATGTATAACTTAGAAATCAGCCAGAGGAGCATCTGGAGGCCTTATGACTTTGTGGTATCCTCGAATAGTAGAAGGCACAAATATGATAGGGTTCTTAGTGTTTTATTTAAGGAAATAAACAACAACAAGTCGTGGATCCTTTCAAATATTTATGCCCCGACTTCAATTCAAGGGAGAGCTCTATTGTGGGAGTACTTAGGCAATCTAAGTGAAATCTTCCATAATGTCCCCTGGATTCTGGCTGGGGATTTTAACACTCCTCTTTACCCTTCAAACAAAATGGGTGGAAATGGACCACCTATCAGGAGCATGGATGAGTTCAATGACTTTGTGAACTCTAACATGTTGATGGATGTAAAACTTAGAGGAGCAAATTATACCTGGAGCAATCAGCGGATAGAGTGTCATCTCATTCAAGAAATGATTGATAGGTTTTTTCTATCAAATGAGGCTACAACTTTGTTCGGTGATTCTACCCTACAAGCCCTTCCTAAAATTGCCTCTAATCATAATCCCATTTTTTTGGAGATCCCTAACTCTTTGTCCTTCAAGAAACCTTTCATATTTCAATCTATGTGGATCAAACATTCTAGTTTCAGAGATAACTTAAGTCAGTGGTGGCAGCAGCCTGTCAGGGGTAGTGCAGCTTTTAAACTTGCTAGCAAATTAAAGTTTGTTAAGGAAAAGCTTCGAACTTGGAACAAAGAGGTCTTTGGGAACCTCTTTGAAAATAAAAAATAGGTTGTTGAAATTTTGAAGATAATTGATCAGAGGATCCAACATGGTGATGCTGATGAAACTACTAGGCAGGAGGAACGAACAAAACTAGCAGAGTTTCATAACATTTTGGCCTGTGAGGAAATATATTGGAGGCAAAAATCAAGGGCTCTTTGGTTGAAATATGGAGATTCAAATTCTAAGTTTTTTCACGTCACCATGCTTAGAAACAGAAGCAATAACAAGATAAAATTTTTAAAAAAAGCAGATGGTTCTATTACTCAAGACTTAACAGAAATCAGAAAGGAGGCAGTAACTTATTTCAATTCTATCCTTGGTCAAGAATCATAGTGTAATGAGGAGGCCAAAGATATTCTCTTGCAATCTATTCCTAGCATAATAAATGAGGATATAAACCTTAAGCTTCTAGCTTCCTTTTATGATGAGGAAATTAAGGAATCCTTGTTTAGCATGGAGCCAGGCAAAGCCTTGGGACCCGACGGCTTTCCCCCTCATTTCTATCAAGCTTTTTGGGACATCGTAAGTGAGGATGTAATTTTTGCTATCATATAATTCCAAGCAAGCAATCATATCCCAAAAGGTATCAACTCTACTTTTATTTCTCTAATTCCTAAGAAGCAAACCCCTGAATCTATGGCTGACTTTAGGCCAATCAGTCCGTGCAATGTTTCTTACAAGATCCTAACTAAAGCCATTGCAAATAGAATGAGCGATATTCTGCCCTGTATCATATATCCATGTCAGGGAAGCTCTGTCTAGGGCAGGTCAATCTTAAATGGAGTTATCACAGTTCATGAAGCTCTGCACTCTGCTCATAAGACTAACAGGTCTATTTTTACCCTCAAGCTTGATATGAACAAAGCATTTGATAGGCTAAACTGGGACTTTCTAATTGTTGTCCTCCTTAAGTTTGGTTTTCACCACCAATGGGTTAATTTGATCAAAGAATGTATTTCTAAAGCATGGTTCTCGATTCTAGTTAATGTAACAACTATTGGTTACTTTCAAAGTCATGGAGGAATTTAGTAGGGGGACCCTATCAGCCCCATGTTATTCATCATTGTGGCAGAAGCTTTAGGCAAAACCATAAAAAATTCTTGTAGTTCAAGGCTAATATCGAGAATCAAGGCAACATCTCTCACTAGGGTTGTTTCTCACCAATAATTTGTTGATGATACCCTTATATTGACTAAGGCATCAGTGGTTGAGGCCAAAATAATTAAATACATCCTACAACTCTACGAGGATGTTGCTAGTTAGAAAGTTAATTTCAGTAAAAGCAAGTTATATTTCTTGAACACCCACATTCAGAGGCAAGGAAGGATTGCAAAAATTTTAGGGTGTGATATAGCAAACCTCCCCACTTCGTATCTTGGTCTCCCTCTTTTCATTGGTTCTCCGAGAGATTCAATGTGGGACAGGGTTATTGAAAGAATTCAAAAAAAACTTGCTGGATGGAAATGTCATCTTCTATCTCAAGCAAGAAAGTTGACCCTCACTAAGGCCTCTCTTCAGAGCATCCCAATCTATTTCTTCTCCATTTTCAAAGTCCCTGTGAAGGTTTTCTAGAAAATTGAAAAACTCTAAAAAGAATTTTTATAGACTGGATCAGAGGAGAAAAAAAGGATACACCTCGTAGGATGGACCAAAGTGTGCAGACCCAGGGAAAATGGGGGCTTAGGTCTGAGGATAATTGCTCATATAAATTTAGCTTTACTAGCTAAGCAGGTGTGGCATCTCATTTCTGGTGAATAAAATGAATGGACAACTATCATCAAATGAAAGTATCCTCAAAATATGGAATTTCTAAGTGACTCAGTTCCAATCAGAGGTTTTGCTTTTTGGAAATCAATTCTTAATTGTAAGGAAATCATCAAAAAAGGTTTAAGATGGGTTTTAGGCAATGGTGAGAGGATAAATTATTGGAATGATAGGTGGGCTAAGGATGAACCACTAACGCAATATCCTAACTTAGCCCAAATTAGAGATATCACAGAAGAACTCATTGGCAAAAAAGTCTCCGATTATATGGTTGAGGACAGAGGTAGAATGAAGTGGAAACAAATAATAATTCATGGATTTCAATCCGAATCAAATGATCTTTGTAACATTCTCGGGTAACATTTTATCCCCATGAGATCCAAGGAAGATCAAGTGACCTGGGCTCCTACGAAAAATGGGCAGTTCACTATTAAATCAGCTTACAAGCTTCTGCTTAATGATGAGGATTTTGTCCTCCAAAAGGACTTAGTTTGGATAAAAAATTTAATTCCAAAAATTACAGTCTTTTCATGGCTAGTTATCCAAGGAAGAATTCTAACCATTGATAATATGATGCGTAAAGGTATTTGTATCACTAATCATTGTTATCTGTGCAAGGCTAATTGGGAGACCATTTATCACATTTTCCTTGAGTACCCTTTTTCCTTGACTATCCTAAGTGGGGTTTTTTAGGCCTTCAATATTTCATGGGTTAAACCAGCCACCGTACTTGATTTGTTCATCCAGTGGCCTTGCCCCTTTTCAATCCAAAGACTTAGATACATGTGGAAAATTTGTCTCAATCACTATCTTTGGTAGGTGTGGTTAGAAAGGAACCATAGAGTCTTTAATGATTCTATCCATGATCATCAAACTATCATTGCTAGGATCCTATCCTTTTCCAGCAAGAATGTGAACCTTATCCCTTTTGATAATTGTAAACCTCATCTGCAGGAGACCACGATTGCTCAATATTTAAGCTTAACCTTGTTAGATGAGTCCGTGCCTAGGGTAGTCAACCCCAGAGCCAATGTTAAGTGGTCTCCACCTCCTACGGGTTGGTTTAAGCTTAATTTTGATGGAGTAGCTAAGGAAAATCCTGGCAAAGCAGGCACTGGTGGCATTGTGCGAGATCATAATGGGAATATGATGCTTGTGTTTCTAAATATTTGGGAACAAGGATGAACAATGAAGCTAAAGCTAGAGCTATGTGGAGAGGCCTTCAAATGACTCAAGATTTATAAGGCAATTTGATCGTATAAGGAGACTCTATGCATGTTATAAATCTCCTCAATAATTGGAAAACACCTTCTTGGAGGATTAAAACAATTGTTGAAGAGTCTAG
Source organism: Wollemia nobilis (assembly GCA_028583015.1). NCBI lineage: Eukaryota > Viridiplantae > Streptophyta > Pinopsida > Araucariales > Araucariaceae > Wollemia > Wollemia nobilis. Next base: position 9,435,463 of record JAQPPZ010002877.1, on the reverse strand, counting down.
GATCCTTTTCCAGGGAAGACAGGACAGAAAAGCCCAACATGTCTTTCGGGAAGCTAACAAAATTGTTGATAAGCTGGCCAATTTGGGTGTCAATGGTGACAGACTTTTCAAATGGGAACACGGTGTCCCCTGTGAAGTAGAGGAGCATATTCAACAAGAATGCCAAGAATTATAGTCAAATTTACCAATAAGTAAGACACTATAAGTTCGAAGGCTAGGAGTATTCCTGTCTCTTTTTTGAATTGGGCTCACAATAAAAATTATCTGAGTTGTCAGTCTTCATGGATGCTGCTTGGAAATACCACAAAGACTAATGGGGACAGTCACATGTCAGATAACATGGCTCCTATTCATCTTAGTAATTTGAGGTTGGTTGATAATCACAGGGAAGGAAAGAAACGGCAATATAAGACTTCGAACCAAAGCCACGTGGACCACTAGATAGCCACCGCCATAAATCTAGCCAGCAGGTTCACTTCTCCAAGGCTGATTGGCCAAGATAGGATGTGGTACCAAAGCATGTCATATACGGAAGAAAGCAATTACCAAATAATTATTAAGAGTAATTGTCAATATAGAGCTTGTGGGAGTTTTTTCAGTACTCTGCTATGTGTGTCTGCAGCTTTTTGTTTCTCCATTGTCTCAAGGAAGGGATCCGTATCTATTTATTTTTTGTAATTATGATGCATGTGTGTTTTCTCGGGGTATACCCAAAATGTTGTATGGGAAGTTTCTTTTTGATAACAGGCTATGTGCCTTATCGGATGTAATGGCTTTGGCGGCATGTAGATTTTACATATATAGGATCCTTAGTAAGGATATGTTCATCAACAACCTTGGGCTGATTTTTGTAAAAGGTTTTGGTTCAACCTGTAAAACCCGGTATTAATGCTATAGTATCTTATCTACCAAAAAAAAAAACTTAGAAATTTTTGTGTCATGTATATAGAATCATTATTGACCAATCATTATCCTCTCACCAAGATTTATGTTGATATATTCATGGGAGCAACATTAGAATAGTGTAACAATATAAATTATGGATCTATTAAATATCTTATACTTTTCCTAGACATATTCACTAAAACATAAAACAATTTTGGAACATAGTGTTGATGTTTTTAGACATCCTCAAATTAGTAGAGTTTTATTCAAGAGAATTAAAGAGCAAAATTTTCACTAATGGTTACATAAAAAATTTCATTATAATCAAGCAAGGAAGAATATTTTTTTACTTTTTATGAAGAGAGAGAAAAGCCTTAGTAGTATGGATAGATATGGACTAGACAATCCAACACTTTTGAGCATTACTCAACTCATCTATATTCTACCAGAAAGGATATGGAAGAATATCCTCCTTTTCTAGATTTTAAGTTGACCATTAATCAACAACTAGGATGAGACAAATCCATGCTTAGTGTAGACCGAGGCAAATATCTAGAGCCAGTCATAGGAACCAAAACTTATATTATCGAAATTAGTATCACTAACATTATATTTTCTAAACATATTTATGTATTGAAATAAAAAAAAATCAAATACTATAATCTTGATTAAGAAATATCAATAATAATTAGATCAAACAATAATAGGTAACGACATAATCTTCCTTTGTGACTAAATTCCTATTTATTCTTAATCAACTCAAGCAAGTAATAACTATACATAAAATGAGCCCCTCAAATCGATGAAAATAAACCTCAACATAAGTAGGTCAAGGATAATCATTTTTATTTTAGCATGTTATTCCTAATAACTATCAATATTTTTGAAAATAACTAATGGTTTTGAGGCCATATTTATGCATTTTAAACATACATACATGTATGTGTGCATGTTTTTAAAATAGATGAAGCAAGGGTAACTCTCAAAGGTCATATTATAAGGAACTTACATTTGTGAGGATTCCTTGCTAAATTAAGATGACCATTTAGCTAAAAAGAAACTTATCAAAGAAATATATTTGAGACTCAAAATCTACAATTGTAATATACACATTGATAGTACTATTGATTAAATTATCAACTACATTGAGTGCACTTATCCTTCTAATGTAAAAATATCCCTTGAGTATAACAATAAACCTAATGTTATAACCAAGGACCAAATAAAATACCTAAAATATCCTATTAAGAATGACATCTAAAGATAAGTCAAGTGCATGGATGATAAGTTCTAAATTAATAAGAAACAAAAGAAAAGTCCTATTAGAATGACATGAACTTCTAATTATGTCCCAAGTAATCAAGATTTTATTAACAATCGAATACCTAATCATAATCAATGTTAAAGTGAACAATCTAAAAATGTGTATTAAGTCATAAAGGTCAAGATTATATATCTTTTATGAACTAATATAGCTAAAGTGAACAAATGATTTAAATTACTTTTTGAGAAGTTCAAAGAGTTGGCCAATACTTTATACCATATTCCTTGGCTTGCACATATTAATAATTTTCCATACATATGGATCTCATGATTCTTATTTAAATAGATCTCCCACCTCCATCCAATCTAAGGCTAAACATTGACCGCTCTAGATTCTTTAAAGGTACCTAGAAAATACTTTGCATTAAATATTGTGGAGTTGTATAAATGGACCTCTAGAGAGCTAGTCTTAGACTTTCCTTTGAGGCAAATGCTTAGTGCACAACACTTATATTGCAATGACAACCATTCACTTTTAACTAAATTCAAAATTTAAAGTAAGAACATAAAAATATTCATATTTGATGAAGGCATTTCAACTCATATAACATATTTTCTTTTTATAAAGAACTAGATTGTACTTGAGCAAGACTCCAAAAACCCAAGCAAATATGCATGTGATAAGAAAATAAATTTGTTTCTAGATGTATTTGGTTGTATTTCACATGTGGACCTCAAATTTTCTAAATAAAGGCCTTAATATCTCAATGGGAAACATCATTTAATATTATTTTGGCCTCTTATGGACATAAATAATAAAAGTCATATATAATGCTTGTCAAATGGGGTAGCTACCACATGAGAATAGTGTTGTTACAACTAGAGGTCAAACTTTATCCATTTCAAAAGGATAATAATATTTTTTAATTTAATACTAATCTAATTTATGAAACACCACTAGGAATAACCCAAACTAGGGATAACATTGACAATATTTGTCTTCTTGTGTGGTCCTAAATCTAGAATTTACAGTCCACCAAAGAATACCTTATCCATTTCAACTCTTCAAACTTGAAAATTTATTTGTTGTTCATGTCTCAATCATGAACATCTTGAGAAAAAAAAAATTACTTCATTCTTTTTTAAACAACATTGCAATACTTGATTAGAAATTGTAGCTAAGCTCCCTTAGCATAGTTTATTTTTAGAATTCACCTAGGTATATTTTAATTAAAACAAGCTCGGGCTAGAAGGGATTCGAACCCTTGACTTCAAGGTCTAGAGGTATTGAGCTACCAAAACCATACACTTTGATCCATTGAGCTACCAACCCTAATATATCTAGAGGTATTGACCTACCCACCTTAGGAGGTCTAGAGGTATGTACTAGATATATAATATATATATATATATATATATATTTATATATTTGTGGTGGGGTGTATAGATATATACACGCATATTTTTGAGCTACCAACCACTAGGAGGGATATAAATATGTACTTGATATATATATATATAGAGAGAGAGAGAGAGAGAGAACATAACGAACAATTACTTCAAAAGAGAGGAAAGTGAGAGATCAAATGTTTTGTTGATCCACCAGTAATGTGATATTACTAAATAGTAGGTGGACTTTGTCCCTATTGGGATTGTAGTTCAATTGGTTAAAGTATCACTTTGTCAAGATGGAAGTTGTGGGTTCGATCCCCTTCAATATTGGTCCAATGAGTTGATCAATGTTTTACTTGATTTCTAGAGAATAAAAAAAAAAAAAAGTAAATTTGGGTTGACTAAGATGGAAACACTGGAGATATAGTAAATTTATTAGAAATTTAAGAGATTTATCCATATTTATAGAATCCACCAAGTATAGAATTCATTGGTGAATTTTGTCACCATTGCAATAAGAACATCTGATTATTATTCTGGATCAGAATGAAATTCTAATCGTGATTCTGTCGTGATTCGGCTCAATCTTTGTAGTAAAAGATTGGGCCGAGTTCGATTCAATTAGGAGAACAGACGAATTAAAGTCACTGGATTATAAGGTATCAATCGTATCAAATACAAATGTGATCTCTTTCCATACTTCACAAGCAGCAGCTAGTTCAGGACTCCATTTAGCTGCTTCACGGATAATCTCATTACCTTCACGAGCAAGATCGCGTCCTTCATTACGAGCTTGTACACAAGCTTCTAAAGCGACCCGATTAGCTACTGCACCAGGTGCATTTCCCCAAGGGTGCCCCAAAGTTCCCCCACCAAACTGTAATACAGAATCATCCCCAAAGATCTCGGTCAGAGCAGGCATATGCCAAACGTGAATACCCCCTGAAGCTACAGGCAAAACACCTGGCATAGATACCCAATCTTGAGTAAAATAAATACCACGACTTCGGTCTTTTTCAATAAAATCATCACGTAGTAGATCAACAAAACCTAAAGTGACTTCTCGTTCACCTTCAAGTTTACCTACTACAGTACCAGCGTGAATATGATCTCCGCCAGACATACGCAATGCTTTAGCCAGCACACGAAAGTGCATACCATGAATTTTTTGTCTGTCAATAACTGCATGCATTGCGCGGTGAATATGAAGAAGTAGGCCATGGTCTCGGCAATAATGAGCCAACGAAGTATTTGCCGTAAAACCTCCCGTCAGATAGTCATGCATGACTATGGGAACTCCCAATTCATAGGCGAAATTTGCTCTTTTCATCATTTCTTCACATGTACCTGCAGTAGCATTCAAGTAATGCCCCTTAATTTCACCCGTCTCCGCCTGAGCTTTATAAAGTGCTTCTGCACAAAAGACAAAACGATCTCTCCAGCGCATGAATGGTTGGGAATTCACGTTCTCATCATCCTTGGTAAAATCAAGTCCACCGCGGAGACATTCGTAAACTGCTCTACCATAATTCTTGGCAGATAGACCCAATTTTGGTTTGATAGTACACCCCAACAAGGGACGGCCATATTTGTTTAATTTATCTCTTTCAACTTGAATACCATGGGGTGGACCTTGGAAAGTTTTGGAATAAGCAGGAGGAATTCGTAGATCTTCCAGACGTAGAGCCCGTAGGGCTTTGAATCCAAATACATTACCTACAATGGAAGTGAACAGGTTGGTAACAGAACCTTCTTCAAAAAGGTCTAAGGGGTAAGCTACATAGGCAATAAATTGAGTTTCCTCTCCAGGAACAGGCTCGATGTCATAGCATCGCCCCTTGTAACGATCAAGACTGGTAAGTCCATCGGTCCAAACAGTTGTCCATGTACCGGTGGAAGATTCAGCCGCTACTGCTGCTCCTGCTTCCTCGGGGGGCACTCCGGGTTGAGGAGTGACTCGGAATGCTGCCAAGATATCAGTATCTTTGGTCTGATATTCCGGAGTATAATAAGTTAATCTATAATCTTTAACACCAGCTTTAAATCCAACACCTGTTTTAGTTTCTGTTTTTGGTGACATAAAAAGTCCCTCCCTATGATTTATTGATTAATCACTCTTACAACGACGAGGTCTGCTCGACATGGGTCGAACGTGAAGAATCGATTTTTCATCAATCTCCTACAAAGCACTCAAGTTGTCCATTTTTGGACAATAAAACTTTCGGATACACTAATATTGTATCTGTTCTGTATGTATGATGCAACCCAAAATTTGGATTTTGTTTGTCAATTGACTCAAGGACCTTTCAGTTGTTAAACTAGCTCATGAATTTCATGAACCGAATCGACTTTTTACCATAATATATGTATATGCGAATTAATTGTATATGTGATACGTATATTCTGAGACGAAATAAAAAAAAAAAGAATACGCGTATGAAAAGAAAACAACCAATGACAGAAAGGTGATGAATAGGATTCAAGTTCCACATTTCACAGAGGATCTAAACACAGAGTGAAATATTTCTAGTTATGGACAAACCGAGGGCTTCCTCATAATCCTTATGAGTCTACTTCATATTCTAAATATGAAATGTATTAGTTATTGGGCGAAATAGCCCCAATAGCCTCTAATCGTGTTCTAGCTCTTTTGAGAGCTACATCAGCCTCAATTGCTTGTCTCTTGCCTTGAGCTCGAGCTAGATCAGCTTTAGCTATACGAAAGCTTTCCTGAGCCTCTTGAAGATCGATGTCAATACCTCTTTCTGCATTATTTACCAATACAGTAATTTGATTATTGTCTATCTTGGCAAACCCACCCAACAAAGCCATAGTTGACCACTGCGCATTAAGACGTATTTTCATTACCCCTATATCCAAAGCCGTAACAAGTGAAGCATGATTGGGTAATACACCAATCTGACCACTATTGGTAGATAGGATAATTTCTTGAACTTCTGAATCCCAAACAACTCGATTAGGAGTCAGTACACGAAGATTGAGGGTCATTTGAAAAATTAACTTTCCACTTTCAAGTTCATAGCCTTCGCGGTAGCTTCATCAATGTTACCCACCAAATAAAAAGACTGTTCGGGGAGACCGTCTAATTCTCCGGAAAGAATCATTTGAAAACCTCTAATTGTTTCTGTGAGACTAACATATTTACCCGGGGAACCAGTGAATACCTCTGCTACGAAAAAGGGTTGTGACAAGAAACGTTCAATTTTTCTTGCTCTTGCTACTGTTAAACGATCTTCTTCTGATAATTCGTCCAGTCCAAGAATAGCTATAATGTCTTGAAGTTCCTTATAACGTTGCAAAGTTTGTTTAACTCCTTGCGCAGTTTCATAATGTTCTTCGCCAACGATCGAAGGTTGGAGCATAGTTGATGTTGAATCTAAAGGATCCACCGCTGGATAGATACCCTTGGCAGCTAATCCTCTTGATAGCACGGTAGTAGCATCTAAATGTGCAAATGTTGTAGCAGGAGCAGGATCAGTCAAGTCGTCCGCAGGTACATAAACTGCTTGAATGGAGGTTATAGATCCCTCTTTGGTAGAAGTGATTCTCTCTTGCAAACAACCCATTTCCGTACCAAGAGTCGGCTGATAACCCACAGCAGAAGGCATTCTTCCTAATAAGGCGGATACCTCTGATCCTGCTTGGACAAAGCGGAAGATATTGTCAATAAATAATAGTACATCTTGCTTATTGACATCTCGGAAATATTCCGCCATGGTTAAAGCAGTTAACCCGACTCTCATACGAGCTCCTGGTGGTTCATTCATCTGACCATAGACCAGAGCTACTTTGGATTCTGAGATATTTTGTTCCTGAATGACTCCCGATTCTTTCATTTCCATATAAAGATCATTTCCTTCACGGGTACGTTCTCCTACCCCGCTAAATACAGATACACCCCCATGAGCCTTAGCAATGTTGTTGATTAACTCCATAATGAGTACTGTTTTACCCACTCCAGCTCCCCCGAATAATCCTATTTTTCCCCCACGGCGATAAGGAGCTAAAAGATCCACTACTTTAATGCCTGTTTCAAAAATTGAAAATTTGGTATCCAACTGTGTAAAGGCAGGAGCAGCTCTATGAATAGGGGATTTTGCGCGAGCATCTACAGGACCTAAATCATCGACAGGTTCTCCAAGAACATTAAAAATTCGTCCGAGAGTAGCTCCACCGACTGGAACACTCAGAGGAGCTCCTGTATCAAACACTTTCATTCCTCTCATCAAACCATCTGTAGCACTCATAGCTACAGCTCTAACCTTATTATTTCCTAATAATTGTTGTACCTCACAAGTAACTTGAATCAGCTGACCAGTTGTATTTTTATCCTTAACTATCAAAGAATTGTAAATATAGGGCATTTCATCTGGAGGAAAAGATACATCCAGTACTGGGCCAATGATTTGAGAAATACGCCCTGCATTCCTTTCTGCTATTTCTACAAGTTTGGCAATCTCAGCATCATCAAAAGGATCGATTTTCATAAAAAAAAATAGAAAAAAAAAGGATTGATTCGAATTGTTTGCTAATATTATCAAACAAAAAAAGTGTTTGTGTATCGAGTTGATGAGTCAATAATGACTGATAGTTATCACTTTGATTTACTTAGTAATATATTTTAAAGTTCAACTTCGGTAATGATCTGTAAATGGATTCATTATTTCCATGAATAAAAATTTAAATCAAAATAAAAAAATGTAGAAAAACTTATAAGATGCCATCGAAGAGTCAATGGCATCTTATAAGTTTTACCTACTATTGGATTTGAACCAATGACTCTCGCCGTATGAAAGCGACACTCTAACCACTGAGTTAAGTGGGTCATTTATCATCATAGATAGAGTTGGGCTTATAAACGATTTTAAATGGAATTCCACATATAGACAATATGCCCCTAACTAAATAATATCAGATAATATTAGATCATGAAAAATATACCTTGACAGAAAGTGATACATTTGATTAGTATAATATATCATCAAGACTGTCAAGGGCTATAGCTCAGCAAGGTAGAGCACCTCGTTTACACGTGCGCCAATGATTTTCAAGAGAGTTTATCGATTCGTCCGATCCAGAAAATAGATCTTATGTTAAATAGTCTTACTCTATGAATTGAGAGAACAATAGCATGACAAAGATTAAATTCGATCTGATTCGAATTCTAGATCTAGTTGATATGGTCAATCTCAGGGCTATTCAATGCCAGACATAATGAGTATAATATGGGGACCTCAAAATCAATTCTTTTCGCTCTATGAACTTTGAGGTGTATGAAGTCTCATATTATTTAACTTTTGAAGCGATGGAGACTCTATTTGAATTTGAGTCGATCTATGTCTGAGCAAGGCAGACCTACGTCAAGGGAACCTTTTGAATCACTTTGGGATTGCTTCTGAAAAAAAAAGGCACTTGGAGCACACGGAGCCATCTTATTATCTTCCTAGAAAGAGGAGAATGGCAGACTAACTGATCAATCCATCAGTTAATGACAGAGCCCAATGCAATAAAAATGCATGTTGGGTTCTTAGAACAGATCAAATAATTTTGATAATAAGAACTTTGATCTGTTTTACCGAGAAGGTCTACGGTTCGAGCCCGTATAGCCCTATATGTTCCACTAAGTTTTGGTACTCTTATATTCCCTTTTTTTTCATATTGTCCTTCTGACCCAGTCCTAACCCGAAAGGCTCTTTCAGATTGTATCCACTCTTCTCTTCTACTTATGAAAATCAATAGGAACATGGGAACAGGGCAAATCATTAATTCTCATTGATCGAAATTGATTTGATATTAGATGATTGGATCTGTCAATTTGTTGATTAATATAATTAATTTTGTTCATTTAATAAAAAATAGATTGATCCCATCTACCGACGGAATTACTCCGTAATTCATTGCTCTAGCAAATGATAAAACCACATTGTTTTCACTTAGGCCTTAACAAACGAATTGTTGTTAGTTACAAATGAACTGTTGTTTAGCATTTATTTCGTTCCACACAATGTGCAATTCGGTCGGATATATTGTTTTCTTATCAGCTTCTCTTTAAAAAGTTCAAGAGTTCTGTTGAAGAAGTACCATCTGTTTCACGTAATCCGTACACCCAGTCATTCCTAATTACTGGATAAATCAGACATGGGGCTTTTAGCCCCAAACACATTATTTTGGGGTCGACAAAGTCGAAGAATACTCTTCGTTCAATTGATGAGAATCCTGTATCTCTTGACTTGTCTTCTCCTCTTCGGAGGTTTGCAAAACAAAAAGGGGTTCATAAATATCTTGGATCTTTATCAATTATTGATTCTATCAATATGTGCATAAAGTAAATTTTAAATTTAACCTACTTTTATCCACTTTTAATCTATACTAGAGAAGTTATTCATATCTTTTATATAAATATTTTAAATACCCAGTCAGAAAGGACAATTCTCTGGAGATGTTGATCCTAGCTAAACACGAACCGAAGGTTCATTCTCTTTCTTCCTCTAAAATAAGAGCATGTTCTTTAGTATGTATTTTGATTGGGAAAATACATATAAGCACTCTTTCGCCAATTGCGTGCTGTTCTGGTAGCATACCAAAAACATAAAAGTTAGCTTAGTTGGTAGAGCTTCACTCTTGCAAAAAAAATCTATTTTAATTCCCTCCAACAATACTAGATCAAAATAATACAAAAGCAGTTATTAGCCAGCATCCATGGCTGAATAGTCATTGCACCCAATCCATAATTACAAAGTCTCTAAAAAAAGCTAGAACATGATTAGGGGATCTTGGTGATATTTCACCCAATCTATTGGAATAAAGGTAGTAAGTACTCTATGGTCAAATCCTTTTGCAATCACTACCTATGCTTTTGTTTATTTTCGAAAGTTAATCCTTGTATTCTAAAAATGTGCTAGGATATGTTCTTATTGTGATATTTCTAACAAGCTAACTTGGACTTTTCATACGGATGTAGTTTCTCTAGTAGACTCCTCTACTGCATTCCCTAATGTGTTAGTACCCTCTTCTAAAATTTGTAAATCGATGACAAAATATCTAAGTGGCGGATCAGTTTTGGATTAGAGTGACATACAAGAAAGATCCTAGAAGTTGAGGAATAAGACCACATGTTTCTACCCACCCAATGAAGTGCATCTATCCAACTGTAGAAGTAGCAAGAAACGGGCACCAACCACTCTAGCACCAATGGAAAAAATCATATAGAGATATATATATTTGGTTTCCTATGCCTTAAAACTAGCTTAGGTTGAAGAAATATATTTTCTTAAAAATCATCAACTCCAAAAATAGATTTCATATTACAATAATGGAAACAAACCATTTACTTATATTCTAATGATTAGTTAATGTGTCCAAGCTATCTTGCCCAACGTGTATCCATCCAAGACAAAACTATAACTATCTTTCAAAATTCATTTTTCTTTAAATGCTCATTATGAACCTCAAGTAATATGATAATTCCCAAGGTTTCCTTGTTGAGAATCTTGTACAATCTCAATGTGGTTGCACATGAACAAATACTTGATATCTAGAAACTTTTTCCATCAAGGACCAAAATAAACAATGACACAAAACTATCATTCATGTGCGTTTCATTTGCAAAATAGAATCTCTTCAATAGTGTCTAAATAGGTTTTCCCATCAAGAATATATCTTTAATGCAGTAAAATATGTGAATATACTGATGTCGTGCTACTATTTTTATACCTTGCTTACTGTGGAGCTGATGCATTGGCACATCAGATTATATTTGTCCAATTGGACATCCAAATACCAATGGAATGTCATTTTAAGGACTCCATCCCATCAGTCCTCCAGTATCAGTTATTGCACCCAAGTTGGGGTATCAGGATATTAGGCAAACTTCAAAACATTTTGTATCAAGACTTTTGAAGTGCAAGACATTAGACTATTATTTCATCATCTAATCCACTTGAAACATCATGGATGCATGCAGTCTTCCTCAAGATGAGATTTGTTGCTCAAAGAATCAGGAAATCTCCATGTAAAGAAGCAAATACATTCAACCAATATTTTCATGTATCTTTGTTGCCAGAAGAATATGAATCCTAAATTTGTTACACAAGGTTGCAAACTTGTTATGGAAGCTTATGCAAGGAGCACTGGAGAAGAAGCAACTTGGAACTTGTTATACACCTAATAATTTGGATGTTAATGTACATTTAGATTTGGTTGTAAACCAAATTGACTTCTAGCCTAAATCCAAGCAAGTGTTTTAGCCCAACTTGGAAAGAACCTTCTTGCTTTTTGTTATATAAAAACAATGAAGATATTTGGATAGATAGACCCCCAAAATTCACTATGTTGTCTTGTTGCAGATTTCAGTGTTTATAAAGTTATACCTTTCATGTAGAATGTTTGTTTCATGCATTTGATTATGGCATTGTAGGCTAGAATCTCAAATTAGTTTGATCCTTTACAACTTGGAAGGATTGCAAAGTCCTAAATCGCATCAAAGCAACCATGGACCTAGTTCCAAGTTGCTTCTTCTCCAGTGCTCCTTGCTACATATCTCTACCATGCCTTTCATAAATATCTATCCACATCTTGGCATTCTAGTTGCATTTATATTGCTACGTACCTTGCTTTTGAGGAAGAACAAATAAAATATGAGTGGCAACTTGAAAATGAAATATGTTGGGAACAATTATGCCAAAGAATCTAGGTTGTGCATTCTACACTTCATCATATGTCCAATAAGAAAGAAAAGAAGACACTAGGGAACATAAAATATGGGGGTTTGAACCAATAAAATCTCAAGTTAGATATTTTCTTAGTTTTTCTTGATATCTATGACGATGAACATTCTTCTCATGCACCTTCTGTTGGAGGTTCCACGGTTGTGTCTTATGGTTTTATTGCTAATTTTGAATCTGAAAGATAAATTTATGATATGTTCCATGGAATTCTTTTTGGCATGACTTGTGTAATCTCATGAGTAAACTTTGACACCAAGCATTGTAATCCTATATAGAACTTAATAAAATTTTGCTTTTAATCCATTTCTTAACTTATTTATATTTTTGTCTATAACTTGAAAGAAAGAATAATAATGTGTTTTTTAACTTCATTATTTCACTTGATTTTCCTCATTGCCAAGGGCTTTTGGGACTTGTATCTCATAAACCATACTTGTTTCCAAGTTTCATGCAACTTAGCAATTACGTAATGCAAAATTCTTGCTTCTCAAATCAAGTGTTATTTAACATTAGACTAACGGGACATGTCACCATGCCACCCACTTATTTCATTAAAATAATTATATAATTTGATTGGATATATTAATAATAATTTTTTTTTAATTAGTAATTACAACCAAAATATATAATTTTAAAAATATCAAAACATTTATGGGTTGAAGTCCAACTAGTGAGAATGTTTGGCTCACAAAAAGCCCCAAGGTTCAATTTCCATGGGTTTCTTGATAATATGGTTTGATCTAATGTGTAACAATCTAAGCCTAACTCACTTGGTTGTCCATCCTAGTCTTGCTCACTGGATTCATAAAGTGAAAATTTTGGTAAGGAACATGATAGGACTCGGCTCAAGAAAAAAAATTTGAGGTAAAATATTAAATGATCACCCAACGTTTTATTAGTATGAGGTAGAGCCAGCCTACTTTTGAGAATGCTAACCACTGCAGATGATCTCCCAAGTGGATGAGATTGGCCAAACCTATAGATGGTATCATTTTGTGAACCTATTTTCTCCTTCACAAAAGTTCAATTTTACGACTGAGGTTATCTTCTAAGACCCATAACACCTAGAGGGTGGACGCATACTCTCCCCATCCCTTAGCATGGAGGACTTAGGTTCCATTTGGCCTAATTTAGGTTTTGAATTGTTGAAACATGCAAGGGGTTGGTGTATATATGCCTTGTGCCTAGTTGAGGATCCTAATTTCTTGGAGTCAACTAGAACCCACCATTATCCTGGCTTGGAACCTGGTATCACTTATCAAAGCACGATTAACGATGAGTCATCCCATACCAACTCATCGTTGAGTACTTTAGCATCGATTTCATGTTAGATATCTCCTAATCGTACAATGAGCAAAGGACCCATCATCGTACTACTCATTCAGCAACCTAGAGGCAACGTCCAATACCATCCCTCGTTACCTTTCTATCTTGACCTTACTCATCAAGAGTATAGCTGCTCCTTAATCATAGTGGTCACCTCCCTCGTAATCACTGGTAATGGATGTTAGTGATTTTACCATCCTCCCCGATGGATATTCTATCATCCTTCTCGATGGATTTAAGTAAAACAATAGCTTTCTAAAAATGGAAGAAAATATATAGCTTACTAAAGATATATTTTTAAGTTTCAAAGGTCACATCAATATTTAATTTATACCCAACTTAAATTTAACTTTTAAATAAATCAATCAAATGAAATACATTTGCTCTCATCAATATTTAAATTATACAAACTAAAAATCAACTTTATAAATAAATAAATAAATTGAATGAAAAACAAACTTATAATCAACTTTAAAATGAAATAATTGGGCTTTCATAAGGATAATAATCATTGAATCATAATAAAAACAAATATACTATCACGCTCGATAAAATATATTACTTTTCATACCCAACAAAATGCATATTTCGAAACATGGGCAACCATGACAAAAGAATAATTTATTACATTTATAAGGCAAGTACCATTCTAAGCAAATTTTTAAAGTAAAGTTCTTGTACCACATTCTATAAAGAATTTAATATATACAATTTCATCCTTCTATATAGCTTTCCTACTAGTGGAACTCTACTAATAAATGGAAGTAATAGTTTATATATGTATTTTGACATTAAGGTTTTTTAAAAGTAGTATTGTTGGCCAAACTTAGTGTGATTTACAAATTTTATCAAAGGTGATAAAAACATCACATTTTTAGTTTACTAGCAAGCTAAAAGTTGTCCCACGCAACTCTATAAAAAGGAAATGGATCCAATGGTGTTCTTGACACAACGAGAGATTTTGTTGCCATGTGTAAGTCCCATCTACGAAGTAGAACAAAGGACGGTTTACACTATTCAACACAATACATATGATGGCGATTAAATCAGGTTAAATTCTATAAAACAATCACAAAAAGCTCAAAATGAATGAATTAATTTAGCTGAGTCAATGCCCAGGAGGATGTATCAAGTGGTTCTCCGAAAGCAAGGTTCCATCTCCCGTCACTATAGATGTCTAAATAAGTGCAGAAAATAAAAAATGCAGAAAATTTAAAAAAAAAAAGCTAACTACTATCCTTAGCGCACGGATGCCAATAAATTCCCAAATAAGAGACCTCATGCCAATAAATTCCCAAATAAGAGACCTCCCATCGGCCAGCTTTCGAAAACATATTAAACCTCGTATACTCAAAATTTGGTGGATGTAACAACCAAGAGATCAATCTCGAAAAGGTCTCAGAAATCTAGAAAGGCTTAACAATTAAAACGTTACTCAAAGGAAAATTGCCATTTTGTCTTTCGGATTAAATACTAATACAAACAACACGAGCTGGAGCCATTAATGTGTTTGAAAACTATGTACTGATGTTTTAGAGTAAATTATTTTATCCCCATAGAGAACATTTCATAATAATATACTTCAAGACATACAAACAATTTTATATACTAAAGTTATATTTGCTATAATTTTGATGAGCAATATATATAAACACATTCCATCGGTCCCAATGACAATTAACAACAGATATAATAGAAATCATAACGCATCACCATTTCAGATTAATTCCACGGATGTCACAAACCATTTGCCTTCAAGTACAAGTTTCAGAACCTTAATAATTTAAGCACTCAACCTTTAAGCTTCTATCTACAAAATCCCATATGATATAAAGGCCACCGTAAAAACTTCCTAATGCTCCAAAATACAAGTATGCATTACACCTGTACTGAGGTCTATCGATCGGTCTGCATAATGATGCCATAGCAAACACTGATCGAAGTTGTTTAACATCCGCAAGAAGGCCCCCTTCCTTCAGCGTGACCAGAACGGCTCACATCCAAAATGCACAAGAAAAACTAAATGCCCATTCAATTCTAATGCAATCAATCAGGCCTTTCAAAGCGACACAAGAAAATATTTGGTGTCCAACAACTAGAGCTCTCGTTTTCTTTTATTTTATACAACCATCAAGCATAACAAGCAGTTTGACAATTCACAAAACCTCATTCAAGTCATCCAGTGATGGTTATACGGGCTTGCTCCCCGGTTAATTCTCACACAACCACTAGAGGCTCACATTCACTACGGTTTTCTAACATGACTAATATTCAACCAAACCTCTAGAATTCATTTTGAAAAACAAGCATAATAATCACACTCATTTATATGGTGGCCATTTCCAGATAATTAAAAGAACATATCAACATAAACAATTTTGTAAAAGTTTCATTTAACAATACAAAACATAAATCTTTCTACTTCCATGGAATGTTGACCTGAGAAATTTAGCAGCACCTTCACAAACTAACTTTTTCCCAACAGATGAAGAACACCAAGCACAGCAAATCTCCACAACACATACCATACGCCCTCCCTGGTTTCAGATTCTTCGGATCTTTAAAAAGGATTTGTAACAGGAGATATCTTAGACACTTGGATTACCATGCAAATCCTCACCTTAATTCTTCTATTTTTCCGCCAAGTGGAGGTAGACTCATACTTAAGGAAAAAAAGGTTTTTATGGTTAAGAGTTTAGGATTTACGTTCACAAATATAATGAAGAGAGCATTTTATAAATAAAGATTATTGTTAATATATTTTTACTTTACTAACTTTTTACTATTTAAATGTATTTTAAATTTTATATATATATATATATATATATATATATATTTTATCAACAAATTATTAAATTAAAACATAAAACAATTATCTAATATTCTTTCAATATTTAAAATATTCTTCTCGAAGCATGCAACCAACAACCAAGTCATTCAAATTGACATTTAAAATGCAGTTATATGGATGCAACTATATGAAATGTAATTGTGAGCTTCCATGTCACTAACCCAGCTATGGCGCAGTTGAGGAATCTTTCACTCTGTTGAGTGGTCACCTCCTATAGGGTTTCTCAGCATTGTTTCCTTAGAGACATGCCAGAAAAAGAACAACATTTGGGTCCCAAGGACATAATAAATGAAGGTGGTCCCTTGGGGATCTCTTTGACTTTGCCCTAAATGATCTATCTGTCCTTGCGCAGCCCCTCAAGCTGTCAAAGGTTCAAATCACTTTTCGTCTGAAGTTGTGTAGCTTGCCCCCATTTGGAAGCAAGGAGAAGCACCTAAGTCTTTCAGCAGTCGAAGTATCAAGCAAAGAACTACTATTTTACCTGCAACATATAACTTACACTGAGGGTTTTCATCCTTAACCAATGATCAACAAAAGAATCTCCTCTGGTCATTTTGGTGGAGAACAACAGATTCTTCAAATAAAGAGGTGTATTCTTCTTTGAAATCTGATATTTCTTTCAGACTACTCCAGAGGTTAAAGGCTAAATAAGCATTCCAAACCTTAGGAACCAAATTGTCAGAAACTGACAACTTTAGGAACAACAAAGCCTCCCTATGCTTCTTGTCAAAATCTAAAATATTAGATCTTTTCCTAAACAATTTTATCAGTCTCTGTATTCACAAGTTGACAAAACTTTATGACTTCAGACTGCATAATTCTGCAGAGTCAGATTTTCTGCAGTCAGCAGAAGAAAACTGCAAATTATTTCCATGAAAAAAAATAGCAGCAGATAAAAATATAACAATATGTGAGAATGTTTTCAGCACAATTTTCTACAAATATAGACTCCTACAAATTGGTTGCAAATGACCTCACAGCTCTCTTCTCACAGTCTTCTGCTACAAAACTTTGAGCCTATTGACTCCATGGCTAAGTATGATAGTTGATTTGATAATACTGTTAGCTGAAAATTAAAAGTAGCAGTAAAGAATGCTGGAGAATTTACAAGATAGGAACTCGCAAGATGATTCCCTCATTCTTGTTAACTTTCATAAAGAGAGTTAGAAATGTCTTTCGTTATACTGTCTCATATAAAAAACAAAGCACTTCTTTGTCTTATTAGCAACAAATGATATCGATGCTTACTGACTATCCTGTGGTTCTGATGCATCAACTATGTGCAAATGAAACCTCGTTGTAGTTTACAAACATCGACTGGCAAAATCATTTTCCTATATCGTCCTTGTGGAGCCCTACAAGCATTCTTTTTAAAATAACTGGCAAGTTCAATGTATATGTGTGCAAATGAAAGGCAAAATTTATATGTTCCGTTCAGGTTGAGAAAGAAAATTTCAGATTAAAATGTTGAGTGACTTTTATTCTGTTGGTCACCTGGTAGTTCTGAACTGGATTGCAACACTGCTGCTAATATAATTTGGACATGGTCCTTTGTCACGATGATGCAGCACCTAAATATGGGGATAGATGTTTGCATTTACTAGAGAGTGCGGATATTAAAATGGACGAGTAAAAATTGCAATCGCTCAACATGCGGGCACGAGCCTTTAAGCGACTCGTTGAACTTGCCTATGGGCATGTTGATTCAGGTTGTGTTTGAGATGCTTTGTCTGTTTCTTCTGCATTATGGTTAGATATAAATTTGAATGACAGATTTGTCTCTAATGCTCGTGTAGCAGCTGAGTCATACTTTGCAAGATGAAATTTAGAAGATGTTAAAAAGGACAAAAATGGCTTAGGTGATTATGACTGATGTTATGAAGATCTTGGTCTTTAATAATTAGGACATGATATTGGTAAATGGTATGGTGTTTTAAGGATCAGTAAATCTGAAGGTTGAAGGAGCGTGGAAGGCTGAATGATGATTGATCTTTGGAGTGTCAAGGTTGAAAAAGCGAGGAAGGCTGAGTTATCTGAAAGTGCATGGAAGGTTGGGTTAATGAAGGAGCTATAACAAAAGGTCAGGATGTTGGGTGGAAGGCTAGGATGGTTGAAGGAGAGTAGAAGGCTGATAATGTTGAAGGAGCTACAACAAAAGGCTAGGATGTTGAGTGGAAGGTTGAGAAGGCTGAAGGAGCGTAGAAGGCTGTTGAGGCTAAAGGAGCATGGAAGGCTAGTCTTTGTTGGGTGGAAGGTTTTTTTGAGACTGAATCAACTAAGGGAACCACAGCAGCAGGCTGATTGTTGAGTGTGGTGCAACAACTGTTAGGTACCAAGATAAGTATTTAATATTATAATATTGTATAAATATTATAATATTATATTATATGTAATTATCCCACATGTATTGATAAGTGGGAGTGGTGGGTAGTTAGACATTATAAATAAAGGCAACGAATCATGAAGAAGAGGATACGAAGAGAATTATATTGTAGAAGACGTGGCACATGGAGTTGAAGATCTTGTGAAGTGGCTTGGTGTTGCCTTACCTCAAGGGTTTGAATATTAAAGTACAAATTGTAGTTTAGAATCTACATCAGTGTTTATTGTGAAATTATTATTGTGTTTAGTATTTGTGGATGAATGTCATTATTGTATTAAATATGAGTGGTTTTTCTATAATAAGAAAAGCAGGTTCATAACAAGTGGTATGAGAGCAGCGACTTAGGCAAAGTGGGTTTGTTGTTGTAGAGCTAGGACGCATTTTTTAGGAGCAGCAATTTGGATAAAGTGGGTTGTTTTTGCAGAGCTAGGGCACATTTTTTAGAAAAAACATCACATTTTGCAGAGGTTGTATCTTTTATTTCAGCAGTCATTTTCATAAGGTTTTTGCTCCATTGTGTAGATCTTTTTGAGTACTACAAAAATGACTGCTCATTTGTTAAATTCTAACATGTATTGAGAAAGTTATGGCTATCTGAAGTTGAGTTATTTTTGTTGTTTATTTTGACCGCACGATGTTTTCAAAAAAAAAATATCGTATTAAATTTTTCAGCAGTTACTTGCAGAAGATTTTGGCACCAACATATAGATTATTTTGAGTACTATAAAAAGAACTACTCATTTATGGATTTATGATGAGTTTTTAAAGAGTTACAGTTGTTGCAAGTTGGGCTATGGGTGCTATTTTTGGGGTTGCCGGCAAAAAAGGGGAAAAAACTCGTAACTTCCAATTCGGGTAAGCAAATCAATTGTCGTTTGTTTTGTTTTGAAGAAAATTCAGATTTAATGGTTGAAGAAGGGCATAGCTAAGATTTCATAAATTTCAATTTTTGAGCAATTCCAATTATTTCAAACCTTGGCTACTTTGAAAAACAAATGGATTTATCGGTATTCACTGGACATGATGATAGTGACACTAGGGAATGGTTGATGAAGTGTAAAAAAAATTAAAATTTTTTGAGAAAAAATAGAAAGGTAAACTTTGGATGTCTTTGGGAGAAGCTGGAAAGTGGTATGATAATTTCAAAGTTGACCATAATTTTTCACACATATGGGAATAATTTGAAATTGCATTTTTAAGTAAATAAGGATTGGAGAAAAATGATAATAATTTGCAAGCTAAGGAAACTTATCTTTTATGTTAGGGCTATACAATGGTAAAAACAAATTTGTTTGAATGTAAAAATTTTATTTTGCAAGTTCATGGTTGCATTCAAAACCAAAAAATTATTGTTTCCATTAACCCTAGCAACAAATACAATTTTATCAATATGTCTTTGACTAAGAGGTTGCAAGTCCAAGCAAAGAAAATCAAAGACATACAATTTGAGGGTCACAATGTTCAAATTTTTTAAGATTTAAAAATCACCATGGATAAATATGTTTTACATGCAGATTTTCATGCTACTAAGATGAATGATCCATATATTTTGCTTGGTTACCCTTAATTCCTTTCTTTGGGTACTATTAACATTAATGTGCAAAAGAACATTTCTTAATGTATCGAAAGAAGATAACATTACAGAATATTTCTTAATGTAAGGAAAAACAGGTAGCTATTGCAGGGGAACATATTGAAGAGCAAGCAAAATAATATGAAACTGAATGTCAGCAAGAGATCCAGGAAGACGTAAAATAAAAGGGATAAAACAAATGAAGAAAGCAAGAAGGAAGAGTAAAAAAATGTAGAACATCAAGTTAAGGTTGCAACATATCACCACCCACACCACCATGAGAGGCAACAATTTTGGAGGTATGGCTTAAGGCAACAATATTATGGTTCTACATGGATTCAACAAGGCACCAACTATGGCAAGGTTTGGCAAAGAAAGCATAGTGAGTCTGGTTTTCAAGGTGGTGTAGCCGCATCACAAAACAAATGGACTCATCATCAAAGGAGATCACCAAAAGCATGGAGCAAATCCAACAATTTTGGCTACTCAAATGGACACATGGCATATCAACATCAAGGAAGACCACCACCAATCATAGTTCCACTTGGATGGATGGATGATCGAGATTGGTACCAATACTCAACATGGCTTCAAAGATCATATTATTTAGCTTCTAATGTTTCGAGGACGAAACGTTTGTAAAGGAGATGGAATGTTAGGTACCAAGATAAGTATTTAATATTATAATATTGTATAAATATTATAATATTATATTATATGTAATTATCCCACATGCATTGATAAGTGGGAGTGGTGGGTAGTTAGGCATTATAAATAGAGGCAAAGAATCATGGAGAGGATATGAAGAGAATTATATTGTAGAAGTCTTGGCTCGTGGAGTTGAATATCTTGTGGAGTGGCTTCCTTCCAATAAGGAGCATTTTATGGTGTTGCCCTACCTCAAGGGTTTGAATATTAAATTGAATACATTACAGTTTATAATCGACATAAGTGTTTATTGTGAAATTATTATTGTTCTTAGTATTTGTGGATGAATGACATTATTGTATTAAATGTGAGTGATTTTTCTATAATAATCATAGAGAGAATATGAAGAGAATTATATTGTAGAAGTCTTAGCTCGTGGAGTTGAAGATCTTGTGGAGTGACTTCCTTCTAATAAGAAGCATTGTTCAGTGTTACCCTAACTCAAAGGTTTGTTTATGTTTTGAATAAATTAGATTTATATTTGTGTTTTATTTTCAAATTGTTATTATGAGCAATATTTGCATATGAATGTTGTTATGTGAATATTATTTTGGAAATAAGAAAGCAGGTATAACAAGTGGTATCAGAGCAACGATTTGAGCAAAGTGGGTTTGTTTTTGCAGAGCTAGGGTACGTTTTTCAAGAGCAGCAATTTGGGCAAAGTGGGTTGTTTTTACAGAGCTATGGCACATTTAAAAAAAACATCACATTTTGCAGAGGTTGTATCTTTTATTTCAGAAGTCATTTTCATAAGGTTTTTGCTTCATTGTGTAGATCTTTTTGAGTACTACAAAAATGACTACTCATTTGTTAAAATTCTAGCATTTATTGATAAAGTTATGGTTGTCTGAAGTTGAGTTATTTTTGTTGTTTATTTTGGCCGCATGAATTTTGTTTTTCAAAATTCACAGTATTTTTGCATCAACATGTAGGTTATTGTGAGTGCTACAAAAATGACTACTCAATTGTGAAATTTTGATACATATTGAAAGAGTTACTGATGTTGAAATTTGGGTTTTTGGTGTTGTTTTTTTGGGTTGTCGACAAAAAGGGGAAAAAAATCATAACTTTCAATCTGATCAAGCAACTCAGTTGTCGTTTGTTTTGTTTTGAAGAAAATTTTCAGATTTAATGGTTGAAGAAGGGCATAGCTGAGATTTCATAAATTTCAATTTTGAGCAATTTTAGTTATTTCTAACCCTAACTACTTTGAAAAAAAAAATGATTTGTCAGTATTCACTAGATAGGATGATAGTGACACTAGGGAATGTTTGATGAAGTGTAAAAAAAAATAAAAAAATTTCTGAGCAGAAATGGAAAGGTAAACTTCGGATGTCTTTGGCGGGGGGAAGTTGGAAAGTGGTACGATAATTTCAAAGTTGACCATAATTTTTCACACACATTGGAAGAATTTGAAATTGCATTTTTAAGTAAATGGGGATTGGAGAAAAATCATAATAATTTGCAAGCTAAGGAAACTACATCTTTTATGTTAGGGCTATACAATGGTAAAACATATTTGTTTGAATGTAAAAATTCTATTTTGCAAGTTCATAGTTGCATTCAAAACCAAAAAATTATTGTTTCCATTAATCCTAGCAAAAAATACAATTTTATCAATGTCTTTGAGTAAGAGGTTGCAAGTCCAAGCAAAGAAAATCAAAGACATACAGTTTGAGGACCACAATGTTCAAATTTTTTAAGATTTGAAAATCACCATGTATAAATATGTTTTACATGCAGATTTCATGTTACTGAGATGAATGATGCAGATATTGTTTTTTATTATCCTTGGTTGCATTCTTTGGGTACTATTGACATTAATGTGCAAAAGAAATTCATGAAGTTATGGTACCGAAAGAAGATAACATTACAAGACATTTCTCGATGTAAGGAAAAACAGGTAGCTATTGTAGGGGAACAAATTGAAGAGCAAGCAAAAGAATATGAAACTAAATGCCAGCAAGAGATCCAGGAAGACGTAAAACAAAAGGGATAAAACAAATGAAGAAAGCAAGAAGGAAGAGTAAAAAATGTAGAACATCAAGTTAAGGTTGCAACATATCGCCACCCACACCACCATGAGAGGCAACAATTTTGGAGGTATGGCTTAAGGCAACAATATTATGGTTCTACATGGATTCAACAAGGCACCAACTATGGCAAGGTTTGGCAAAGAAAGCATAGTGAGTCTGGTTTTCAAGGTGGTGTAACCGCATCACAAAACAAATGGACTCATCATTAAAGGAGATCACCAAAAGCATGGAGCAAATCCAACAATTTTGGCTACTCAAATGGACACATGGCATATCAACATCAAAGAAGACCACCACCAATCATAGTTCCACTCTGGATGGATGATCGATATTGGTACCAATACTCAACATGGCTTCGAAGATCATATTATTTAGCTTCTTCTAATGTTTCAAGGACGAAACATTTGTAAGGGGATGGAATTTTAGGTACCAAGATAAGTATTTAATATTATAATATTGTATAAATATTATAATATTATATTATATGTAATTATCCCACATGCATTAATAAGTGAGAGTGGTGGGTAGTTAGATAGTATAAATAGAGGCAAAGAATCGTGGAGAGGATATATGAAGATAATTATATTGTAGAAGTCTTGGCTCATGGAGTTGAAGATCTTGTGGAATGGCTTCCTTCCAATAAGGAGCATTGTATGGTGTTGCCCTACCTCAAGGGTTTGAATATTAAATTGAACACATTGCAGTTTTGAATCTACATCAGTGTTTATTGTGAAATTATTATTGTGCTTAGTATTTGTGGATGAATGACATTATTTTATTAAATGTGAGTGATTTTTCTATAATAAGAAAAGCAAGTTCATAACAACAACAATGTGATTATTATTGTGCTTAGTATTTGTGGATAAATGACATTATTGTATTAAATGTAGTGATTTTTCTATAATAAGAAAAGCAAGTTCATAACAACAACAGATCAGGTTGTTGGGTCGAAGGTTGGGTCAACTAAAACCCTTTGTTTGTCTTTGGTGTGCTTGTGGGTTTGGAACCCACAGGTATTGGGGTGGTTTTTCCCCTCTTTACAAAAAAAAAATGTGCAAAAGAATAGGGTTTTTAAATGAAAAACACTCTCATCTCTTAGGAGCCATATCTTCGAAAAAAGTTATCCGATTCAACTAATTATTGGACCAACTTGTGTGGAATTTGAATAGCTTTAAAATGCATGATCATATGCAAGAATCCGAGCAATATTGAGGGAGATTCGACCCTATGAAGTCAACCATTCGAAACAAGGGCAATGACGATTTTTCAAGTCGCAAAAAACGAAATTGCAAATATTTGTCAGCTAAGGTTCTAATGATGGGAAGAGCAATTCAGGGCTAAGACTTTGGTGAGGAAGGAAACTAACAATCCAGATTTGGTAAAGTGATAGTGTGATATTTTGGAAATATTAGTCTACTAAGATGCAAGGCATAGATAGTAGAGGTGAAGTTTTGGCATTGTGAAGGCTGCTATAAGAAAACGTCAAGAATGATGTTAAATTTTGAAATAATTGTGTTCATTCAAAAAATTGATAAGATCTAGAAAATAAAAATCAAGAATTCAAACATTTTATGTAAAATGATGTAGATTTGTAGCTTTAGCATCTCAATTATGATAAAAAGTGTATATATCTATTAACTCTCAAGCTCTAAAGAAAAGAATTGTAATTTGTCAAGGGCAGGGTCCCGAGTACAACCCCATATTATCCAGCCAAAAAAAGCAAAAAATTAAAACATATATTAATTACAGCCATTTAATATATCTTAGGACCTTATATGGAACTTTTTCTTTTCAGGTGCAGTTGCATTATCCCATGCAGAATTCGCTCATGTTGGTGCAAAATTTGCACTGGCATAACAGTTTTATGAGCTGGCACTGGAACTCTCTGGAACTAAGGATAGTCTTGATATGCAAGTTCCAGCCGCTGTTCCAATGGTCTCTGAAGATGTCCAGTTAGGAGCTGTCTGTGGCTTAGGACAGCTTGATACGCATACTGGGTATGCTTTCTTTTTTTAAAATTAGGGCTGCTCATGGATTACGTTCTGTTTTTATGATAATTTATTGCAATCTGTTAATCTGTTATTTCATGTGTCGAAGGTTTTTGTTGGCTTGTTTTCCTGCAACTCACTCGGCTAATTCTGTCATTCACTTTTCTCTTGTCTAATATGTATCCCAATTGTTCTCTGCGAAGTTGAGAGCTTTAGCAGATAATTCCACGTGAAAGTATCTGAAAATGATATATTTCTTGTGTTACATATGCACAATAGAACTATTGTACAAATATATATAAACAATCTTCTGTAGAAAGGAACATTGCATATAATTGGATAAAGAAAAGTGGCTTAATTAGTGACATTTCCCTAGAAAGGACAAAAATTGACAGAGGTTCTGAAGAAAGCAGAAGAATTTTGTGGTCTGCCTTTCACTTTTGTTCTGTTCTTAGAAAACATAGGAATTATTCACTTCTGTTTCAAAAAATTAATTGAATGAGAAATTATTTTTCTTGAACTAGTTTGTGTATTTGGCGATTTTAATTTTTAGCTGTTTGTGAGAAGACATTTCTCAAATTTGTCCGTTTTAATAGATGACAGATGATCTTACCTCACTTCAGGGGGATATAACTTGAAGATTGGGATTGTTTTATCCTGCATAGCAGACATGTTTGGTCGTAAGGGGCAATCAGAAGGCGCAAACTATTTTATAATTCAAGAGATTGGAAATACTTTTTGATTCTAAAGGTTACTCACAAAAGGAGATTGTTCTAAGGGATGTTGTCGCACTTACAAGAGGAAAGCAAGAAGATAAGTCAAGTCTGTTTGGGGAAATTTCATTTGCATGCAAGTTTTGATGTGATGTGAAATGTGCACCTGGCTATGCACAACTCTTGTCACACCAGCACAACAGGGTTGGAGAAGCACAGAAGATGAGAGTATGGGCAGATGCTGTTTGGAGCAACAGCCGAACATCGTTGGTAAATGTGTTGGAGAACACTGAAACATCAAACAATGATGAAAGAAAAAGGGATGCAACTGTGGTTCCAGACCTGTGCTTTGGAAGGGTCTTTTAGGTTATACAGAACTTTCCATTTTGATTATCAGTGAGGAATTAACCTTGGCTTTTTGTTTAGTCTGATATGCGTTGCATTTGAGAATGAATGCAGCATACATATAAATCTTAATCACATGATGAGTTAAAATATGACCAATATATGGCTTGTGCTTTTAATTGCATTAATATCTTCCGGTATTCTGCTATCCCATGAAATAAACTACCAAGATGTTCTGTACATAGAAATCTCCTATCTCGTAGAAGCCATAAAGAGGGTATCATCTCATAGTTTTTTCTTTGGTTGAGTATAAAACAGGAATAAAGCCAGCTTGACCTGCCTGCTTAGAGAGTTCATGCTTTAAAGTCCTGTACAATCCATCCATCTAGTAGCATGCTTTGTTTTGGATATTAGCATCTATATATTATAAAACTATATAGACGGAGAGAGAATTCTCAGAGTTGCAGAAGCTCCACTATTGAGAGACCTATTGGCAATGACAGTGATGCCCAAGTTAAAAAAATTTCCTTCACTAATTCAGGGAGAAACATATGATTTAAATTTTAAACATAATGCATTTTTACAAGCCATAACAATGATGCATATTTAGTTTGAATAGATAACTTGCATATCAAATTTAACATAGTATGCTTCCTAAGATGGGAGAACCTTATACAAACTGGCATGAAGAAACAGATCTAGTTTGTAGCCTGATGATATTTATTCTTCTGCATCTTTCAATAAAAATGAAATTAGTTTTAAGTATCTTTTATACTCATCTTCAAGATTAATGTTTCATGATAAATAGAGCAAATCTTCAGAAGATTTCTTTGGGCAGGGGTAGAAGAAAAACAAAGGCTTGCTTTGGTATCATGGGATAGAGTTTGCTCTTCAAAGAGGGAAGGTGATCTAGGGATAAGAAAGTTGCAGCAGTTCAATAAAGCATTGCTAACTAAAACAGGTTGGAGATTGACCAAGGAACAAGATTCGCTTTGGGCTAATATTCTTAAAGGTAAGTACTTGGAAGATTTCATACCCTTCTTTAGAAGTTTAGACCCTCCTAAAGGATCAGCAGTTTGGAATGGAGTTTCAAAAACTAGGAAATTGTTGAGAGGTGGTCTAAGATGGGTGGTAGGAGAAGGCAAGGAAATATTTTTTTGGGAAGACACTTGGATTGCAGATGGTCCTTTACAGCAGATGAAAGAGTTCAGAAGACTAAAATATCTCTTGGTTCAAAAATATGGACCGCTAGTCAAAGATTACATAGAATTTGGGGAAGGTCAGAGGTTTTGGAAAGAACTAACTTTGGATTTTGCTGATTCAGAACTGCAGCAATCTCTGCTAAATCTTAACAGGTTGTTGCAGCAGTACCACTTACCTCATAATGAAGATAAGGACTCTTTGATTTGGTTCCCTACTTCCTCAGGGGAATTCTTTGTGAAATCAGCTTATACCTTGCAGTTCGGAGGTTTGGAGGGGGACTTTCCCGTAAATAAGGTTTGGAAAATGAGTTAATCCCTAAAGTGGCTTTCTTTCTTTGGTTATGTTTACAAAATAAGATTCTTACTCTAGATAACCTATATAAGAGAGGTTTTCAAATGACAAATATATGTTCTCTTTGCATGAAGGATGCTGAATCAATTGACCACTTGTTTATTCATTTTGAGTTAATATGTCACCAAGTACAAGTGTATGAGCAACACTTGGGAGAAACGACCCTTAAAGAGGCTATTTTCAAAATTTGTCGACAAAGGCACATAATGATCCAAAATATGGTGTGAAGCAAAGGCACATAATGGCACATTGGCCATGGAGGTTGAACCACAATGGAACTAATGACCCAACAGTGACCCAAGAGACCCAAAAGAGACGATCACAAGAGGAGGGATAATGCAAATACAGCCACCAATATGTGCCAAAGGAGATTTAAAGACTCCTGCTAGACTAACATAGGTAGTGATGCAAATGTTTGAAAAGGGGTCCACAAAGCAAGGACATGGTGGGCACAAATGGCCACCAACCCATACTATAATTGTTTCTGGACATAGCAGGAACACCAGGTTAGATCACAATATATAACTAGGTTCACTGGATTCCTTGCAAAAGGAGCTTTGCAAAAATATATGACATGATAGAATTTTGATAAGAAAATAGAATCAACCTCAAATGGCATGAAACAGCAATCAGCAATAGTAACCCCTCCCTTAGTCCCAAACAAATGTGGATGCCTTAAGACATGAACAAGATCCTTTCTTCAAAAAAGCAACAAAATTCAGCATTCGCTAGCTAGCAGTCTGCATTTCAGGATTTTTAAGGGTGCCAAATCAACCAAAACATATCTTACTTGAAATTCCCAAAGTGGATTCCAAACATGAAAAACCATCAATTATCTTCTTACATTAAGGATTCCAGTTATGAAGATGGAATTAAAAGAGAGAAACACAATAAGAAGAAAGCATTTCCTGGCATAATTGTACGGTAGGTCAAAAAGTATCTAAAGGACCTCCAACAAGGATGTGTTAGGCACTCCAGTGGAGACATAGGAGAATGGATACCCTTATTGGCAAAGCAACCAAGAGGCGAGTTGAGAGAGGGTATAAGGCCCAAGGTTGTATGGATGCATAAATGAGGTGGTCCGCAAGGTGCAGGTATAAAGCACCCAGTGCTGACCTCCAAAACAAGAGTACACAGGTGTAGTGTTAAATAGGGTGGGAGGATAAGCAGGGTGTAGAGCTTTGAAACTTGGGTATGCTATAACGAACTTATAAAGTTTAAGCATGAACTTGAAAACACTGTAATAAAATCATCCAAATGAAGCAAAAGATCAACACAAACTTAGTAAAATAGTAAACGGAATTCAAATATGAAAGTTGCAGTAGCATTCAGAAAGAGTTTGAACAAAGCTTTTTAGTGATTTGAAGATGAAAAAATGGCAAGTTTTCATGTCAAATCAGCTTCTCCTGCATTTCTGCAGCAAAACAGCTTTCTATTGGACCAAAAAGCAACTTCATGATTCATTTGACTGACATGAATCATGTCATAAACATGCAGGTGGAGTTGCTATCAACCTGTTAGCTAGGATCCACAGCAGGGAGAAGAAGGAGAAGAAAGAGCAGATTTGGAGAAGAAAGAGCAGATTTGCAGACTCTTTCTTGAGCTGCTTTGATTAAAGTTTGCAGGCAAAAATCTGCCCAAAAAAGCAACTTTTGATATATACAGAATGTAACACTTCAAATTCTGCAACCGTACTCATCAAATTTGTTGTTTCCATTTTTTACAGTTCACGTGCTTAACTTCATGGTTACTGTGCTGAAGTTTTACAAATACTTTACCAATATGGACAAGGGCACATGCGTGTAGCCAAGGCCTAGTGGTCTCACAAACTACTCTTCCTAGCTTCTTTTTACTGCCTGGAGGCCCTAAACATAGGAATATCAATGTTCTTGCTTTATCCTGCTTAGCAAAAATTCTATGCTTGTTTTTGTATGCAGTCAATCCATGCCTTCCAATCGTAAGCTCAACCTTAACTAGTGGTACATAGGAATGCACCATCTGTTCAGGACATATTTCAGGATGGAGTGGTGACGTCCTTGGGCTGGCATCCTTGGGATGTCACTAGAGGCTACCAGACACAGATATTTGACAGTCTCTGACGATGTCTTGGGGATGCCAAGCCATTCTGGGGATGCTTCATGCAGGTTGTCATATAAACATTTAAAGGAATCGAGGATGCTACAGGATGTTGCAGAGCCACCCCGTCCTTTTATGCAGCTCCATTGCTATCCCCAAAAATGGCTTTCCATCCCCTACTGTACTGGAAACACATTCCTTTATTTCTTACTGCCCTGATGCTGTAAACTTCATGGAACATAGACCTGTATCAACATTTGTGTGTGATGGAAATTTTCCGTAGTGTACCTTGACACAGCATGAGCATGACATCCCACAGGTTGCTTCTCATTATCATCATTGGTGTGGTTGCTGGTTCCAAAGCCATGTTGGCATTCCTGTTACTGCCCTGATGCTGTAAACTTCATGGAACATAGACCTGTATCAACATTTGTGCGTGATGGAAATTTTCTGTTATTGGAGGATGGTTTTCTTTTTAATTGGTGTGGTTGCTGGTTCCAAAGCCATGTTGGCATTCCTGATGGTTACGTGGTTGTCATTTTACATTTTTTTACTGTATTCCATCCTGATGTACAAAAACATATTTTGTCTTAAAGACCCCTGTGGATGCCCTGCATATCATATGTTATAGGTACCATCAAACACCCCATCTCTTTTCATCACATTGACCTGTTAGGTTTGCTGCTTCTGAGCTCCTTGCATTTATGGGATCTTAGTGAACATAAGCAGGATAGGGCCTTGGACATTGTAGATTATTTTCCCACTCTACATGCCTATTCATATAAATTCTTCTAAAATTCAGGCAGTGGAAGGCTTTCTATTGTAAACGTCTGAACCTTCTTGAATTCCAAGTCTATGGGAATAGGTGTGCATTTGGCCTGAGATAAGGTTCAAGAATGGACACATTAACTTGTTAAAATGCATCAAATGCTGTACTTAGACCATTATGAATGCCATTTGTATGCAATACCTTTAGATTGGACCATCTAGCTTGTCTTTGCATTCATGATGTAAAAGATTTGTAAATTGTATCAGCCACCAAATTGGGGAAGGGGAAGTACAAGTTGTGCATCTGAATTATATGATTTTATTTTTTAGCCTTTGTTTTAAGTTAATACTCTACTTGACCCTAGAACCTATAGCCTTGGCAAAAGTCGACTAACACATACCTGGTTAACAGGAAGTGCTACTTGCCTTGCAAGCCTTCTCTGAATCCTCTCTGCAATCTCAGTTTCCATACGAACACAAAGTGGAGACATTATCCTGATACACACTTGATGCATTTTATGTTTATACCTTATCATGTTCAACATGTATCATATTACAGACTTTATATCTAATATTTTATGGAACATATTGTGGTTAGCAAATTTGTAATTACCACAGATATGTGGTACCTGGTGTTTTGCAACCCTTGCATTACATGGGAGCAAGATAGAAGAGGACCAACCTATATCAAGAGTTGAGCTTTTGTTCATGTAATATATTAATCATTTATGTGTGATAAACTAATTCCATCCTGTCCTTCAAGGCTCAAGCTATTCTTGCCTCTTTTCTCAACTTCGTTGAATTTCTTTTTAGACACCACATAGCGCACATTCTCCTCCTACTCATTGTGATATTGAACATCATGCTATGTGATTTGCATAATTCAAAACAGATGTGCCTGGATTTCCTGAATTTAAAATAACTGCGAGGTACTTGTTGTTGAGTGACACCTTATGTTCTTATTTTCAATTGGGTCTACTGGCACTTATGCTCACCATAGTCTGTGGGCTACTGGGACAAGTCTATCACTACACTAACGGAATTTATTTTGATTTGTATATTTTTCATCAATTTATCAACTAGATCTATTAATACATTTTGATCTTTCCTCTTGATGGCATCTGATATAAAGTCTGTTTGCATTTCATTTAAAGCATAACAAAACAGTTGCGGTACTACCATCGAGACTATGTGCAAGAGTTTACGGCAGAGGCTGTGTCATTTTTGCTGCAAAATTCATCTGTTAAGCAGCTTATTAAAGGTATGATGTTTTCAATACATTTTGTGGGTTATCTTTTTCTAATTTATTTCTTTTGCTGAATTATATCATTGTTTTTGGTGTTGTTGTCTACGATAAACATAAGGGATAACTTCTTTATGTTAACCTTTTAGTTTATCGACACATTACATGTTACATTCCAATTATGAATGAACATACGTCGGCTTTTACCTTACAAAGCTTTCCAAATTCACTATTTATTAGTTTAGTTATCCAAGAGTTATAAACATCTTTTTCATCTATCAATCATTTGCGTTTCGTTGTTTATTGCCCATCTGAGGTGGGGACCTGCCCTCCCAGAGAGGCGACTATTTTAATTATTATTGTTTCCAATTATCGCTGCGTATTCATTTGTCTATTTGCTTAATATGGTGTAAAACTGCATGAGCTAGTTTAATTACAATTGTCTTAGAGGAATAGGGAAGGCATTGCTTTCCAAGTGGTATCAGTTTTCTAGGTGCCGAGCGAAGGGAAGGGTTACTGTGCTTTATCCGGCCACCCACAGCGGGCAGAAACAACAAACGGTAAAACAAGCAGTTTAAATTCATGCGGCCTTTAGTATCCCTGCTATTGCCTCACGCGGCCTTTAAACTCCGATGGCGATCACAACACCTTGCTCACTCCATACGACGTCTCACATATCGCGCTCTCTCGACTGACGATTACTACACAACTACAATAACAACGACATCAAGTTTTGATCCGAAACCCTCACCGCAGACTGCTTCCAACGAGCACACAACTCACGAGATCATGATCCAGCGCAGTGGAAATCCATATGACGCAAAAGCATAGTCAGAACAGTGGGAAATAAACGCAAGCATCTCCGAGCGCCGCGAACCAATCAGTGAGCCGAATTAAAATAGATTTATGCCATTTTCTAAAGGTACACCTTTTGATTTTTTTTTTTTAGTCGGGACAATTATCCCACACGGTTGGTGTAATTGGAACAAAGCAGTTTAAAACTAAGTTTGCGTTCCCATTTACATGTGACTTTGGTCGCATAGCTCCCATCCTCGCGCGAAAGATTCCTCTGCTATCGTCTAGCACCTAATAGGTCAGTCGTCGTTTGTCTGTTTCTTCGTCGAGTCTTGTCCGTATTTGTGTCTTCGTAGGGTTTCGAGTCTGGTTCGCGTCTATGTCGTTACGTCGTCCACGTGTCTCCCGAGGTCTTGTTTGTGTCTTCGTCGGGTCCTGGTCTCTTCGGTAGCGCCGTTGTCAGGTCACGTGTGTCGTCTTAAGGCGTCCAGCATCCTGCGTATTTTTGTTGTCTCGCATCTTCCGTGTCGAGTCAGTGGTCCCTTGTTGTCACGTCCTATCGTCCGTTATGTTGCATCGTACAGTGAGTCTGTCGTGTTCATGGTCGTGGCTTAGTTGGTCCTACGTGTGGCTCAATTGTCCCTAGTTTGTTGAGTCATTGGTTCCTTGTCGTGTTGTGCGTGGAGTTTGTCGTCGCGTTCCTTGTCGTGTTGTGCGTGGACAATCATCTAAGGTGGTTAGTCGTTAGTCAAAGTTGTGTGTATTAAAATTACCCAGTCTCTAGTCGGTTGTGTCAAGGTCGTCAACATCAATCGTCAAGGTTGTTAAAGTCAACCTTGTGAGTCAACAGCTTGTGTCAAAACTAGCTAGTGTCAATTATGTCGTGTAAAGTCCGTAGAAAATCTGTCGTCAAGGCCGTCAAAGTTAAAGCATCAAATTGGGCTCTAGCACCCAAAGGTCGAAAATAGCGGAGGAAACCAGGAAGCTGCCAGAGGGAGAATCAAATCCGCGTCGCAGTTGGAGCGACCATTGAAGCGGAGTACAAATTTTTGCAAAATTTTGTAGACATCGCAGCTCAAAGGTTTCTAAACAGGAAATTTTGGAAGGTGCATGAGCAGAAGTTGGACCAAAGGATCTGACGGACGATTATCAAGCTCGGAAACTCCCAACAACAACACAAGAAGAGCTCGTCGAAGCCAAGGTACAAAAAATTCTCCTCCGTCCGGAATTGGTAGTTTTAATCCGAGTCATCCAGTGGTTAGCCCAATGGCATCCAATTCTTCTCCAGATTCCACACAAGAAAACATCACCCAAGTAGAAAGCAATCATATAGTGATCAATGATGAAGTGTTAAAAGAGTTAATATTAAATCTTCAGATGATGACTGCAAGCTTCAACGCATCTAGAAAACCGCCCCAACCAAATCCTTCTAGTTCCAATCATTAGTACGGACGTCTACTATGACGACTATACACACCATAAAGGTCAAAACAGTCAGTCCTTGACTCATAATGGTCACCAAAATATTGAGGATGGAGGTAATGAAGAAAATAGGGAGCAACAAAGAGGTTTTAATAGACCTTATCAAAATAACAACCAGAGACAGAGGAGTAACGAGGAACAAGATAGAAACAATGTTCACGCCCAACCAAGAGGTCCAACTAGAGTCAATCATCCACACGTTGACATGCCTACCTTTGAAGGCTAGGATCCACGCTGGTGGATTGCAAAAATGGAAGGCATCTTAGAATTTTACAAATTTCTGGAAGGAGACAAAGTCCCTTTTGCAGCAACCAAATTCGGCAATGAAGCTTATCAATGGTTTAAATGGTATAAACGTGAGGAGCCCCAATATGCATTATATTGGGATACTTTCAAAAAGCCTTTCTTCACAGATTCGACAAAGGTCCCACGAGTTCATACACAGTACGATTGTTGTCACTTAAGCAAACAGGATCAGTAGGGGACTATATTTCAGAATTCACCAGTATGCTTTCCTATGCACAAGACCTACAACAGGACGTGGTAGTAGCGGCTTTTCGAAATGGATTAAAAGCACACATTAAAGTTGAAGTAGACCTACACAATCCATCCAAGTTGGATGAGTGTATAAGGATTGTTGACTTGGTAGAGACAAAGGCGCACATAGGCCCATCCACATGAGGTGATTCATATGGGCGACCTCCATTCCACAACAACTCCTTCCGCAGAAATGATCAACCGTCACGATACTTCTGCTACAAATGTCGCACTCATCATCAAAAATATCAAGCATGTACACCACGACAAAATTTTCAGATTGAATATGCCGACAAGGAAGAAGAAGAAATAGAGGAGTACGACGCACCTGAGGATCTCCCAATGGAGGACCAAAATGAACACAACGAAGTTGTCGCTGAGGAGGATACCATGACTATTTCAGTACATGCTCTCATGGGTTTATCCTCTCACCATACAATCAAGGTGGCAGGTTTCATTCGGAAACAAAGGGTGACAGTATTAATCGATTCTGGAAGCACTCACAACTTCATTGATGCAAGACTTGCAAGGACATTGGGGTTGCATGTCTTCTCTTCTAGTCAAGATCGGTTTCAAGTCATAACTGCAAGCAGGGAAGTTTCTCAATGTCTAGGTAAGACATCTTCAGTTTTATTACAAATGGGTACGTATACTTGGCAAGGTCCTCTTTTTGTTATGGAATTAGGAAATTCAGAAGTTATTTTAGGCGTTGCATGGATGGAACAATTAGAAACCATAGTGGGTTTTAACCACAAACATCGCTTTGTCGAATGGCAAGCCAATGGGAGGACTATTCGTCTTCAAGGATTACCCACACCTCCATCAAAAGTTGTAAGTTCACATAGCATGGAAAAGATATTGAGAAAAGATGGTGGGGGATTCGTGGCACGAATCAATTGCATAGAGAAATTAGACCAAGATGTACCTGAAATCAAAGAAGACGATCTCCAAATCATTGTGGCTAACTATGGGGAGGTTTTTCAAGAACCAACAGGACTACCTCCTAAAAGATCTCATGACCATGCCATACATCTAATACCTGATAGTCTTCCACCCAATGGTCGTCTGTACCGCTATCCCCAACCCCAGAAAACAAAAATTGAGAAGATTGTCCAAGAGCTATTAGACCATGGTGTCATCCGTCAGTACTAACCCTTACTCCTCACCAGTAGTCTTAGCTCGTCGAAAAGATAATTCTTGGCGTATGTGTCCCGATTTTTGCCCTCTCAACAAAATCACAATCAAAGATAAATTTCCTATCCCTGTCATTGATGATTTACTTGATGAACTACACGGTACCAAATTCTTTACCAAATTAGACTTACGTTCAGGGTTTCACCAAATCAGAGTTAGGGAAGAAGATATTCCCAAAACAGCTTTTCGAACTCATGAAGGTCATTATGAATTCTTAGTCATGCCCTTTGGTCTCACTAATGCACCATCTACATTCCAGAGTCTCATGAACCAGGTGTTTCATCCGTTCCTACAAAAATTTGTTCTAGTCTTCTTTGATGACATACTCATCTATAGTAAATCATGGAAAGATCACTTAGTACATGTGGACAAAGTTCTCCATATCCTACACAAGGAAAAGTTGTTTGTCAAAAGATTTAAATGCTCCTTTGGTGTACAAGAAGTTGAGTACCTCGATCATATAGTATCTCAGGAAGGTGTTAAGGTCGATCCCAATAAGATTAAGGCAATACAAGATTGGCCCTTGCCTAAAACCATCAAGAAACTTCGTGGTTTTTTGAGTCTCATGGGATATTACCGCAAATTTGTGCGTAACTATGGTAAAATTGCGGGTCCTCTCACGACTCTCACCAAGAAGGATGCTTTTCAATGGTCAGTAGTAGCTACCAACGCCTTCGAGGCTCTCAAGGAGGCAATGTGTACGACTCCAGTTTTGGCCACTCCATACTTTCAAAAACGATTTGTCATCGAATGCGATGCCTCGAGAACAGTGTATTTGGTGCAGTACTAATGCAGGAGGGTCATCCCTTGGCATTTGAAAGCAAGCAACTTTCAGGTAAAAATTTGGGTAGATCCACCTATGAAAAAGAAATGTTGGCTATTTTACATGCAGTGGAAAAATGGAGGCATTACTTAATCAGTAGCCGTTTTATTATTAAAACCGATCACAGCAGTCTCAAACATTTTCTAGAACAAAGGTTTTCGTATCCCGAACAAAATAAGTGGTTGACTAAATTATTGGGATATGATTTTGTGATTGAATATAAGAAAGGGAAAGAAAATGTGGCAGCGGATGCTTTATCCAGAAAATATGAAGATGAAGTTGTTATCAATGCCATATCAGGACCATGTTCGCAATGGGTGCCTCAGTTGCAGGCAGAATGGTTGTCCAACAGTGAAACAGATCAAATAATTCAAGAATTATCTATGGGTTCCTCTAAATACACTCTTTTCACATATGATGACCAAATATTACGTAAGAAGAATCGCATTTACATCCCTCACAATTCACCAATCAAAGTACAAATTTTAGAGGAGTCACATTCTTCTCCTTCAACAGGACATTCAGGGTTTTTGAAAACTTACATGCGGGTTAAACAATCTTTTTGTTGGAAAGGATTAAAATCCGAGGTTAAGCAATGGGTAGCTGAATGTAAAGTGTGCCAACGCAATAAGGGAGAAACAGCCAAATCACCAAGATTGCTTCAACCGTTACATATTCCGGATCGCCAGTGGGAACATATTTTCATGGATTTTATTGAAGGTCTTCCTAATTCGGAAGGTAAAACAGTAATTTTCGTGGTAGTTGATCGTCTTTCCAAATATGCTCATTTTCAGGCTTTACAACATCCATTTTCAGCAAGCAAAGTGGCCAAGGTATTTATGGATTCAATTTTTAAATTACATGGAATGCCCAAAAATATTGTAAGTGATCGTGATCCCATCTTTACTAGCAATTTTTGAAAAGAATTATTTCGACTTAGTGGTACCAAATTAAATGTCTTTTGCATCGGAGGTGGTTAACAAATGTTTGGGTACCTACCTAAGATGTTTTGTTCAGGATAAACAATATCAATGGAGTCAATGGTTGTCATTGGTAGAATGGTGGTACAATACTTCTTACCATTCTTCCACTAAGATGTCCCCTTTTGAAGCATTATATGGAACAAAGCCACCAACAATTGCCGATTATGTACCAGGATCTTCCAAAGTAGCCCAAGTCGATGATTGGTTACAAAAGAGACAAGCAATGCTCACTATATTGAAAGATAATTTGGTCCAAGCCCAAAATCGTATGAAGCAGCAACAGGACAAGCAGCGTTCA